>CM008283.1:48394226-48527182 GCA_002319775.1 Fagopyrum tataricum
CAGAAGTCACATACAACCATATACATACACAATCCCACATCAACATACATCTATGATTAATTCATCCTAATCCTAACGCTAAGGAAGATGGAATCAAAGAAAGGAAGAAGGAGAAGAAGGAAGAAGAAGAAGATGACTTACCACACTTGTGTTCCCTAGGCTGCAAGGAAGATCAAACCACACCCAAAAACTGGCCTCTAAAGCTCAGCACAAAGCATAACATCCAACCTCAACAAACCACACAACCAACTCTCTTGCAAACTTCAAGAGAAACTCACACACAAGATCAAGGAAGAAAGAAGAAGGGACCAAGAAGGGACGTGAAGGCAGAGGGAAAGGAATGAAGAACACTTGCTCAGCAAGTTCAAAGCCAAGGGAAAAGATTAATGAAGTGAAAGAGTAAAGCACGGGGTCAAAGGTCAACAAAGCCGGCTGCAGCCGCAGGAAACCGCAGGGGCGGGTTTCCCGGCCGAAGGGGGCGGATCACTACACTGGCCGCAGGGGCGGCTCCACGAACCCCGCGGGGGCGGATAATGCCAAAACTGGCCTCCCAAAGACTAAGGCTTTTACATGAAATTAGCGAACAGTTGCCTCCCGAGAAAGCGCTTGGTGTTAGGTCTCTAGCAAGACCCAACTCCGTGGTTGCCTTAGCTCACATCCAAAACCTTGGACTGCTCATTCCAGTCCTTACAACAACTCTTCACAAGACCAAAAAAATTTCTTCTTGAGAAAACTCTCTTCATGTCCTTGTGGAAGATCTTCACTTTTCCCAACACTTCTGGATGGTATGGAATAACAACCTTGTGGTTTACCCCATACTTGAATGATAGCCACTTTCGATCTGGAGGAAGCTTCAATTTAACCATGAGAGGTTCCTTTGGAACAACCCTCCAGCTTTTAGGCGCATCCCGAGTAAGATTGGAGACTTCGTGACAACTTTCTAAGGATCTCGGGCAGCTCTAACTGAAATCTCGGCCGAGATGAGTACAGATGAGGCCAAAATTTTCTTTCTGTAGAGGGATCTCGGGCAAGATGACTATGATCTCGGGCCGAGATCCAACTCTCTGTTGTGAAATCTCGGCCGAGATAGGTATAATATCGGGCCGAGATTCAACTCTCTGTTCTGAAATCTCGGTTGAGATAGTTTCGATCTCGGACGAGATGGGTACTGAGCAGGTTGAGATTTCGACTTTCATCTGGTCTACGTTCTCAACTTCGGCTTTAACGGTAGTAACACTCAATTCTTCGAATTCTTTGTTGCACATGTCCTCCAGTTGAGAATCTTTTCAAGGAGCTAAAATTTCATCAAGCTTGTCAAATCTCATTCATTTTTTAGAACATCGATTCAAGTTGTTCCTAACGGGATTGCTGTAGGGGTGGCAATTGAGGCCGTGGAGGTGCGAGAGTTTTGCCAAAAGGATTGTAAATGTAATCCCCATGCCACCTCCAAGAGTAAAACTCGTCATTTCTGGCCATCTTGTACCTAGAGAATACAAAGATAGAAAGAAAATGAGATCAAAAGTAACCAAAAAGATCTACTCTATAGATAATCAAAGCTTGCAAATTAAACTTTCCACAGTCCCCGGCAACGGCGCCAAAAACTTGTTCGGTGTTGACGGGAGTTTGGTTATCTTTCCCAGTCCCGGAAACGACGCCAAAAACTTGTTCGCTGGTTTTACACCCCTACAAATCGCTATCAATAATGATAGAAACTCACAGGTTAGTAAAACAAGGAAGGGATAGTTTTAAATTTATAACCTGTAATAAATCCCCTAAATAGCAACGAACTCACAGTGTATGGATCGTACGAAGTTGGACAAGTATTCCAGAGTCGAACACAAAGACTGGGAGGATTAAACTGCAGCAACGATTATATATAGATAGATCTCGAATAAAGAAAGGGGTTGGAAAAGATAAGGGAGAGAAATCAAATATTTTTGGAAAGGTTTTGGGTTGCTCTCAATTAAATGTCACCTTCAATCAAGAGCAGTTTTCTAAAAGCAAAACAAAGAAAAGATAATCAAGTTATAGGGAAGAAAATGGATTCTAAGGATTCAAGATCATTGTTTATACACATGGACTTAGGACAATCTCACAAAGCATATATGATTTGAAAAGCATACATGGATGAATGTTTCTTAAATCAATGTTCTATCACAATTACGTCTCAAGAACATACAAGTCCACAGCCTAATACCTATTGCTTTCAAGGTAAAGAGGGAAAAATAAATAAATAAACCTTATTTCTTCAACTAAGGAATCAAATAACCCTTTATAGTTACGTCTCAAGAATTATTGCATCAAAGGAAGTAATGATGACACATTCTATCAATCTATCCACTAAAGGTTGAACCTTTATTACCTAGGAACAAGTTCTCTTATGTATCTAAGAAGGAATATCTCTTTTATGACTCAATTCCAACTTAGGTTGAAGTGGTTTAGATCAATTCTAAACCTACCAAAAACCAAGCCATTCCATAGGATTTAAAGCGATTCAAACAATTATAGGGAACAATCCGTCATTATCCAAGGTATAAACAAATCTCTAATCTACCTTGGAACCACAAAGATCTATCCAATAACAATCATATCAAGATCTACAGCTAAGACAAAGAATGAATGCATAAAAAGAGAAAGAAATAACTCAACTTCGAATGAATAAAAACTTGATATCTTGTCAAATCTCGAATCAACAATGTCTTCCCAACAAATCCGAATGCGAAAGTGCGAAACTTGAATCTAAACTAATCTAAACTACTAAGAACAATGATGATGAGGAAGAAGGGTAGGGTAGGAGACGGCCTTCTCCTCTAGGGTAACTTTTGGGTGAACCCCAACACTCTGGGTATAACCCAACACAAAACGAACACCAATCGAATGCCATTGGAATGAATTCAAGACTTCCTTTTTTATACACAAAACCTAGCTAAAAGGCATTGGGTTGAAAAGGAAACAGCCCGTAACGAAATAAGACAATCAGGGAAAAATCTCGGGCAGGATCTCGGCCGAGATCAGTCAGGTCAGGGCCGAGATTTCGTCTTCGATCTTCAGCGTCATATGGATCTCGGTCAAGTCACCCGAGATGATGACCGATTTAAGTGGATCTCGGTCGAGCCATCATGGATCTCGGTCCGAGATGTTGTTACAAAAACATCCATCTCGGGCTGAGGTAAGTGGATCTCAGCCGAGATGGATCCTTGGTCGTTCCTTCATGCCTTTAACTTGATTCCTAGCCCTTTCCCGTGCACGTATGCTCGCTCCAATGCATCCACCTCGAGGCTTGATCCTCAAATACATCGTTTTAGATCCATAATGTGCCAAATCACCTACAAAGCAACAAATAGTGTGTGCATACATCTATTCTTGCAAAGTAGAACCAAACAAGCATAAATGACACAAACTGTGGCTAAAACATGAAAATAGAAATGGAAAATCTACCTAAATGCATGACTAAAACAGGTCGGTAAATCATGTTATCACATAGAGTGCCCCGGATCATCGTCTCAGATAGAGATGGACGGTTCACTTCGAGATTTTGGGAGCAGGTACACACCGCCTTAGGGACCAGGCTGCATTTCACCACCGCCTACAACCCGTAGTCAGATGTTCAGTTGGAGAGGACCATCCATACCTTGGAGGACATGTTGAGAGCATGTGTATTGGATTGGAGACATGTTTGGCCAAATCATCTTCCTCTACTGGAGTTCTCATACAACAATAGCTACTACGCGTCTATTGGTTTGGCTCCCTATGAGGCATTATACGGCCGGAAGTGTCGTAGACCCCTATGGAGGGAGGATGCTAGCGAGGCCGGATGAGTCACTCCAAAACAGATATTGGACAACAAGGGGAGGTTAAGGGGAAGTTAAGCCCCCGATATGTCTGACCCTTTGAGATATTGGAGCGTGTCGGGGAGGTCGCTTACCGGTTTGTCTTCCACCCACCTTGGAGAACGTGCATCCGGTATTCCATGTATCTCAGCTAAGAGAATGCATACGGGACCCACGACATGTGGTCGGCCAAGAGATACATAGATTTTGGAGGCAAATAAGGTGGGACCGGGTGAATGTTGAAGAAGATGAAGGACTCCAACCAACACCTATTTCTCTAGGTACCCAAATTTCTCTTGTGTGTTATATTTATTATTTTCGTTACTTGCAAATCGTGATCACAAGTAATGATATTTCTCTAGGGGATATCCTTTGTACACAAATGCATAAGGATCATAGTAAAGGAAAACTCAGTCAAGACCATATTGAAAAGATGGGTCGATATTACCAAAACATGAGAAACCTAGGGTGTTCGATGTTAAAAGGAGCCGGATGCTATTTTGCAAAAAAAAAAAGGAAGACCGAACCGGATGCTATTTTGAAAACATGGGTCGATATTACCAAAACATCTAAGTTAATCGGTAAAGGACCCCTTCTAAGCTCGCGTAACATACCTGTCAAGATCTGGAGTCGTTTGAAAACAAATTATTTTCATGTTAGTTCAATGTACAACTATTTAAATACTTACTAATATTTGAAATTATAAACGTACTCAAATATACCCGAACCGAATCCGCAATGGGAGCAGGATGATGTGGAATGGGATGATCGTGTCTGACGGCTTCCCTCGAGACGTACATATGGGAACGTGGCTCAAACCAATCATAATACTCCTTGTCAACATCCCAAGCCGAAACCACAAGATCGTTCTGAAAAATGTCATAGAGATACTCAAATCGGGTCTCCTAATGATGGCCCCTTGAGAACGTCAACTCGTAACCACCCTTCTTTGGTCGCCTGCCAGTCGAAGGCTCAATCAAACCTATGGTGGGTTTACACTACACTCGCCCGAACTACCTAAGGACACTCTCCGGCATGTACGGCTCAAATCGCCCTGAGTATGCAATGAGCCCTCTATAACGGGAAAGACGTAGAGGCTCCGCAATAAAATCGATCGATCAAAATGGGGTGAATACAACCTAAAGAAAATAAAATCAAGTGTTAGTATGTAAAAAAAACAACAACCCAAAAAAAATATTAGTGAAAGATCATAAAAATCTTACATCCTCCACTCTACATCGATCCAACTGAACCCTATACTATCGGGCACTCTCATCAGACTGCAAGACATGAGGCCTCGGACCTGCCGGTAATGCAAACCGACATGATCCATGTCTATCGGAATCCGGGTGCACAACACCTCGCAAAGCCGAAAAATAGTTCCATATCCAACTCTACACTCACAAACCATTAATATGTAATGAAATAATTATAAGATATTTTAGTTCAAAATAGAAATAAACAAAGACAAAAGCTAAATATACTTGGAGTAGGAGAGTGCATCTATCCAGCTGTGCACAACTGCCACGTGAGGCCTTACCTAATTTTCTATAAAGATCAGCTAATACCGCCGAACCCCAAGATAAAACCCCGGTCCTCTCGTGATCCCGCACGACATCTAGCAATTGATGCTTCACCCGGTTTGTAGTCTTGTCCAAAAATAGGGTTGAACATATCAATATAAGTAGATATCCACTAGCGACGCGCTTCGGATGAAGGTCATCACGTCTCATACGTGTAATCCTCTCATCTAACAAGCTAAGTCTGATCCCTCCCTCCTTGATATGCTTCCTAACATCATCACCCGCCATATCAAACATATCCTAAAACAAGGCTATCAAAGTGTCACGGCACGAGGTACTAGTGAGCATATTCCTGTCTATCTGAAATCCTAATATCTTCACGACATCGTGAAGCGTGATCGTGATCTCACCCCAAGGAAAGTTAAAGTTGTTGGTCTCCGGGTAGCAACGCTCCACAAATGCAGATATCAAACTAGCGTCGGGACTCCTGTAGTCGAACTCGTGCAAGCCGACGAGACTACTACGAGGAGCAAACCATAACAAAGTCCCTGACTCATCCGGTTGTAGTCTAACAACCTCGGTCCACTGAGCAACTAACTAGAGATGTTGATGAACACGAAGAACTCCCCTCTCAATACCCTCCCATATGTCGCTGGCCACATGTGTGTCATAGTACTTTAAGGTGTAAGGAATCGAAAGGTGGGAGTACCGGACCTCCTCCACTAAAATGTCCCCATCACCTTGGACCTCGACCTCCTCCTCTAAAGTAACTCTATCACCTAGGTAATCATCCTCCTCTAGGGCCTCCTCAACCGTATAGTCCTTCTCCAAAACGTCCTCATCTCGGACAACTGGATCTATGAGGACCTCCTCCTCTACCCTAATGTCCTTTTAATCTCCGAGGACATCATCAGCATGCTCATGGGGCACATCAACCAACTCGCTAATATGCGCCCGAGACTGGTCAACATTAGCCCCTAACGTTGACATAGGGGCCATTGAGCGGAGATGAACCGCTCTATCACGCCCCGATGCAGTCACGCGTCTACTGGAGATGTCCCTATCAATCTAAGTAAAACAAGATGCATGTTTATATCAATCTAATTTAAGCAAACAAAATTAGTGCATTAATCATGACTTTTTTTTTGTGGTAAGAGCATTAATCATGACTACAATGGTAACAATAGCAAAATCAACAACAATTCATTTATCAATTCAAACAAACAACAAAAATAAGAAATTAAACATGAACCACAACATGCAACGATAATAAAAGTCAATAAAATCGCTTCAAACTAACAAAAACATCAAACTATCATGACTAACAACAACATCAAACTATCATGGCTAATTCAATTTCAATGGAAGCAAAATCTCGAGTATCCATTTCAATTTCCATTCAATTTAATTCACTCAAAATCCAGGCTTTCTATTTCAGTTTACATTCAATCGGTCATTTCTCGATTCCATTCAATCAAAATTCAACCATTGCTCGATTCCATTCAATCGGCCATCACTTCAAATTCCACTCAATCAAATTTCCGAATTTTAGATTCAATCACGGTTATGTCAGTTTTTAGAGACTCACCTTTCGTTTTTCACCCCTCATTGCTCAATTTTCCGGATTTGGGTCCAAAACGATGTTGGAGTCTAAAACTCGAGTCCAAACCGCTGCAGACAAACAAACATAGAATAGACAAACAAAGTACAATCAAAGAAAAATAACAGAATAGAGAATAGAGAACAGATATCCACAATGTACAATCTGAAAACAATAATAGAACATAGAACATAGTCCAAACCATTGAATTACAAAGATGAAGAAACGAAGAAGAACGTGGGACTATTGACAAACAAATAACGGAGGCCGAAATCGATGAAGAACGAAGATGAAGAACGGGAATGGAAAGGTGAAGCCGGAATCGGCACTAGAAGAACGGGACTGGAAAGGTGAAGCCGGAATCGGGACTAGAAGAACGGGACTAGGACTTGAATGGTGAAGCCAACCGAAATCGGAGATTGAAGCCCAACCAAATGGGTCTGGGACTGGTAAAGCCAACTGAACGGGACTAGGACTGGAGATTGAAGCCCAACTGTCGATTTGAACAAAGACCAAAATCGGGACTAGAGAATCGGGACGACGGCCGAAATCGGGACTAGAGAATTGAAGCCCAACCGAACGGGACTTGGACTGGTGAAGAAGAGTCGGTCAAACGGAGAAAAAGATTCGAACAGACGAAGACAACGGCTGAGTTGAGAGAGAAGAAGACAAAGTACGCAATTAGGGCTCGGAGGCGTAGTTCTCTTAATAACTAACTACGCTTTTGGTAAGCGTAGTAGTAGTTTTTTATTTTTTATTTTTAAAATTCCGATTACGCTCCCCAATAATGTAGTTTATCTGTTCGTTCGGCTTCACCTCGGCTCCAACTACGCACGCCAAGCGCGTAGTTGGTGATGTGATCGAACTCGATTCGAACACGAGGATCCACCGGCACAAGTTCACACTCGGATTGTAATCTGGGAAATGGAACTCTGTTTTTTGGAATTTTGTGTTTTTGGATATGTAGAGCAAATTCCCTCGGCCTCTCACTTTGGGAATCCCTCAACTCGAACGAACTACCCTCGGAATCTCACTTTGGGGTTTGAACCTTCGTTCCTCGGCCTCTAACCTCAGAACCACTTAAGCATCTCACCTAAAATTCGGGTTTTGTAGAGCAAAAAACAACTTTGAAAGCACAAAGGCTAACTCACTTCATTTAACTTGACCAGTCTTACAATGGGAGGAAACAAGGCTTTATATAGCCACAAAACTCAGCCTAGAAACTCCCTAATTAAGTGCTAGAAATATCAAAGATTTATTAAAAGAACATGCAAGAAATACAAGAGTTTTCCAAGTAAATTCAAACACATAAATGGCCACATTTGGCTTTATTCTTGGATGACTCTTGGATCTTATTCTCTTCACTTGGACAACACATAATAGATGGAATAATCATGTCTTGGACGTCCATATTGAAGGAGAAGAAGACCATTGAACTAACTTGGCCTCCATTCAATGTATGTGTGTGAAGATGCCTTCAATGTTGACTTGTTGACCTTCACATGATTAATACATAAATTCATGCATAATATATGAATCATATGAGCATGGTATGCTGCATGAAATATGCATTGGTTGTACGTGCATATGTTTTGTATAACCATCTTTCCAACAATTCATACAAGTACCGTAGTTGCTGCAATGTAGGGTCATTTTCACCCTCTTCCTCTTGGAATATCGACTTTGTGTAAACTAGAAAGTTGTAGATATTGAAAATACCTTTAAAAGTAGTACTCATAGGTATTTTAATTCCAAGAACTGCCTCAGTTATAGGCGTTTTACTGAGAGTGCGCAAACCTGATAGCTTAGCCGGAGAGAGTGAAAGTTGGCTTGACTTGGGCATGTTCAAAGCAAGCATTTTCGGATTGTTTTCTATAAACTTTCGCTCAGTTTTGGGCATGATCTCCAAGACATAAAGATTGATTTCAATAGGTGCCGGCTCAGTTTTGACTTGGACGGTTGGTGGCAAAGCTATTGGTTCCGGTGTATTGACGATGATTTCTTTTCCGGGGAGGATCACATCAGTTGGAGGCCGTAGTTAAAAACCGAAACTACGCACGCGAAGTGTGTCGTTTAGGTGACATTTAGCGTTTTTTACCAGTATGTCTCATGTTTTTTTCCATAGACTAGCCACCGAAAGGAGAAACGGGAAAATGATTATTTCAATTAAAAGAAACGAGGAAGAATGGATGAATACGGAAGACAGGGTATTCCAAGAATTCTCTAAAGATTATAAAAATTATTAGATACCCAATCACTAAAAATATTAGATACCCAATCACTAAAAATGGAACGGTTATCCCCTTCTTAGCTTTTGCTGACGATATTATTATTTTTACAAAAGCCTCGTTAGGAACCAATACAAGAATACTAAATATTATAAATGACTATTGTCTTATTTCTAGACGAAAAATTAACCTTCATAAATCAGTTTTTCAAACATCCAAAAAAGTTGCAAATTCAATCAAACTTCAAATCCAACTAAGTTCGGGCATTTCTGTTTCTAATTGCCTTTAAAAATATCTTGGATGTCCTATCATCAATGGAAAAGTTAATAAATGTGTGTTTGAAGACATCAATATTAAATCTAAACAACAATTATCTAAATGGAAGGCTTCCTCTCTCTCTCTCTCTCTTAAGAAGGAAGAACCACAATTATCAAAGCAAATTTAAACGCTAAACCAAATTTCATTATGTAGAGTTTTATGCTTCTGGCTAGTATTGATAAGGAACTTGACCAAATTAATAGAAACTTCTTTTGGAATAAAGGGTCAAATTTCCATCCTCTCATTAGTTGGGATAGAATTTGTAAATCTAGGAAGCTTGGAGGTGTAAGGATTAGAAAGGCTGAGGAAATGAACAAAGCTCTACAAATGAAACTTTTATGAAAAACTATGGTTAAATCCAACAATATTTGGGTCAAAATTGCTAATGTGAAATACCTCAAAGGGAACTATCTTTGGAACAATGGTTGAACCCAACAATCTTTGGAACTAGGATTCATATGGAATGTTGGTTATGAAAATACTGTTATTTTGGAAAAATTGTAGGGTAATTAGCGAATCACTAATTAAGTTATGTAAAAATACTGATAAAATCAACGAGGAAGATTTTGTTAGTTTTTATATTAATGAAAACAAATGGGATAATCAAAGGAATGATTCGACTTTAGGTCCTCTCCTACCCCAAGATATTATATTAGCAATTATTTCATACCAACTTCCAAAATCGTTTATTCAGGAACGTCTCTATTGAGGCCCTGCAGATAATGGGATTTTTTCCACAAAATCTGCTTTAAATCTCATTCATTTGAATAAAGGTTCAAATGTAAATACAAATGATTGGATTTAGGAACTTAATATTATGCCTAAAGTAAAAAATTTCCTATGGAAGATGTCCATAAATGGTCTTCCGACTAAGGAGAATCTCGAAAGACAAAAAATTCGAGTACCAATGAATTGTAGACATTGTGATCATCCTTATGAATCAGCATAACACATTTTCTTTAAATGCCGAATTTTAGATGACACTATTCTAGAGTCAGAGAAGCAATTAGATCGTCTAACGATATGTCTGCTAGTATCTCTCTTAAGCTTAAATGGCTTAGGAACAACTTATCAGATTGTGATCTCATCTACCTTGTTGTGGTTTGGTGGAATGTTTGGCTTGCTAGAAATCAAAGAATTTTCAATAATAAGAAACCTCAAAATATCGATTTAGTGGCTCAAAACCATATTAATGATTGGTTCTAGTCAAGAAATGGTAAAAGCAAGCTTAAGGGTAAAATAACCAAGAAACGGTTCTATACTGCCGATGTCTTCGGAGGGGCGATGGCTCACGTACACGGTATCCCAAAACATTTGTACTCATTTCAAAACCAAAACCTTTTAAAAAGTCAGACCCCTTTCGGGTTCTGTTTATTTATCTATTCGAACTTTGTTGCAGATTACAAGTGCCATTTGTCAACCTGAGCTCTGATACCAACTTTGTAACACCCCAAATCCGTAGGACTCGGAATGCTACTGGGCTAGGATCTCACAATGGATCCTGACCCTAGCCTGACAACAATTTCACTAATCTTACAACAAGGCACATATAAATTAAAACAAAACATGAAACTGATATATATATATATATATATATATATATATATATATATATATATATATATATATATATATATATATATATATATATATATATCAAAAGGTAATACAAAGTACCGCTGAGTACAAATAAAAACCACACTGTACAACAAAAGATCCCATATCCCCGATCACGCCCCAGTGTACGGAGCCCTCAACGGATCACCCCACTCTGGATCACTCTGCAGCTCTCCTATCCGGAAAAGTATCTACAACACGGTATAAAACCGTTGGCTAACCGTACACATATATAAGAGATGCAGAGCACATACACACGTCAACATGCTATCACACATTTACCCAGTTCATTATCTTTATAAAGTCCAACAATCAACTCATATATATATATATATATATATATATATATATATATATATATATCCATATAAACATATGTGACACGAGGAATATATAATCCTCGCCTCTAGGTCCACCAAAACACTTCCAAACCCAAGAGAGATCAAGAACAAGATCAAGAAGGATAGAGGAGAAGCAAGGAGGACGTGAAACGGAAAATGAAAAAAAAAAAAAAAAAAAAAAAAAAAAAGGAGGACGTGAAAGGCTGGATTGGAAAGTGAAGAAGGAAACCCTTGCTCGGCAAGGAAAATAAAGAAGTAAGGCAAAGGGTAAAGCACGGGTCAAAGGAGTCAACAAAACCGGCTGCAGTCGCCGGAAACCGCAAGGGCGGTTCCCTGAGCCGCAGGGGTGGAAACCCGCACGGGCGGCAGTCATAACTGCGGGTGCGGAAAGGCCAAACTAGCTCCCAAAAGACTAAGGCTCTTACACCTCACCCCCCTAAAAACAAGTTTCGTCCCGAAACTTGTAAAATCCTCAAACCACTCGGACTCACAAGCCGAGGTACAACTCTCTCTATAACCTCAAACATAAGCATGGATGAAACCATCGACTCCAGCACGAACACTAACCAAGGCATAGAGGAAAACCATCTCTAGCCAACCAGCATCACAAAAGCAGGGAGGAACGAACCATCTCCAGCTATAACAATCGCACTAGCACAACAAGATCTAATAAGATCACACATCATATCAAGCTAGTACGAAAATAAACACAGCATGGCATATAAGCACATAAGCAAACACTCACCAAGATAGTACTAAGATCTACTCGTAGATCCTACAGGTATATCTATCTCGGCATAGAACTCTGAATAGTTCCTCTGGATACTATCCTCAGTCTCCCATGTAGCCTCATCAGGTCCTCGTCTCGACCACTGTATCCTCAGCATAGATATGTCCTTCGAACGCAGGCGTTTCATACCTCGTTCTAGGACTGCAATTGGATGCTCAAAAAAAGTGTGGTCCGGCTCAACCACCAAATCATCATAGCTCACAATGTGTCTCGGATCTGGTATATACTCCCTCAGCTGAGACACGTGAAACACAGGGTGAACACCCTCTAATCTCGGCGGCAAAGCCAACCTGTAGGCTGCGCTCGCAACCCAATCCAAAATCTCGAAAGGTCAGACATATCGGGGGCTCAACTTCCCCTTAATGCCAAAAAGCCTAACACTTCGTGTCGGGGACACTCTCAGCCATACATGAGCTCCAACTTTGAACTCTAGAGGTCTACGCCTCCTATCAGCATAAGACTTCTGACGGCTCTGCGCAGTCAGCATCCGCTCTCGAATCAGTGCTACTCGAGCCACATCATCCTGAATCTGATCAGGTGCTAAACCACTAACAATGCTTTGCTCATCCCAGCATAACGGTGTACGACATCTCTGCCCATACAGTGCCTCATATGGGGCCATCCCAATCGATGCATGCCAGCTGTTGTTGTATGAGAACTCAACTAGTGGGAGATAATCCGTCCGCACTTGTCCCCAATCCAACACACAAGCTCGCAACATATCCTCCAGTGTCTGAGTGGTCCTCTCTGATTGACCATCTGTCTGAGGATGGAACGCAGTCGTGAAGTGCAAACTCGTCCTCAGGGCAGTTTGAATTTGCTGCCAGAATTTCGAAGTAAATCGTCCATCTCTATCTGAGACGATCGTCCTCGAAACACCATGGAGTCTCACTATCTGTCTAGTGTACTCCTTTGCTAATCTGCTCACCGGCCACGTCTCTCTAATAGGAATGAAACGTGCCGTCTTCGTCAATCTGTCCACTATGACCCAGATGCCATCAAAACTCCGGCTCAGCCTCAGTCCAGTCACAAAATCCATTGTGACATCCTCCCACTTCCTCTGTGGAACAGGAAGTGGATGGAGCTCACCTCCAAGTCTGCTATGCTCTATCTTGACCTGCTGGCAGGTCGCACACTGTGCCACAAATCTAGTCACATCGGGCTTTAGCCCTCCCCACCAATATAGACGTCTGAAATCCTGATACATCTTACTCGTACCTAGATGTACAAAGTAAGGTATACAGTGAGCCTCCTATAATATCCTTTGCCTCAGCTCTGTATCAGCAGGTACACAGACGCGACCACGGCGTCTCAATACTACATCTGCTCCCAGAAGAAACTGTGGTGCCTCATCCCGAGACATCCGCTCTTTGATCCTCATCAGTGTCGGGAAGGTCTCCTGCTTCTGTTAGATCTCACCCAACAGATCAGGAAGAACCTCTAAAGTACGCAGCTGGGCATCCTCATCAGGAAACTGGATGTCCAACTCTAACCAGATCAGATCCCTCTGCAACTGATGCTGAACTGTCAGCCTCGCAATCGCCTGCTCTCGAGGTGTCTTCCTGCTCAGGGCATCAGCGACAACGTTCGCCCTCCCCGGATGATACATAATCTCCACATCAAAATCGTTGATCAGCTCAAGCCACCTACGCTGGCGGTTATTCAATTCCCGCTGCGTGAAAATGTACTTCAGACTCTGATGGTCTGTGAAGATCTGACATGTAACACCATACAGGTAATGCCTCAAGATCTTCAGTGCATGAACTACCGCTGCCAACTCCAGATAATGAGTCGGGTAGTTCTCCTCATACGTCTTCAGCTGTCTAGACGCATATGCAATTACTCTGCCCCGCTGCATCAACACACATCTCAAGCCTAGCTTGGATGCATCACTATATACTACAAAATCCTTTGTACCCTCTGGCTGTGCCAAAACAGGAGCAGAAGTCAGACGTCTCTTCAGCTCCTCAAAACTCTGCATACACTGATCAAACCACACAAATCTGGTAGTCTTCCTCAGCAAACTCGTCAGTGGACGGGCAATCACAGAAAATCCCTCCACAAAGCGTTTGTAATAACCGGCTAGGCCAAGGAAGCTACGTACTTCCTTGATGTTCGTCGGTGTAGTCCATGCAGCTATTACCTCTATCTTCGCCGGATCAACCTTGATCCCCTCGTCGGATATAATGTGACCCAGGAATGCTACCTCTGGCATCCCAAATTCGCACTTAGAGAACTTAGCATAAAGTTCTCTATCCCGTAAAACCTGCAACACAGTCCTCAGTTTTCCTACATGCTCCTCTCTGCTACGAGAGTATACCAAAATATCATCTATGAAGACCACCACAAACTGATCCAGGAAGTCAATGAAGATACTGTTCATCAACTCTATAAAGACGGCTGGGGCATTCGTAAGCCCAAATGGCATCACTACAAACTCGTAGTGGCCATATCTGGTCTGGAATGTTGTGTTGTGCACATCCTGCTCTCTCACCCTCAGCTGGTGATATCCTGAACGCAAATCAATCCTGGAGAACACAATCGCTCCTTGAAGCTGATCTAACAAGTCATCAATACGCGGCAATGGATACTTGTTCTTGATGGTCAACTTATTCTGCTCTCTGTAATCAATACACAGTCTCAACGATCCGTCCTTCTTCCGTACGATGAGGACATGTGCTCCCCATGGGGACACGCTAGGGCGAATGAAACCCTTCTCAGCCAGTTCCTCCAGTTGCTTCTTCAACTCCAGCATCTCGACAGGCGTCATCCGGTACGGGGCCTTCGAGATTGGTCTCGTACCAGGTTCTAACTCAATGCCAAAATCCACACTCCTCTGAGGCGGCAAACTGGACGGCTCAACAAATACAACTGTAAACTCGCAAACCACAAGGATATCCTCTAATGCTGGACTCTTTCCCTCCTTTATGGCATAATACCAGAAGGCATCACAACCCTGTGCAATCAATCTAGCTGCCCGTACCGCACTGATAATTGTGCCTGTCTTTCCAAGGTCCCAACCTCGGAAAACCTCTATCTGGCCTAACTCGGTAGAGAGGGTAACAATCCTCCTACCTACATCTAAGACTGCAGAATGTCTATCCATCCAATTCATACCTAGAATGACTTCCTCATGCTCTAACGAACAAAGAAGTCAACTAATAACACACGGGTCCCTACAGAAATGGGACAACCTTGAATCTCACGGGTACCTCTGACCCTACCACCATCGGGTAACCCATTAATAAAGGGCATCCCCTTAACTGTATCTAAACCAAGACGCTCTACACAGGCATCAGAAATAAAAGAGTGCGTAGCACCAGTATCAAATAAAACTCTAACAGGTATACCATGAATCAGAATGGTACATGTAGCAGTAGGTGTAGTTGGCTCCTCTGCACTCCTCAACTCAAAAACACGACCCTGTGGGCCTCTAGTATCAGTGGTGCTCCCACCACGACCTCTGCCTCTACTTGGCCCAAGAGCAGATCCCTGAGTCGTAGGGCGATCTGGGACTCCCTGCTGTCCCTGCATCTGCTGCTGCTGAGGTGGCTTATGTCCACCTCCTGCTGCACTAGCAGGAGAAGAATCCTGTTGTGATGAAGCTCTCCCTCGTCTACAAAAGGTAGCTCTGTGACCAGGTCTGCCACAAGTGAAGCAAGTCACCGGCGGCCTCGTACACTCTGATCTCATATGCCCATACTCACTACAGTTGAATCTAAACGTGTATTTAAACGTGTATTTAAATTTGTCCTAGACGCTTGTGTAAGGCGTTATTTTACTTTTACACACTTTTCTACAATTGTTGCAAATATGAAGGATTTTATTTTTGAAGAATGAAAATATATATTCGATTGAAATAAAGAAAAAAAAAGTTTATTAACAAAAAATGGGTAAAAAGAACATCTAATATTAATTTTAGAAACTTAAAGTTTAACATATCTACAAAAACTCATACATAGACGATTTAGAGTGAAATAATCCAAAAGAAATAAGAACGAAATAATTTAATTATGAGGGTCGGAAATAATTCTTACGTCCTAAGGTCTTCAAGATATTCAATCCATTATAAGTGTTGAAAACACTCCGAAGGTTTTCAATATATATATATATATATATATATATATATATATATATATATATATATATATATATATATACCCGGAACAAACAATAGGAATGAAAATAATGCATTTGTCCAACCAAGTCTAGCTTTCTGGCTAGAAATTCATATATAAATGGGGTGATATACTGACAGATTGTGAATTGTCTAGGTTCCCGGAAGTGGCTGAACTCAACGGTACTTTCTGGCTAGAAATTCATGGTGTGATTTTAACCTCCTTGTTATCTACCAACACACAATATGGGGGATATCTGGTATTCAAGACGACACGTGAAGCACGTGGATTAGATAAAGTTTTGGAGAGCTCAATGCACAATGCTAGAGGTGAAATCAGTACACAATATGTGTATCTTAATGCCAACCGTGCACGAAAACGCCAAAGGAGCCAAAGAAGATGGGTGGCGAGTGTTAAAGATAGGAAAATTCTTCACCCATCCTAGGGAGGAAGACAATGAAGTCGAGTTAGTTGTAAATGAGGTGAAGCTCTTGAATTGGAGGAAAGGTCTTATTGTTGAAGGCACTGTGTTTAGGCCAGTATGAAGACCAGTGGTAATACACAACAATTCAGTTGTTATGTGCATTTATTATATACTATGTATGTATATATCATTGAAGGATTAGTGATGACCTTTGATACTAAGGCAACTCATAATGACGTATTATTATATACTATGTATGTATATATCATTGCTCTTTATGAAGGATGAGAAATATGGGACTAATTAAGTCAAACATTAAAATTTATTTATGTGAAGTTAATATTGTTCATCCAATGATCTATTATAAAAGAAGGAGGAGTTTGATGACTTACTTCATTCTAAGTTATTGTTGTTCATTGCCCTTTTCATTATTAATCTAACTTCTTAGACGACAGCTTCTTCAACGGTAGCTTGATAACGGGGAGCAGCACCACCACCACCCTGCCAAAGGAAGAAGGGGGAGAAATGATCCTCTGTGGCAACAGCTTCTTCGACGATTTACCTGTAGAATGCATCACCTCCATTATCTCCTTAACTACACCTACCGATGCCTGCAGCCTTGCGCTCGTCTCCAATGATTTCCTGTCGGCCTCCGAATATGACATTGTCTGGGAGATATTTCTTCCCAACGATTACCGTAAGCTCATCACTCAATCTGAAGGTGGAGAGTTGTTGTTGACAGAGTTTCGTAACCGGAAGAAGCACATGTACTTGCGTCTTGCTGATCAACCTCTTCTCGTCGACGGTGCTTCCAAGGTACACCAATTAACCTTCATTTCTTAATGCATACACTTTGCAGATCACATGAACAATATTTTTGAAATTCTCAACTATCTATATTATTCACAACATATATTTCAAAATAGCATATCCATAACTATAAACTTGCTAGTAAAACGAAACAACTGAAATGCCGTCATAGTATATGATTTAGTTTATTGTGAGTAGTCATTTATGTAACATCCGGAAATTTTATTCCGGATCGAGAGCGTTTTGTGGATCTTTTCCGAGTATTTATTTTGTTTTGAATACGTTCACGTATATCCGTATTACTATTTTTGTAAAAACGTCGGAAAAGTTTCCCGAGTCAAAATAATTCCGGTTCCGGTTTTCGGGTTACTTTCTCCTATTTTAAATTAATTAATTATTTATTTATTTACCCTTTTATTTCTTTTCTTTTTTCTTTTTTCTTTTTTCTTTCTTCTTTTTTTTCTTGGAGCTGCTTCCCGCGCGCCTAGCTCGGCCGCCCGCCTACCTAGCCCTGTAGGAGTGACTAGCCGCCCGCCTACCCGACCCCTCGGCCCTGCGTCCTCGTCCCCCTGCATGCCATCTCTTCACCACACTCCTCTCCCTCTACTCTCACCCTCACACTCCAGCTCACCCTCCATCTCTTCTCCACCCTCCTCTACGTCCAGGCTGCTCGAGCACCGGAGAGCCACCATCCCTGGAGCAGGCCCCTTCGAACTCGCCGGAGCCACCACCCGCCAACACGAGGAGCTGCTAACTCCGAGAGAAGGACGGAAGCCCTCCTCGGCTTGGCCGGTCGAAGCCAGAAAGCAAAGCCGTCGCCGCCAGGGAAGCCCTCGCCTCCGCCCTCGCCGTGCCTTGCCTGTACGAGCCCAGTCGGAGCCGCCGACGCCCGGCCACTCCCCTTCGCCTCGCCCTTATCTTTCTGCCTCAGCTGAACAACGGCTGACCCTCCTCCCCGCAGTTCTGTCTTCGCCGGAGTTAGAGGCCGCCGCCACCCCCTGCAGCCGCCAGCGGGACCGACGGAGCCACCCTGCTCCCGCCCGGAGCCCTTCCCCGCGCCTGCGTCCTCCCTGCCACCGCCGCCGCGGGCTTGAACAGCCTTTTAGATTAATTCCAATCGGGCCCCCTCTCTTTTGGTATATTTACATTTTAGCCCCTCAACTTTGTGTTAATTGCAGTTTGTACCCAGAGTCTTGGTTATTACAGTTTTGACCCAGATTTCTGGATTGTTGCATTTATACCCTCTGATTGGGTTTTTGTCGGAAATTGCCCCAAGGTTTAATCGTAATTTTATGACCGAGTTTCTAGTATCGAGCTAATGATCTTACCTCGATCTAGTTATGTTTAGTAGTATCATGTTAGGTTGGATCTAGCATAACTTAGAGTGAATGCCATGTAGTGGCTTTTGAGACCTTAGGAGAGTGTGATGAGCGGGGTAGACCTCGTAGGCTTTTATGAAGTTCTTGACTATGAGCATGATAGATTCAAGGATGCGGTTCCAGAATGAGAGTCAAATGAGCTTGCGTAGATCATTCGTGTAGAAGTCCTAGACTTCTCGAGTTGAGCGGGTTTTGATGGATATCTTGCTATGAGCAGGTTGTGTGTTTCTTCCCTAGGGAAGCAGGAGCGTTTTGTAAGTTAGCGTGTGGAACGAGGTAAGTCTCCGGACTTACTTAGCTCGTATTTTATGTATTAGCATTGATGTGTGTTTGGTGGTGTGTGTTTATGTTCTTGTTATAAACAACTAAACCGATAAATTAGGACCACCGACCTTATTTGTATGTTGGCCCAAGTGTATGATAACGGGCGGTGACATGCCTAGCCTTGACTGGGGCTAGGAGGATCTTGGCGACTAGCCCGGCGGGTATACGGGCGGGTGCATCCGTGCCACTCCTTGCCGGTAAGTAGGGACCGAGGCGAGACCACGGTGGTCTCGTGTCACAACCAAAGTTGAATTAGAACGGGATATGACTTAATGATGAAAAAGATAGTAAACCGGACTTGTGTGATTTATGTTTTGTGTTATATATGTGTTTGTGCCTCCACCGCTTTTCTAATGCCTAGAATATGAGCTAGCGGTTTTAAACCGTGTTGTAGATGACTTGCAGGTTAGGGATTCCGCCCGGCCACCTGGTTTTTGGGTTATGTTTCATCTTGTTAGTTCGTGGTTGTTATTGTATGTTTAGATTTCCATATTGGGTTGTTTTGTTTTGAGGACTCGGCTGAGTTTCCACCTTGTTTTTGTCACTTTTCGGGCTTTCGCATACACTAAAAACGTTTTAAGTTTTCGCCTTTATTTGTGCCTTGTTGGAAGGTCCGGTGAAATTGTTGTCAACCTAAGGGTCGGGACCCATTGTGAGGTCTCACCCATAGCATCCCGAGTCCCGCGGATTTGGGGTGTTACAAAAGTGGTATCAGAGCCCTAGGTTGACAACAATGGCACTCGCAATCTTTTTAAAGGCCGAATGAGTACTAAAACAAAACTGTAACGTCCGGGAATTTTAGAAATAAATATATCTTTTTATTTCTCCTTCCGTAAATTATTTTACAGAATGGTTCGGAAAATATTTCCGACCCGTAAACCCGTAAATAAATTTCACGAGAATGTCGGAAAGTATTCCGACCCGTAAACATCCGTTACGGAATTATTTTACGAGTTTGGAACCCGTCCCATTATTTTTCTTTTTTTTTCCCTCCTTTTTCCACCTCAGCCTGGGCCCCACGCCAGGCTGGCGCCACGTCGCCCGGGGCCCACCGCCACGCTGGCTTCCTCTTCCTTCTCTTCTTTTCTTCTTTTCCTCCTGCGCTGCTTCCTTCCTTTCCCCTTCTTCTTTTCTGCCTTGTACCAGTCTGCAGGAGCACCTTTTGCCGCCAGCCTAGTCCCGCCTACGCCTACAGCCCGCTCCCCTTTGCGGCCCGCCTACCATAGGCCTGCAAGCTGTCGGCCGACCCCTCGGTCCAAGTCCTGCTCCCTCCTTCTTCCAGCAGTGACCATCTCCCCCCACTCCACGCCCGGCTGCACCCATCTCTCCTTTCCTCACTCCCGCTCACTGCTCTACTCCATCTCTCCCTCGTTCTTCCTCTCCTCGGAGCCGCCCCGCCACTGGAGCCCGGAGCTACGCCCGCCTCACAGCCCGCCCCCTCTCTCCTGAGCCTCTACTCCCTCTCTCTCCCACCTCTGTACCTCTTTGTCTCCGTTTCGAGCCTCGTCATAAGCCACAACGCCGGAGATCTGTCGCCAGGGGAGCCCTCGCCGTCGCCGTGCCCTCTGCACGAGCCCTGCCGTCGGCCACCCACCTTTCTTGGCTTCCTTCGGCCTCGGGTGCAGCAGCACGTTTTCCCTTTCTACACACCTTGCCTCGCCGGATAACGGCCGCCACCGGGAGCCAGGCCACTGCCGGCCAACTGCAACACCACCGAGGAAGCCCTGCCGCCTTTGCCCTCGCCGAAGAAGTTGTGACGTCGCCGGGAACCACTGTAGAAACGGCCGGCCTTCTTTTCCCGGAAATTACAATCGGCCTCCCCTTCTTTTGGTATAATTGCAATTCTGCCCCTCAGCTTTTGGTTCATTATAGAATATGCCCAACTTTGTAGTTATTACAGATTTGAACCCTATGCTTTCGGAAATTTATAATTGCCCCGGAAAATACGTTAGCGAGTTTTAACTTCGGAAATTATGAACGAGTTTTAAATAGGTTTCGATATATTGTTTTTTTATGATCAATTTAGCGTATGGGCTACATTGTGTAATTTCATGCTAGGTTCCGAATCACGATATAAGTCACGAATTCATATCGATCTAGTTATGTTCCGTAGTATCATGATAGGTTGGAATTAGCATAACTTAGAGGAAATGCCAAGTAGCGGCTTTTGAGACCTTAGGTGAATGTGAACAACGTTTTTGACCTCGTTAGCTTGTACGTCATTTTTGACGGTAATTATGGTAGACTCTGGGAAGCAGTCCTAGCATGCGAGTCAAATGATCCTGCGTAGATCATTTGTGTAGAAGTCCTAGACTTCTCGAGTGGAGCGGGTTTTTATGGATACCTTGTTGTGAACAGGTTGAGTGCTTCCTCCCGAGGGAAGCGAGAGCGTTTGTGAGTTAGCGTTTGGACGAGGTAAGTCTCCGGACTTACTTAGCTCGTATTGTTTGTATTAGCATTGATGTGTGTTTGGTGGTGTGTGTTATTTTATGTTATAGCCATGAAACCGGTAATTAGGACCACCGACTTTATATTTATATATGTGTTGGCCCAAGTGTATGATAACGGGCGGTGACATCATCTGCCTAGCCCTGGCGGGGTCTAGGAGGTTCTCGGCGACGAGTCCGGCGGGTATACGGGCGGATGCATCTGCACCATCCCTTTCCGGTAAGGGACCGAGGCGAGACCACTGGGGTCTCGTGTCACAACAGAAGTTGAACTAGAAAGGAATACGACTTAATAATGAAAGATAATAAACCGGACTTGTGTGATTTATGTTTTGTGTATGGATGTGTTTGTGCCTTCACCGCTTTTCTATTACCTAGAATATGAGCTAACAGTTTAAAACCGTATGTAGTTGACTTGCAGGTTAGGGATGCCGCTGAGTGAGGTGGAGGAGTGGACAGCCGGGGTCTCCGTACATTATAGGACGGGGATGTATTTGAGTCACGTTTCATATTCTTGGTTATGGATATTGTCGTATGTTCAGAATTCGGATCTATTTATGTTGTTTTGAGGACTCGGCTGAGTTTCCAAGTTGTAGTATCTCACATTTCGTTTCCGCATTACAAACATATTTGAGTTTTCGCCTTTATTTGTGCCATGTTGGAAGGTCCGGTGAAATTGTTGTCAAGCTAAGGGTCGGGACCCATTGTGAGGTCTCGCCCAGTAGCGCCCCGAGTCCCGCAGATTTGGGGTGTTACAAGAACCCACACGGGTTTTGACTTTTCGTTTTGAAAATCATATGCATGAGTCGGGTTTGGGTTAGAATGTACGGGACCACCACTCCTTCCGCAAACTTCGGCGACATAGATCTTTGGATTAGAAGTATGTTTATATCATTACATAGTTATATATATATATGACCTTAGGATGTTTGTGGATTTGTATGTACCTACCTGCGTACGTGGCCTTAGGATATTTTGGACTTGTATGTTTTGGGATGTGCTTGATGACTATGTTACCTTTATGTTTTTAGAAATTATCCTACGAGATCACAGTAGTACCTACGTATTTATACTTAAGTAAACATCATACGCTATCAGATGGCACGTACGAGAGCTACTGCTTACGTAGGACCCGCCAGGGGTAGACCACGTCTTTCCCCTACCGTTCCGAGAGGGCAGGAACAAGTAGAGAGACCTCTAGGCGCGAGAGGTCGGGGACGTATCCCCATTGTGGACCCGTCAGTGGTGGGTGCACCAGCTGTCGAGGCCACTGTAGAGGACGTCACAGAGAGCATGGTTCCCAAGGCTAGGGATAGGACCGTTTTGAGGTCTGAGGCGAAGGGGTTCTCCACCTGTCAAGACCGGGGAAGCGTCCGTTGAAGCTATCGTGTTTTGGGACTACGTACGACGAGTTGAGGAGGCGTTTAGGACTGGAGCACCACCTCCCGTCCCACCGGTGTCTGCACCTGCACCTGCGGGGTCAGCTGAGGTCTCGTAGAGGGTGACTCAGATTAGGGCTGCACCAGAGATAGTTGCACCAGCCGTAGTTGCACCCGAGCCGGTTATGGAGGTTGTTAGGGAGACCTTTTGCCCTGATTCACGGAGGAGAAACAGAGTCCAGGACTTTGTGGAGGCAGGATTCGAGGACGTCCCATTCATTGAGGCAATTAGGCAATTTCAGACAGAGCTAGCTTTGATGGGACCCGCCGCACCACCAGCGAACCAGCATGTCTATCTTTTTCCAGGAGACTGAGGGAGTCAACCCGTGCTTACCTTGCGGGATTTCGTTGTGACTCACTGGCGGAGTACCAGGACCGAGTTTCGGCCTATGAGAGAGACCAACCTGGGTATAGGAGGGCAGCCCAGTCCTGGGTACCGGACAAGAGACAAAGGACAGTACCAGCTAGTTCAGGGGCCGGAGTATTGGGTCAGGGACGTGGCTAGACTCCGAGACGTTCCGGTCCTCAGACGTCGAGGTAGGCAACAGACCGGGTACGTCAGTGTTATAGTTGTGGAGGGTTTGGACACACGAAGAGTACATGTAGGAAGCCGTCAGTGGCCTGCTTCACTTGTGGTCAAATGGGTCACCGAGCCGCTTTTTGCCGTCAGGGCAAGTCCTAGTCACAGTAGGGTTCTTCGCCTGCTGGTGTAGCATTGGGCAGTCAGAGGCCGCCACAACAGCAGTCACAGGGCACTCAGCAGAGGTGCCAGGGTCAGGGTCAAGCCCGTACTCATGGATCAGCTCATAGGCATGGCCGAGGTGGAGGTCGTAGTGGAGGTACCCAGGAGACCAGAGGCACACAGGCCAGGGTATTTGAGTTGAGGAGCGCCGTTGATCCTCCAGCGCCGGCAGCCCTAGGTACCATTCAGATTCACGGCTTTTCTGTCTGAGTTTTGTTTAATACGGGTGCTACACACTCTTTTATATCCGATGGTTGTGTAGCTAGGTTGTCCTTAGCTACGGTAGAGGAGAGACCCTTTATTATAGGGTTACCCGATAGAGGTAAGGTTAGGGGTACCCGAGAGGTACGTGGTTGTCCCATTCGTTTGGGAAACCGAGAGTGGTTGGCCGACTTCTTTGTCATGCACTTAGTGCATGAAGAAGTCATCCTTGGGATAGATTGGATGGACCGCCATCGATCCGTGTTAGACATCAGCCGGAGGACCGTGACGATTACCACGGAGGCAAGCACGAAGGGATTTTCCGAGGTTGGGACCTCGGGAAGGCCGGTACAGTCATTAGCGCAGTCCGAATCGCTAGACTTATCGGGCAGGGGATGCAAGGCATTCTGGTGTTATACCATGAAGGAGAAGACGAGACCGTCGTTAGAGGAGATTCATGTGGCAGGCAAGTTTGAGGACGTTTTCGGGGAGCCACCCGGGCTACCGCCGCAGAGGAGCGTTGTTTTGCTATTGAGTTGGGGCTCGGCACGAGGCTGACCTCCAAGGCTCCATACCGCATGGCGCCGATCGAGATGTTGGAGCTAAAGAAGCAGCTCGAGGAGTTAGCCTAAAAGGGTTTCAAACACTCGAGTGTTCCCCTTGAGGTGCACTAGCCCTCTTCGTCAAGAAGAAGGATGGATCTTGGAGGCTAGGCGTGGATTGCCGGAAGTTGAACAAAGTCACTATCCAGAACAAGTACCCCTTACCACGTATAGATGACCTACTCGACTGGTGGCAAGGGTCGGTGTTCTCTTCCAAAAGCGAGTTAAGCTTGATTCTCGCCAATTGAGAATTCGGGTGTGGGATAGTGCCAACATGCCATGGTCACTACGAGTTGTAGTGGTTCCATATGGGCTTACTAATGGCCCGATTAAGACTTTTTGGTCTACTCTCGAAGAAAAAAGAGTTGTATGACCAGTGGTCTCGGGATGACAACCCCCGAAGGACGAGAATGAAGTTACAAGTTTCTTGGATGTGCCGATCATTACCGGATCTGTGGGGAGATTCCCCAAATAACACCACCGATGGCTAACCTACTCCGGAGGACACCTCGAGAGGAGGCGATGGCTCGGCTCACGGGTCAGCAACAGTTGCAGAACGATTTGATGGAGATAAAGTTGGATATCCGGTTCCTGGGTACAGACTGTTGTTTGTCCGAGTTAGAGATATTACATGACCGTCCGGTGAGATCCTGCAGAAGCAGGAAGGATCTCCCATTTTAAGGAGGATCCGGGACCGGGTGTCCCGAGGAGAGACACCGCAGTTTATCACCGGAGCAAATGGGCTACTGAGACGCCAAGGACGTCGTATTTGGGCATAGTCGAAGCAGGAGTTGAGAGAACGGATTGACACGAGGCACATCATCAGCCACAAGGACATAGTGGTCGAGCCGGACCATACCTTTGCAAAAGCACCCGATAGCGGTCTTAGAGCGGAGTACGAGAGGCCTTCGATCGAAGGAGATACCTATGCTGAGGATTCAGTGGTCAAGGCGAGGAGCCGATGAGGCTACATGGGAGACGGAGGATACTATCCGGAGGAACTATCTTGAGTTTTACGCAGATTTAGGGACATTGATAGGACCGGCGGGTTAGCCCCGAGATCTTCCTTGTTTGCTTTATATGTTATGTGATTTTGTTTGAGTTATGAGTACCTTGCGAGGTCGTGATATGATTTCTATACGTAGACTTGGTTTAGAGCCGATAGTGTACCTTTTATGAGTTCTACGGGGTTACGAGACGGGTATGTTGGAGAGTGTTGGGTTTAGCAAGTTTCGGGACGAAACTTGTTTTTAGGGGGGTTAGTTGTAACGTCCGGGAATTTTATTCCGGACTGAGAGCGTTTTGTGGATCTTTCCCGAGTATTTATTTTGTTTTGAATACGTTCACGTATATCCGTATTATTATTTTCGTAAAAACGTCGAAAAAAGTTTCCCGAGTCAAAATAATTCCGGTTCCGGTTTTCGGGTTACTTTCTCCTATTTTAAATTAATTATTATTTATTTATTTACCCTTTTATTTATTTTCTTTTTTCTTTTTTCTTTCTTCTTTTTATTCTTGGAGTTGCTTCCCGTCCGCCTAGCTCGGCTGCCCGCCTACCTAGCCCTGGAGGAGTGAATAGCCACCCGCCTACCCGACCCCTCGGCCCTGCGTCCTCGTCCCCCTGCACGCCATCTCTTCACCACACTCCTCTCCCTCTACTCTCACCCTCACACTCCAGCTCACCCTCCATCTCTTCTCCACCCTCCTCTACGTCCAGGCTGCTCGAGCACCGGAGAGCCACCACCCGTGGAGCAGGCCCCTTCGAACTCGCCGGAGCCACCACCCGCCAACACGAGGAGCTGCTAACTCCGAGAGCTGGACAGAAGCCCTCCTCGGCTTGGCCGGTCGAAGCCAGAAAGCAAAGCCGTCGCTGCCAGGGAAGCCCTCGCCTCCGCCCTCGTCGTGCCTTGCCTACACGAGCCCAGCCGGAGCCGCCGACGCCCGGCCACTCCCCTTCGCTTCGCCCTTTTCTTTCTACCTCGGTTGAACAGCGGCTCACCCTCCTCTCCGCTGTTCTGTCCTTGCTGGAGTTAGAGGTCACTGCCACCCCCTGCAGCCGCCAACGGGACCGACGGAGCCACCCTACTCCCGGCCGGAGCCCTCCCTCGCGCCTGCGTCCTCCCTGCCGCCGCCGCCGCGGGCTTGAACAACCTTTTGGCTTAAATCCAATCGGGCCCCCTCTCTTTTGGTATATTTACATTTTAGCCCCTCAACTTTGTGTTAATTGCAGTTTGTACCCAGAGTCTTGGTTATTATAGTTTTGACCCAGATTTCTGGATTGTTGCATTTATACCCTCTGATTGGGTTTTTGTCGGAAATTGCCCCAAGGTTTTAATCGTGATTTTATTACCGAGTTTCTAGTATCGAGCTAATGATCTTACCTCGATCTAGTTATGTTTAGTAGTATCATGTTAGGTTGGATCTAGCATAACTTAGAGTGAATGTCATGTAGTGGCTTTCGAGACCTTAGGAGAGTGTGATGAGCGGGGTAGACCTCGTAAGCTTTTATGAAGTTCTTGACTATGAGCATGATAGATTCTAGGATACGGTTCTAGAATGAGAGTCAAATGATCTTGCGTAGATCATTCGTGTAGAAGTCCTAGAGTTCTCTAGTTGAGAGGGTTTTGATGGATATCTTGCTATGAGCAGGTTGTGTGTTTCTTCCCAAGGGAAGCAGGAGCGTTTTGTAAGTTAGCGTGTGGAACGAAGTATGTCTTAGGACTTACTTAGCTCGTATTTTATGTATTAGCATTGATGTGTGTTTGGTGGTGTGTGTTTAAGTTCTTGTTATAAACAATTAAACCGGTAAATTAGGACCACCGACCTTATTTGTATGTTGGCCCAAGTGTATGATAACGGGCGGTGACATTACTGTCTAGCCTTGACTGGGGCTAGGAGGATCTTGGCGACTAGACCGGCGGGTATACGGGAGGGTGCATCCGTGCCACTCCTTGCCGGTAAGTAGGGACCGATGCGAGACCACGGTGGTCTCGTGTCACAACCAAAGTTGAATTAGAATGCGATTTGACTTAATGATGAAAAAGATAGTAAACCGGGCTTGTGTGATTTATGTTTTGTGTTATATATGTGTTTGTGCCTTCACCGCTTTTCTAATGCCTAGAATATGAGCTAACGGTTTTAAACCGTGTTGTAGATGACTTGAAGGTTAGGGACGCCGCCGAGTGAGGTGGAGGAGTGGACAGCCGGGGTCTCCGTACATTATAGGACGGGGATGGTTTTTGGGTTATGTTTCATCTTGTTAGTTCGTGGATGTTATTGTATGTTTAGATTTCCGTATCGGGTTGTTTTGTTTTGAGGACTCGGCTGAGTTTCCACCTTGTTTTTGTCACTTTTCGGGCTTTCGCATACACTAAAAACGTTTTAAGTTTTCGCCTTATTTGTGCCTTGTTGGAAGGTCCGGTGAAATTGTTGTCAAGCTAAGGGTCGGGACCCATTGTGAGGTCTCTCCCGTTGCATCCCGAGTCCCGCGGATTTGGGGTGTTACAATTTAAACCATAAGAAACTGTTGTCGAGCTTCAATAATGATCTCTTCTTTCATCTTCCTGATAAATTCTTCAAACTTTGTGTTCAGCTCTTCTGGGTTCATATATATGACGTTGATCATATATTTCAAGGTTGTTTACGACTCTTCTCTGCTTAGATTTTCAAAAATATTATTAAGTCAAACTAGATATCTGAGAAGGTTTATTTAACCTTCTTTTAATTGTGGGACTTGTTGATTGAACTAATCAAACAGAATTTTTGGATGTAGAAATCAACCGGAAAAAAATGTTAGATGATATGTGCAAGGAGTACGAGTATGGCATGGGGTGATATACTGACATATTCAAAATGAACTTCCATCCACGAATCAAGGTATATCATCCTTAACTCGGAGGATATATATCTATATATATATACCCGGAATAAACATTAAGAATAAAAAAAATGCATTTGTCCAACCAAATCTAGCTTTCTGGCAAGAAATTCATATCTTAATGGGGTGCCATACTGACAGATTGTGAATTGTCTAGGTTCCCGGAAGTGGCTGAACTCAACGGTAGTTTCTAGCTAGAAATTCATGGTGTGATTTTAACCTCCTTGTTATCTACAAACACACAATATGGGGGATATCTGGTATTCAAGACGACAGGTGAAGCACGTGGATTAGAAAAAGTTTTGGAGAGCTCAGTGCACAATGCTAGAGGTGAAATCAGTACACAATATGTGTATCTTAGTGCCAAAGGAGCCAAAGAAGATGGGTGGCGAGAGCTAAAGATAGGAGAATTCTTCACCCATCCTGGGGAGGAAGACGATGAAGTCGAGTTAGTTGTAAATGAGGTGAAGCTCTTGAATTGGAGGAAAGGTCTTATTGTTGAAGGCATTGTGTTTAGGCCAGTATGAAGCCCAGCGGTGATACACAACAATTCAGTTATTATGTGCATTTATTATATACTATGTATGTATATATCATTGAAGGATTAATGATGACTTTGATACTAAGGCAACTCATAATGACGTATTATTATATACTATGTATGTATATATCATTCGTCTTTATGAATGATGAGAAATATGGGACTAATTAAGTTAAACATTAAAATTTATTTATGTGAAGTTAATATTGTTCATCCAATGATCTATTATAAAAGAAGGGGGAGTTTGATGACTTACTTCATTCTAAGTTATTGTTGACATTGCCCTTTTCATTATTAATATAACTTCTTAGATGACAACTTCATAAACTGCACCACCCTGCCAAAGGAAGAAGGGGGAGAAATAATCCTCTGCGGCAGCAGCTTCACCGACGATTTACCTGCAGAATGCATCACCTCCATTATCTCCTTAACTACACCTACCGATGCCTGCAGCCTTGCGCACGTCTCCAAGGATTTCCTGTCGGCCTCCGAATATGACATTGTCTGGGAGATATTTCTTCCCTGCGATTACCGTCATCTCATCGCTCGATTTGAAAGTGGAGAGTTGTTCTTGACAGAGTATCGTGAAACCGGAAGACATTGAAGAGGAAACCAAGAGCGCGTTCATTAGTTTTTTTTCATTTTAATTTCATTTTCTTCTTGAATATTTTTTTCCAACAGCGCGCTACAGGAAGATAGTGTGGCAATTGATTTAATAGCGTTTTTTCCAAAAAAAATTATTTTGATAGCTTTTTCATAACTCTCAAATGCTATTATACACAAAGTTAAACTAATCAATAGCACTTACTGTACAAACGCTATCGTATCATGCTATAAAAAAGGTAGTTTTGTTGTAGTGACATGAGTATGAGATACACCGCGCAAGTACTTTAAATGATTCGTTAGAATCAGTTTAGAGGAATAGATATAGAGTCTCCTCATCAACACTTAATGAACTATGAAACTTTGATGGAGAACAGTGAGGCCACCATGCATTAAAGGTAATAATTATAATCTAAGATGTTTTTTTTTTCCTCTCAGGAATAAAGCTTTAGCTTGGTATCAATTCATACCAAATGGGCGGATTAACACATGGGAAGAGATGACTAGAGAATTCCACCAAGTTCTTGTCACCTTCAAGATTCTTGAGCTTAGAGGAAAAATCAATGCCTTTGTGATGAAGGATAAAGAAAGCTTATTCAAGTCTTGAGAGAGATATATGGATCTTATGCGTGATTGTCCTCATCATGGAATTCCCAAGATTGAGTTGTTAGAAATCTACTTCAAGGGTTTGGATGAAGACACTCAATTCAAGGTTTGACTCCATTAACAATGATAAGTACTCCCACATGAAGATTGAAGAGAAGAAAGCTAGACTTGGAGTGTATGAGGTGAGTGAAAGCACCTTAAATAATGCAAGGTTTGACTCCATTTACAATGAAATCAAATCTTTGAGGGAGTTTTGTGCATCCCACTATGAAGAACCAGCAGGCTAAAGCGCAAGTAGCATCCAAAGAAGAGGATGCTAATTACATGGGTAAAGGTAACTTTCAGGGAGGTTATCAACATCAAAGAGTTCATAATAATAACAAAGCCAGCAGAATCTTCCAAACAAGCAGCATTCTCTAACTCTAACAGTGATGGTGCGTTGAACCCTTAGGTTTCTTCTAGTAATGCAAGTCAGCCGTCCAAAGCAGCAGAATCTTCCAAACAACCAAAGGATCGAGTTGAGATGATGTTTGAGCAATTGATGGAAAGGATGAGCAATTTAGAAAGCTATACCACTAGTGTAACCAAAGCTCAAAAGGTTTTGGAAACTCAAGTGTTCAAGAAGGCTGAAGAAGTTCAGAGAGATCTGGAAGACTTCTTGGAAAGGACTGAAGAAAATCCCACCTAGAAGTGGATTTGAAGCAAAAGATCCAATGACCAAAGAAAAGCAAGTAATGGTGGACGTCTAAATATCTGCTGAGAAGAGTCAAGAAGATCAGCCGAAATATGTGCCACCACCTCCATACAAGCCTCCACTCCCATTTCCCATATCTCAAGCTAGAACTAAGCTGGACAAGAGTTTCGGTAAGTTCCTAGAACTTGTTAAAAATCTGCGTATTAACATACCTTTTATTGATGCTATTCTAGGAATGCCGGCATACGGGAAGTTCTTAAAGGAGATCCTCTCTAACAAGAGGAGTTTAGGTAGTGGACAAGTGAAGATGTCTCAAAGGTCCACTAAGCTCATCAAGATCTTAAAGGAGAAGATGCCACAAAGCTTAGAGATCCCGATCATTTTGTGTACCAATAGGAATTGGGGGGGAACTTATGAACTTTGTGTGATTTTGGAGGCAAGTGTGAGTATAATTCCTCTCGCATTTTTCAGGAAATTGGCATCGGGGAACCAAAGACAATAAAGATGACTTTGCGCATGGCAGATGGATCGACAAACAAACCTGTTGGCGTTCTTGAAGATGTTCCATTAAAGCTAGGGAAGTCCTCTCTGACCTTCAATATTGATGAAGACGACGTTCAATTTAAGCTTCCAACAGCCGTAGTTGTAGCGAAATTTGAAGAATGAGCATTTCACGTCCAAGAAGAGGCAACGGGAAAAATCTCGGACCATATCTCGGTCGAGATCCGATCTGTGTCAACGAGAGATCTTCTTCAGACGATGATCTCAACCTCAATCTCGTCCCGAGATCCCAAGGGTCGACCGAGGTATCAAAACAGAAAACTTGATCTCGACCGAGATCCAGACAGCTGGCCCGAGATCCGAGTATGGGGTTCCGAGATCGACAAAAAGGCCTCCTGAAGCTCCGAAACCTCATGCCGTATCCGTTAGCTTCAAGAACGATGTTGGAAAAGTGGAAGAGTTAGTTCCACCGAAGCCTGTGAAGAAAGATAAAGTTAAGGTTTCAAGAGAAGTCGGTTTCTACCGACAATTCATCAAGGATTTATGAAGGATTCCATACCACTATCCTTATTGCTGAAGAAAGAGATCCAACTTGACGCTTTCGAAAGCACCCGGATCTACAAGGAAAACATCAAAGAAGAAGAAAAGGCTTAGTGAATGTGATATCGTCCTTCTCTCAAACTCGATATTCCACCTTATCCCAGGAAAGTTGAGAAAGCGGTGGACAGGTTCGTACATTGTGAAAAGATTCACCCCCATGGAGCCATTGAAGTATGAGGTGAACATGTCGGAATTATAAAAGTAAGTGAGAGTAGGTGAGAAAGTGTAAACCTGAAATTCTAGTGGAGCGGACTCTGCCTAGATCTCTAGGTTGATGCATCTACGGAATTGGGTTTGGCTAGAGACCTTAAACCAAGTGCTTCTCGGAAGAGCAACCCGAGGTAAGAGTCTTTGTGTCCTTGTTTTGGTTTTTGGTTTTTGCTTCTGCGTTTTTGCGCGTTTTTGTGTCTTTGTCTCTTTTAGGATCTAGGTGTCAAGGTAGAAGGAGAAAAGGGACATATTGCTCGGAACGAGGTTAAGACGACCAAAATACAATGGAGGAATGAAGAACGGATAGAAAAATGACGAACCCAGGCAAAACAAGAATCTCGGCCATATCTCGGCCGATCTTTTAATCAATTGGAGCCGACCGAAATTTAAAAACAAAAAACTCGATCTCGGCCCGAGATCCAGAAATCTCGGCCTGAGATCCAGAAATTTCGGCCCGGGATCCAAAAAGCTCGGCCTGAGATCCAAAAATCTCGGCCGAGATCTTTGGTTTCTACGGTTAAGAGCAAAATCTCGGTCCTGATCTACCAAAATCTCGGCCGAGATCGACCCGAGATCTAGCGAAAATTGGACTTAACCCTTCTTCTTCCCCATTCTTCATCCGACACTCTACATAACTCTCTCAAGCCGAAATTTCATCTTAAATCCCTATTTTACTCAAAGCTCAACTAAACTCACACATTCTTCCCACAATCAACCACAAAACTTCATCCAAACACACTTCAAGCATCAATTCCGCTCAAAAAGTAGTAATTTCTCCTAACAAAACCTCAAACCCTAACCTCCAAAACCCCAATTCCTCAAAACCTCAAATTACCTCATTCCATTAGAAGATTATTGCTCTAAAGGCTCAAAAAGCAGTAATTTGTTATGTCGTGATTTTTTGAAAAAATGAAGAGATTAAGGTGTACTCTCACCGGTTACGGCTCCTCAAGGCAATCACGAGACGAATCATCACCCATTCCAACTCCGAGGAAGGTCCCGACCATCTCCGGAAATTGTAAGTCGAATTTTGAACGTCTTCGTAAATTTATCGTTTGAATCATCTTCATATATGGATATTAATGATCTGAATGAGTTGAACATTGCTGAGGAATTGAACTGATTGCTATTAGAGAACCCCGTGTATCAAGAGATAACTAGAGAGTTCTTATGTTCATTCTCGTTTATGGAGGAAATGAGGTTGGTTGTGTTAAGTTTAGGCTGATGAAACAGTAATACAGTATGAGAAAGGACAATTTTGGTGAATTCTTTGGGTTCCCGCCTAGTGACGCCTCTGGTTTCGATAGGGAATTTAACCAAAGCGCGTTTTGGAAGGAAATAGCCGCACCTATGGGTGGATCGGGGAAAGTGGAAGGCATGTGAGTCAAAGTGTAAGTGACACGGACCGCGCTTCTCACCAATCCGGAAGCATCCGGAACGTTCGGGACGCTCGTAGAAGTCTCCGCACATGGCCGGAAGACCTAGAGAAATGCGGGACCATCTAGGCATGGCTAGAGCCTTGCGGAAATATTCTAGATAAGTAGAGAAGCTTGTAAGGAGTTCTAGCCAAGAAGGATCCGGATTGTCCAAGACTTGTCCAAATCCGGAACCTTCCTAGGAGGGGTGACCTGGGCTATAAATAGGGAGTGCCACCCCTCATTTGCATCATCCAAGTTCCAAGCTCTCATCCAAGCATTGTAAAGCTCTCTATAATACAAAGCTTTCTTTCCCACACAAAGCCTTCAAAGTTCTCTTAGCCATCAATCTTAAGTTCTTTCGTTGGCAACATCGGGAATAGGCTGATCTTAGCACAACAAGAGGTCGAGACAAGCTAAGAGCCGCACGGTTTGGAGTTAGGGAAAACTCAGCCCGTGACATAAGTATATTGTAACTTGTCTTTCGGGATTGCCCACCGGATTATGAGCGAGGTTCTGTTTCCTCGACGTGAGACTCCTCACCAGGTTTTATTACGCGAGCAATTCATTTTATGGTGCATTGCATATGGTCATATTCCCGACTACTCCACTCTTCTTCTAGAGCACTTGAAAAAGGTTCTAAAAAGAGTTCAGGATTTATGTGTAGGTGGGTTGATAACCCATATTGCTAGGAAGCTAGAGATTGATTTGTCGGATTGCACCATTGTTCAGATGCCTACATCCATAAGTAGATCTTAGTTGGATGCTCGTAAAATTCTGCTTCAAAGAGGGAATGAGCGTTATAGGGTTAGTATGCCATGGGACGACAAGGTAGGAATCACTTGGAAGTGACAGTATTCCTATCTTGAGGATAGAAACTGGAGGAGGACTTTTGAGGAGATGGATTCTTCATCTTTGGATGATGTTGATATGGGAGACTCAGGTGATGAGGATGCAGCGAGAGATGAGGATGAGCGTGCTTTGATAGATAGCATGAGGGTACAGGTGCTTATGATGCTTCTGAGGCAGATGATATCGTTTTTGTGTTGGGAAAGGCTGGAGATACGGTTGGTACATGGCATTTTTAAATGCCATCAGGAGGAGTTTCATCTTCACAGGCTCCCAGACCTCGCACAAACACAAACTATCATTGATCAACTTGCTGATATGCACTCCCTACGTATCCGTCAGCGGAGAATGAGGTAGCTCATGAGAGGATGGAGGCAGCTCAGACGAGGATGGAGAGAGAGGCGTGTAACATCCGGAATTTTTATTCCGGACTTAGAGCGTTTGTAGATCTTCCCGCAGGCACGAGGTGCCGAGTGCCGGGATTTATTCCTAAAATCCCGAGCCGACTCGTCGTTTTTCCCTTTTTTGCTTTCCGACCCTTCGTTCCGAGCTGAGGTGACAAGAGGTCATTTCCGACCCTCGTTCCGAGGGGCGGAGCCAGGCGGCACCAAGAGGCGCCAGACGGCACCAGGAGCCGCAGGGGCGCGCTAGCAGGCGCAGGGGGGCGCCATCAGGTGCAGGGGCGGGCGCCAGGAGGCGCAGGGGCGGTAACTGCTCCGCAGGGGCGTCATCTTAACTCCACGGCTGCGTTTTCTTCGACTGTAGGTTCCTCTTATCCCTTCCTCTTCGTTCCTCCTTCCTTAGTTATGTAGTTGTATCATGTTAGTAACATGCCTAGGATGGCCTAGAGTAGCTTGAGAATGCCACCTAGTGGTTGAGAACCTAGGAGCCCTTAAGGCTTGATGTAGTCCATGGTTACGAGTGTGTTGAGCATGATGGACCTTCTAGGCTAGGTTGTTCCTTCTTGGCTGAGGTTTAAGACCATGTGAGGTTATAAACTATTGTGAGTTGCTTTCATGTGATGAGAGTGTGGTGAGTACCTTGGACCCTAGGATGCATTCCTAGCTTGAGGGTTAGGTGATCTTGCTTAGATCACTAGAGTGAAGTCTAAGACTTCTTGAGCGTGAGCATGTGTGATATGTATATTCTCTTGTGAGCAGGTTGTGGGCTTCCTCCCTAAGGAAGCGAGAGTGTTGTGAGTTGAGTGTGGTGACGAGGTATGTCTCCGGACTTACTTAGCGTATTTTACGTATTAGCATTGATGTGTGTTGGTGGTGGTGTGTGTGTGTGTTATTGTTTATGTTATAAACAACTAAACCGGTAAATAGGACCACCGACTTTATATTATTTTGGCCCAAGTGTATGATAACGGGCGGTGACATCATCTGCCTAGATCTTGCGAGAGTCTAGGAGGTTCTCGACGACTAGCCCGGGCGGGTATGCCATTCCATTGCTGGTAAGTAGGGACCGAGGCGAGACCACGGTGGTTCTCGTGTCACAAACCTAAGTTGAATTAGAACGGGATACGACTTAATAATAAAAAGATAATAAACCGGACTTGTGTGTTTTGGAGTATGTATGTGTTATGTGATGTATATGTGTATGTGCCTTCACCTCTTTTCTAATGCTTCGAATATGAGCTAACGGTTTTAAACTGTTTGTGTAGATGACTTGCAGGTTAGGGACGCCGCCGAGTGAGGTGGAGGAGTGGACAGCCGGGTCTCCGTACATTATAGGACGGGGACTTTTTGGGTTATATTTTTGTATTATTGGATTATGTTGTACAGTTTTAGATTTCCTTATCGGAGTTATGCCGTTTTGAGGACTCTGCTGAGTTTCCACCTTGTATCTTTACTTTTCAGTTTTCCGCATACATTATAAACGGTTTGAGTTTTGCCTTTATTTGTGCCTTGTTGGAAAGGTCCGGCGGTGAAATTGTTGTCAGGCTAAGGGTCGGGACCCATTGTGAGGTCTCGCCCGTAGCATCCCGAGTCCCACGGATTCGGGGTGTTACAAGGCGGGCGACTACTATGTAGAGAGTCAGAGACGCTTTTCAGTCTCTGAGGGGATGATGGGCGACATGTATCGCGAGATGTTCGGGAGCTACTATGAGCATGTCCTTCCTCTCGAGATAGTCTCTTTGTCTTGATCATGCTTCTAGTTGTACAAGGAGGTCCATGCATACACTTCCTCTTGTGCACGAAGAGTTTTTCACGTTCGTTACAATCTAAACATGTGATCATGCTCCGGGTCCTTGTCTCCATGTATGAGTGTCATGTTGTACAAGTCGGGATCCATGCAACTTGATCCATCTCCTGAACCTATGCATATATCTATTTTTGACTCTCCATAAGATCATGCTCGTTGGTCTCTTCATCCGGGAATGTAAAATCAAGCTGCTAGATACTCCTGCATCAACAAAATTTGATGATTTTTTAATTTGACTAAACAACTTGTTGTTTAGTGCTGCTACATACGTATTTCTTGATGAAGCATAACGATAGGCGGTTATGATTCAAAGATGTTCGATTGGCCAACAATTTTAGTCAAGTATCGTTAACCTAAAAATTTTACGATGCTTAGATGTTTGTTCAGACAAGGATGAGACTTATGAAGAAATGAAAGTGAATCACTTAGAAATTAGTCTGCTTAACCCAATTATATAATTAAAATCAACATTCTTACGGATAATATTTAAAGCCTAAAGTTGTGTTTCAAGCACAAATCTTTATTATACCCTTTTATTTTCAAATGACAAGCTATGAGTATACATTTTTCCAATTAATTTTGACTAAATATATTTTTTTTAATGCAAATCACCTTCTTAAAAAAATTTTTTTACGTGGTGTAAAGGTATTTAATTCATTTATTTATTCCTTTTTTTCTACTTAGCTTTCTATTGAAATTTGGATCTCGCTTGTCATTTTGGTGGAAATGGATATATTCTCATGTTTGTCTCTTCTCCTCCCTCCTATACATATTACATTGATTTGCAAACAATCAAAGATAAAGTATATAGGTTAGCGAATTGTTCTTCTATTGTACATTTATTATGGTATGAATTCTCATTAGGTTTTTGTGTTAAGCTTTCATCCAATGTGCACTCTTATATATCTGACCATCAATCATTATTGTGTCATACTTTATTTATAGGATAACTGTAACTAGTAAATTTCCAACATATCAAAACTGTATTCAACTTGTTGTGTCTTGGAAATACATTTTATGTAAGCAACTGTCATCATCTTCTTCAGTTCATTTCCGTGCTCATAACTGTTGAGTGAAATAACTTCCCTATTTCTTAATGAACCAATCTTATAGAGCGATAGTATTAAGAAATAGATTTGTTAAATTGTTCCTTATTAGGAGTCTTTTGGGGTATTTTTGGGCACTTGTGCACATCTGGAAAAATAGTACCCTCTTTTTTCCTATAACCGTTGAATGTTTGATATATGTTACCCGCTGATATTACTTTTGTTGCAAAGCCGAATTAGAACTGAGCGAGAGAATTATGCGATCAAACCTGATAAATAGTATAGGATAATAAAACTTTATTGAATACCAATTCAAGCTATACGAACAAGTGAAATGATAAAAGTAAGAACCGTTCCTATTGCTAAGAATTTTTGTGGCCATTTTTCCAATGGTTTATCGCCCCCTAATTTTTCTAAAGCTCTATCACCGCCAACTTAATATCTAATTCAACATATTAGTAAAACAATTAATTAATTCAGAGCGTTTGGATTAATTTTTCAGAAATTGGAAACGCAAATAAACGAACAAAGAAGCAATAGGCGATAATGAAAGAATAGAAAATAAAAGTAAGAATTGTCAAAGATAATTGGACTTACTGGTATCGATCAACAATAAAACATCAAAGGAGGTCCAAATTTAATGGAGGGTGTACCACACGAAGATACCCGTGGACTGTTTGAAAGCGAAATTGAGCGAAGACGGAACAAAGTAGATGAATGAAGGGAAATACAATAGTGGATAAGGCGTTAAATTTGCGATGTGCGTAGGTGTATGATACTGAAACACATACTAGATGGTAGGCCAACGATCACACCATCTGAAACAAGGGTTGGGCATCACATGAACAACTGAGGTGGAAGAGATTAAGGAGAACACGTAGATAGAATGGCTCAAAAAGAAGGCAAACAAATCCCAAAAGTCATCATTAGCAGTGCCAGTCCTAACGTGAAGTAGGTAAAGGGGCATGAGCTATCCACGACAAAATTCGTGGAGGTTAGAAATGGGAAGCAGTGTGACAACACAAGAAACAGAAAGAAGGCATAATAGGAAGTTGTTTGCGGGCCAAAAAAATATGGACAGACCCGAAATAATTGGAAAACAAATTGAGATCAATAACGGACAAAGTCGGTGAGCGCTGTAGATAAGGAAACCTCGCCTTTTTACATAGTAATAGAAGTAATAGATTTTCTTATCATAAGAAATAGTTTCACACTTTCATGTGAAATAATGTTGTTGAGTTACCTATATATATATTCAAAGTAGGTCAGCACTGTAGAAGGCATAATGGAGGTAATTGGTTGGAAATGGATCCACTCTTTTGGATGGAATTTCAAAAGTAATCTCTCACTTTCGTTTCCTTCTCAAATAGTATGACTTAGATGAATATTTTGTCTTTATTTGGCTGAATTTATGTTTTTCAGTCTTACACATAGCATTATTTATGGCACATCAATAGTTATAGATCAGACAAAACTCTCGCACATTAAATATTTGTTTATTTTTAGTCTTCAACTTCGTTGATGCTGAGGCCAAAAAGATTGACTCTGCGCTTGAAGCGGATGTCAAAAAGAAAATTTGGGTCTTAACTTCGGTAGAAGATGACTGTGTTACCAGGTTTCAGGTTGCCTTCGCTGCGAGCGAAAGGGTCAATCCAACTGACACGACAGTCTTTGTGGTAGGGCCAGTTGATCCGCTTGGAGCAGCTGAAGTAGATGAGTTGTCAGGCCTTGTCTCTTATTGTAAAATCTAACTTTTGGCCCCATTGAAGCCTGGGAGCTCTCCTAGAAATTCCGAAGGCCAGTGCAGCCTCTTCAGGTCCATCTTGGTCAATTCTTTTGAGAAAATCCTCTCACCAATTATGACAGTTGACTAATTTTTTGTATTGACTGACTTCTTTTTTCAAGACGATAAGTGACTTCAAATATTAGAGAGCATTCTTCATTCTAAGGATTTGGCTTAGTTAAATTAAATTAATACATTTATTTTGATGAGTTCATCTTGCCTTATTTTGAATTCGTTATGTTATTACAAAAAGCAACCGAAGAAAGAGTAGATACATAATGGCTTTAAATACGGAAAGACTAAATGTACGGCGATAAATTTCACAAATGCACGACGACTTTTTCGGAACCGGTGACGGCTACGGTTTCTCGAAACCGTGACAAATTTACTTTATAAATTTACCAGCATAGAGGAAGAAAACAAATTAAAAAAAAAATTCTCACGGTCACGTACGAGATCCGTCACCGTGTTAGAGAAAAACAAAATTAAAAACTTTTTTTGCCTTTTCTGCACGGTCACGAAATCCGTAATCGTGGCGGTCACGAATTCCAAATGAGTCATACAATTGTGAATTTTTCAACTGTGACTTTAAAATCGTCCTTTAAATTTTAGTGGACATTCTTCATTCTATGGATTTGGCTTAGTTAAATTAATTAATATATTTATTTTGCACGTTAATAACTTAGGAAATCAAAATCTTAAGACACATTACGATTTTAGAAATATTTTCATTTGGAAAATTAATACCTAAAACACTATATATATATAACCTCCCTTACTACTCCACCACTAGAAAACTAATACCCGTACCAAAATTTCAAAAATTATTTAAAAAGAATTTTAATAAATTAATAAATTAAATATAAATAAACTAATATTTCTTGTTATATTAACTAATGTTATTTGATTTTATTTTTACAAAAATAACATACTCATCTCACAATCGTCTAATTTTATAACATCTAAACGATAATTTTTAAGGTATTATTTATTTTTTGAGTTCAGTTTTAATAATTTATGTTATTTTGATTTTAATTGTATTAACTAATGTTATTTTGATTTATTTTTACAAAATAACATACTCATCACACCTAATCGCTTACTTTTTTGACATATAAAAAACTGTAGTCATATCATCGTTGTAATTAGTTCTTTGGCAATAATTTCAAGTTAGTATATTTTTTGTTCAACTTTAATAATTTATGTTATTTTGATTTTAAATTATATTAACTAATGTTAGTTTGATTTATTTTTACAAAATAGCATACTCATCGCACACCTAATCGTGTATTTTTATGACATGTAAAAAACGGTAGTCATATCATCGTCGTAATCGGTTCTTTGTCAATAATTTTTAAGTTAGTATTTTTTTGAGTTCTGCTTTAATAATTTATGTCATTTTAATTTTAAAATATATTAACTAATGTTAGTTTGATTTATTTTTACAAAATAACATACTCATCGCACATCTAATCATGTATTTTTATAACATGTAAAAAACGGTAGTCGTATCATCGTCGTAATCGGTTCTTTGCCAATACTTTTCAAGCTAGTTTTTTTTTTAGTTCAGCTTTAATAATTTATGTTATTTTAATTTTAAATTATATTAACTAATTTTAGTTTGATATATTTTTACAAAATAATATACTCATCGCCACCTAATCCTCTATTTTTTGACATATAAAAACGGTAGTCATATCATCGTTGTAATCGATTCTTTGTCAATAATTTTCAACTTAGTTTTTTTTGAGTTCAGCTTTAATAATTTATGTTATTTTGATTTTAAATTATATAAATAATTTTAGTTTGATTTATTTTTACAAAATAATATACTCATCGCACACCTAATCGTCTATTTTTATGACATGTAAAAAACGGTAGTTATATCATCGTTGTAATCAATCAATTCTTTGTCAATAATTTTGAACTCAATAATTTTTTTGAGTTCCTCTTTAACAATTTATGTTACTTTGATTTTAAATTATGTTAATTAATGTTAGTTTGATTTATTTTTACAAAAATAACATACTCATCACACACCTAATTGTCTATTTTTATGACTTGTAAAAAATGGTAGAAATATCATTGTCGTAATCGGTTTGTTGCCAATAATTTTCAAGTTAATAGTTTGTTTTGAGTAAAACTTTAATTAGTTATCTTATTTTGGTTTTTAAAAAATTAATCAGCGATAAAAAAAATCGACACTTCGTACTTTTATTCATTCAATTGTGAAATAACTATTCACCAATCAATCAATATAAATATACTAAAGTAGAGTGCATAACTGCTGACGTTGTGCGTTGTGGTGCGAGTATTTGAAATTGAGCTCTCTCGTTAATCGCCACAAAATCTTTAATTATAAATTACATTATTGTTTGAAACCATTTCACGTTACTTTTTATCTCGAAACGATTAGATAGATTTTTTAGATTTTGATCCTTTTTAATGATTTTATTATAATATTTATTAAATAATTTGTTGTTAAAGAATACTATATGAAACAATTTTTTCCTTACTTTTTTTTTAAATATTATAAGCACAATCTATTTACGTTAAATATTTCAACGATTTTGCTATCCCACATGACTATATGTAAGGTTGATGGTTTGAGAACTTATATAAATAAAGGTTTTGAAGATTGAACAAATTATACATTTTTTTGGATTTTGACTAAGTTCAAGTATAATTTTATTCATATTGTCGTTTACCTACATTTTTGTGGTCGTTGACTATGTGAAAATTTATTTTTTTGATCTACCGTTATATGGGTCATTGACCTAATGTATGTAGGTCGATGATCCAATGTATGTAGGTCGTTGATCCAATGTATGTGTAGGTCGTTTGATCTAATGTATGTGTAGGTCGTTGATCTAATGTATGTGTGGGTCGTTAGCCTACTGTTTTGTGATCGTTGACCTACTATTTTGATGTATGTGGATCGTTGATCTAATACATGGGTTGTTGAGCTATTGATACGTGGGTTGTTGACCTATCAATAATCAATCAATATAAATATACTAAAGTAGAGTGTATGACTGCTGACGTTGCGCGTTGTCGTGCGAATATTTTTGAAATACATCCCTCATTAAACTTCACGTTACTTTTGTTTTCTGGAAACGATTAAATATATTTTATAGATTTCGATCTATTTTTGATTTTTTTTAATATTTATTAAAAAAATTCTTTTTTAAAGAATACTATATGGAATAATTTTTTCTTTAATTTTTAATTATAAGATTATAAGCAATCTATTTACGTTAAATATTTCAAGTTTTGAAGAAATAGAGGTTTATGACTATATGTAAGGTTCATGGTTTGAGAGCTTCTATAAATAGAGGTTTTGAAGAAATATTTTGAGATTTATGTTAATTCCAATGATCACTGTTTATATAACGTATTGTTGAGAACTTCTAGTCGGGATTTTTCATATTTGTTTTGCATAGATACTTATCCGGCTTAAGTTTTGGTTCTTGCTTAAACTCTGTTAGGGGTCTTTTAGAGTTTCAATATATTGTTGGGATATAGAGTGAGGCTTAGAACCATTTTGGGTCGTTTTCAAGGTTCTAGGAACGTCAAGGACATGACGGTAGTTTCCCTAAAAGTTAGATTTCTTATTCTTCCATTTTGTGAATCTCCTTGCCTATCGTTAAATCTTTTGAAGTTACTTAAGTAGTACCATCATATCATTAAGACATTATTCCATCTTGACTGGCTTGTGAGGTTAGATATATTTACGGATCGAGATTTAGCAATACTAAGATCTCGATTCAGACCAGGTGAATTAAAATATAACTTGACTAGGACGACTACACTTTTATTTTTTAGGACCCAAGTGTATATATAACGGGTCATGACATCACCGTCCCACGTTCAACCGTGACTGAGAGCTTATCCCCGACTAGCCATACAGTGTATACGGCGAGATGCATTGAACCATTCATGTTGGTATACGGGGACGGAGGTGAGGGTTGGAGGATCTTCGTGCCACACAATTAAGTTGAACAAAATAGATTGGAATCACCTAATATTCAAAGGTAATAACCGGACCTTTGTTGTGAGTGTTTTTTTTTTGCATTTGTGTGTATGTGCCATAGTATGTGCTTGATATTTGAATTATTAGCTAACGGTTTGTACCGTTGTTGTAGACTTTGCAGATTAGGCGACTACCGATATCCGGAGCGGCGTAGTCAGCCTGGTTTCCGTACTAGTTATTTTGGGCTTGAATTTTTCTTTGGTAATAAGACTCATTAGTTATTTGAATTTTATCATATTATATGCATGGCTGACGGACATACCTCGTTGTTGACTCTTTCATTGTTTTAAGGATTTTATTCGGTTTGTTATTTGTGCCTTGTTGTGAGATCCTGTGAGACTGTTGTCAAACTAAGGCCGGAACCCATTATGAGGTCCTACCAGGTGACATCCCGAGTTTCTAGAATTCAGGGTGTTATAATAAACTAATACAATAAGCATACATTATACGTCAATACTACATTCACATTTCATTGTAATATTAGATCCATGGATTTTAAGGTTCACGAGAGTTATAGGATTTACTCCCTCCGATCACAATTATTTGTCGTTTTAGCTCTTGACACAAATTTTAAGAAAAATTTAATATAGGTTTTATCAAAATTTTCTAAATATTATCACTTATTTAATACTCAACATTCTTTTAAACCATTAAGAAATAGTTTTGACCTAAAAGTAATCAATAAAAACAATTTTGAAGAACAACTCTTGTAAATATTGTGTATTTATTGGCCTAAAAAACTTAAAACGATAAATAATTGTGATTAAATTTTGAATTCTAAAACGACATTTATTTACGATAGGAGACTATTACTTTAGGTTATATGAGTTTTAGTGTATACTATCATAGGGTTTTATGGTGCAAGATTTATATTCAAGGGTTTATGGTTTAGGAATTAAGGATTTAGACTTTTTGTTGCATTATTAATTAGACCAAGTAATATAAGCCAGATTTCCTGTTTTAGGACTTTATTATTACAGGTTTTAGGAATTAAGACTTTATTATTATATGGTTTAGGGAATGATTTGGAGTTTTGGATTTAGAGAATGCTTAGGGAGTTTATAAATTTTGTGAGAGCCCTTTTCTTTCGAACGAGATCGGACCATAGACGATATTGCTTTGGCCCGAGATTGGCCTTTCTGCCCCGCGGGCTTGACCGCCGTCCCTGGCGGGTTCCCGCCCTTGCGGCTCATGGAACCACCCTTGCGGTTTCCGGCGGCTGCAGCCGGTTTTGTTTACCATTTGACCTGTGCTTTACCCTTCCTTACTTCTCCCCGTTTTACCTTGCTGAGCAAGGTTTCATCACTTCCTTCCTCTGGTCCTCCTCTTTGCTTCTTCATCCCTTTCCTTGAGCTTGCTTGAGATTCTCTTGGAGTTTTGCTTGAGAATTGTGGCTTTGTGGTTGTTGATGATGCTAGTGAGTGTGTTTTGCTATGCTTGGAAGCCAGCCTTGGTGTGTGTTAAGCTCTCCTGCAGCCTAGGACCACAATGGTGGTGTGATCTTTCTTTCTCTTCTTCCTTTCTTGTTCTTCTTCTTCCTTAGCTTAGGATTAGATGATTGAATGTAGGAATGATGTTTGTATGTGTATGTTGTGGCATGTGTATGAATCTGGAAGAGAGTAGAGGTGATTTGATCACGTGAAGAGCTAAAGAGAAGCCGCGAGGTTTCATTCTGCACTGTCGCCGCCCCCGGCCAGAAGTCACCGCCCCTGCGGAAGACGTGCCGCAGCCTGCGCCGTGCCTGCGTTGCCAGCGATCCTTGTCACCGCCCCGCGGCTGAGTTTCACCGCGCCCGGTTGCCTGCGTTCCGCCCTGCGTCCTTAGATCACGCAGGTGCGTCTTGTTCCGGGGCTACCTATAGTTAGGTAGTTCCTTTCCTTTCTAGTATGAGGGAACTAGTACCATGCTAGGTATCGGTTTATGACGAGTATGATATAGATATGCCGGTTACGGCCTTGAGGTTACGAGTTGGATATGATCCCTTATGGATCCCTTGGGTCTAGGTGTGACCCTTTGTGTGATAGGATTGTGATATATATGTATGTGTGCCTTGTATAGGTTGTGTTGTCCTCCAGTTTGGAGTGGTTTGGAGTGTTCGTACTTGAGTTACTTCTGAGATTGAGGTAAGTCCATAGGACTTACTTAGCTACTATCCTTATATTGGATGTATTCTTGAGTGGTGTTTGTTATATGCTTTTATAGCATGCTTATGATTATTATAGTCACCGACCTATATTATATTGACCGCCCATTGTAGTGGCCGTGATAACCTTTCCCTTTCATCCCGTAGTGGAGTCTGGGAGGTTCTCTGTAGTCAGGCCAGATCTGGTATAAAGGAAGGCCCTCACCACTCCCACAGGGTACACGGGAGGTGTGCTGATACTACTCCAGCTGGTTAGAGTACTCAGAGGCGGGATTATATTCCTCGTGTCACCTATCTTCATATATATCTATTTATACAGTGATTCAACTTATTAAAGATAATAAACCGGGTAAATGTTTGATATCATGCTGAAGTGTTTATCCTTTCTGATGTGTGTTTGTGCTTTAGCATCTTCTTATATATGTGTATAGTTAGCTAACGGTTTCATACCGTGTTGTAGATCCCTCGCAGGTTAGGAGAACTGCAGAGTGATCCAGAGAGGGTGATCTGCTGAGGGCTCCGTACACTGGCGACATCGTGGGATTTGGGTTATCCATATTGTACGGATTTCTGTTTTGATTGTACTCAGCAATACTGTATAAACCTTTGGATACTTTTATAACATTTTCATGTTTTATATTTAATCTGTTGGTGCCTTGTTGTAAGATTCAGTGAGGTTGTTGTCAGGCTAGGGCCAGGATCCATTGTGAGATCCTAGCCAGTAGCACTCCGAGTCCTACGGATTTGGGGTGTTACAAAGTTGGTATCAGAGCCCAGGTTGACAACAATGGCACTAGTAATCTGCAATAAAGTTCGAATAGATAAATAAACAGAACCCGAAAGGGGTCTGACAAGATACCTGAGCCATCACCCCTCTGAAGATCTCGACAGTACATATATATATAGATATTCTGTTGTGATTGATTTGATACATATATATGGCATATATATAGCCTTCTAAGCTAGGTTTACGTCCTCTACAGATGGTTCAGACTAGAGCCTTACCTGCAGCTGGGCGAGGTAGAGGTAGAGGTAGAGGTAGAGGTAGACCCCCTCTAGGCGAGGACGAGGTAGGATACCTGCTGATGGTTCCCAGGCAGCAGAGAGATCCACGAGGAGGTTGCTGAGAGCGCCGTTCCTGAGACTGGGAACGGGGCAGCTGAGGGACAGGGGGCACAGAGAGCCCAGTCTGGTGAGTCTGATCGTGTCTCTATGGGTAGATCAGAGTTTCATGCTTATATCAGACGTGTTGAGGAGGCTGCCAGAGCCGGTAGGCGTGCCCCAGACTTACAGGCACAGGAGGGACCATCTGAGAGGTCCCACACCGTTACTCAGGTACCAGCTGTACAGGTACCTGCTGCTGAGATTGCCAGAGCACCAGAGGAGCATAGAGGGCCTAGACCAGATACCTGGTTGAAGGCATTCCATCAGATGGGTGTACCCCCTTTCACTGGGAAGGTGGGGTTGGAGGTTGAGCTCTGGATCGGGCATGTAGACTCAGCTCTGGAGTCTATTCGCTGTCCAGCTGATAGGCAGATCGAGTTGGTGCAGACTCTGTTCAGAGAGCTGGCACAACACTGGTGGAGGTCAGTACGGGGTCAGGTTACCAGCTATGACCAGATGAGGACCTTGATCAGAGAGCGTTTCTGCCCTGCCTCACTGAGGAAGGAGAAACTGCGTGACTTTGTTGAGGCCGGATTTGATGATGTGCCAGTTTCAGAGGCCATCAAGAGATTCCAGGAGGAGCTGGCTTTACTGGGTCCAGCTGCACCTCCTGTTGATCAGCATGTTTATCTGTTCTCTCGACGATTGAGGGATGGTACCCGAGCCTACATGGCAGGTTTTCACTGTGAGTCCTTGATGGACTATCAGGACAGAGCTGCAGATTATGAGAGAGAGAGAGCTGGGCAGAGGAGAGCTTCTCAGGCCGGAAGGTCTGAGAAGAGACAGCGTACGGGCAGGCCAGTGGTACTGCTGGAGCTGCTAGTGTTGGGGTAGTCAGAGACGTCAGGGTCGTTCTGTATCTGCACCAGCTACAGAGAAGGGACGACAGTGTTTTAACTGTGGAGATCCAGGGCATCTGAAGCCCGTGTGCACGAGGCCGTTGGTGACTTGTTTTACCTGTGGTAGACAGGGTCATAGAGCCGTTTATTGCCGCCAGGGCGGAGCTGCATCTCAGCAGGGTTCTTCTCCTGCCAGTGTAGCGGGAGGTGGCAGAGGCCACCTCAGCAGCAGCAGACTCAGGGACAACAGAGAGTCCAGATCGCCCTACGACTCAGGGATCTGCTCCTGGGCCGAGTAGAGGCAGAGGCCGTGGTGGGGGGCACCACTGATACCAGAGGCCCACAGGGTCGTGTTTTTGAGCTGAGGAGTGCAGAGGAGCCAGCTGCACCTACTGCTACAGGTACCATTCTGATTCATGGTTTACCTGTTAGAGTTTTATTTGATACTGGTGCTACGCACTCTTTTATTTCTGATGCCTGTGTAGAGCGTCTTGGGTTAGATACAGTTGAGGGGATGCCCTTTATTATAGGGTTACCGATGGTGGTAGGGTCAGAGGTACCCGTGAGATTCACGGTTGTCCCATTTCTGTAGGGACCCGTGTGTTACTAGTTGACTTCTTTGTCATGCCACTAGAGCATGAAGAAGTCATTTTAGGTATGGATTGGATGGCTAGACACTCTGCAGTTCTAGATGTAGGTAGGAGGACTGTTACCCTCTCTACCGAGTTAGGCCAGATAGAGGTTTTCCGAGGTTGGGACCTTGGAAAGGTAGGCACAGTTATCAGTGCTATACGGGCAGCTAGACTGATTGCACAGGGTTGCGAGGCCTTCTGGTGTTATGCCATGAAGGAGGGGAGAGTCCAGCTGTAGAGGACATTCCAGTTGTCTGTGAGTTTACTGATGTTTTTGCTGAGCCGTCCAGTTTGCCGCCTCAGAGGAGTGTGGATTTCAGTATCGAGTTAGAGCCTGGTACGAGACCCATCTCGAAGGCTCCATACCGGATGGCGCCTGTCGAGATGCTGGAGCTGAAGAAGCAACTCGAGGAGTTGGCTGAGAAGGGCTTCATTCCCTAGCGTGTCCCCATGGGGAGCACCTGTCCTCTTCGTACGGAAGAAGGACGGATCGCTGAGACTGTTATGCATTACAGAGAGCTGAACAAGGTGACCATCAAGAACAAGTATCCACTGCCTCGCATTGATGATTTGTTAGATCAGCTACAGGGAGCGACTGTGTTTCTCCAGGATTGACCTGCGTTCCGGGTATCACCAGCTGAGGGTGAGGGAGCAGGATGTGCACAGGACAACATTCCGGACCAGATATGGCCACTACGAGTTTGTAGTGATGCCATTTGGGCTTACGAATGCCCCAACCGTCTTTATGGAGTTGATGAACAGTATCTTCATCGACTTCCTGGATCAGTTTGTGTGGTTTTTATTGATGACATTCTGGTATATTCTCGCAGTGGAGAGGAGCATGCAGGACATCTGAGGACTGTATTGCAGGTTTTGAGGGATAGAGAACTTTATGCTAAGTTCTCTAAGTGTGAGTTCTGGATGCCAGAGGTAGCATTCCTGGGTCATGTGGTTTCAGCTGAGGGGATCAAGGTGGATCCAGCGAAGATAGAGGCAGTAGCAGCATGGACGACACCGACGAACGTCAAGGAAGTACGTAGTTTCCTTGGCCTAGCCGGTTATTACAGACGCTTGTGGAGGGTTTTTCTGTGATTGCCCGTCCACTGACGAGTTTGCTGAGGAAGACTACCAGATTTGTGTGGTCTGATCAGTGCAGGCAGAGTTTTGAGGAGTTGAAGAGGCGTTTGACTTCTGCTCCTATTTTGGCACAGCCAGAGGGTACTGAGGATTTTGTGGTTTACAGTGATGCATCCAAGCTAGGCTTGGGATGTGTTTTGATGCAGAGAGGCAGAGTTATTGCTTATGCGTCTCGACAGCTGAAGACGTATGAGGAGAACTACCCGACTCATGATCTGGAGTTGGCAGCGGTAGTTCATGCACTTCTGGAGACATTACCTGTATGGTGCTACATGTCAGATCTTCACAGACCATAAGAGTCTGAAGTATATTTTCACGCAGCGGGAATTGAATAACCGCCAGCGTAGGTGGCTCGAGCTGATCAAGGACTTTGATTTAGAGATTCTGTACCATCCAGGGAAGGCGAACGTTGTCGCCGACGCCCTGAGCAGGAAGACGCCTCGAGAGCAGGCGATTGCGAGGCTGACAGTTCAGCATCAGTTGCAGAGAGACCTGATCTGGTTAGAGTTGGACATCCAGTTTCCTGATGAGGATGCCCAGCTGCGTACATTAGAGGTCTTCCTGATCTGTTGGATGAGATCCGACAGAAACAGGAGACCTGCCCGACTTTACAGAGGATCAGAGATAGGATGTCTCGGATGAGGCACCACAGTTCCTGCTTGGAGCAGATGGAGTTTTGAGGCGCGCGGCCGCGTCTGTGTACCTGCTGATACAGAGCTGAGGCAGAGGATTTTACAGGAGGCTCATTGCACCCCTTACTCTGTACATCCAGGTACGAGTAAGATGTATCAGGACTTGAGACGTATATATTGGTGGGGAGGCTGAAGCCCGATGTAGCCAGATTTGTAGCTCAGTGTGCGACCTGCCAGCAGGTCAAGATCGAGCATTTCCGACCTGGAGGTGAGCTCCATCCCCTTCCTGTTCCACAGAGGAAGTGGGAGGACGTCACCATGGATTTTGTGACTGGCTGAGGCTGAGCCGGAGTTTTGATGCCATCTGGGTCATAGTAGACAGATTGACGAAGACGCACGTTTCATTCCTATCAGGGAGACGTGGCGGTGAGCAGATTAGCTGAGGAGTACACTAGGCAGATAGTGAGACTCCATGGTGTACGAGGACGATCGTCTCAGACAGAGATGGGCGATTTACCTCGAGATTCTGGCAGCAGATTCAGACTGCCCTGGGGACGAGTTTGCACTTCACGACTGCGTTCCATCCTCAGACAGATGGTCAGTCAGAGAGGACCATTCAGACCTGGAGGATATGCTGCGAGCTTGTGTGTTGGATTGGGGACAGGTGTGGACGGATCATCTCCCACTTGTTGAGTTCTCCTACAACAAGCTGGCATGCATCTATTGGGATGGCCCCATATGAGGCACTGTATGGACAGAGATGTCGTACCCCGTTATGCTGGGATGAGCAGAGCAGTGTCAGTGGTTTAGCACCTGATCAGATTCAGGATGATATGGCTCGGGTAGCATTGATCAGAGAGCGTATGCTGACTGCACAGAGCCGTCAGAAGTCTTATGCTGACAGGAGGCGTAGACCTCTAGAGTTCAGGGTTGGAGCCCATGTGTGGCTGAGAGTGTCCCCGACACGAGGTGTTAGGCGTTTTGGCATTAAGGGGAAGTTGAGTCCCCGATATGTTTCGAGTTCCCAATTCAGATTCTTACAGATTAGCCTTGCCTCCGAGATTAGAGGGTGTTCACCCTGTATTTCATGTGTCTCAGCTGAGGGAGTACATACCAGATCCGAGGCACATTGTGAGTTATGAGGATTTGGTGGTTGAGCCGGACCACACGTTTGTAGAGCATCCTATTGCAGTCCTAGAGCGAGGTATGAGACGCCTGCGTTCGAAGGACATTCCTATGTTGAGGATACAGTGGTCGAGACGAGGACCGAGGAGGCTACATGGGAGACTGAGGATAGTATCCAGAGGAACTATCCAGAGCTATCGAGATAGGTGCACCAGTAGGATCACCGAGTAGATTAGTACTAGCTTGGTGAGTCTTATCTGCTTATATGCTTATATGCTATGATGTGTTTATTTCATACTAGCTTTGATGTGTTTATGATCTTATTAGATCTTGTTATGCTAGTATGATTTCTTGTTTATAGCTGGAGATGGTTCTTTCCTCCATGCTATTTTGATGGACATAGTAGTGCTGGAGATGTACTTCCTCCATGCCTTTCTGTTATGGTTATGATACGGCTAGAGATGTGATTCCTCTATGCCTTGTGATGTGTTTATAGCTGGCTAGAGATGGTTTCTCTAGGCCCTGGATAGTATAGTTACTGCTGGAGTTGATGATTTCCTCCATGCTTATGTTTGAGGTTATAGAGAGTGTTACCTCGGCTTCTGAGTCCGAGTGGTTTTAGGATCTTGCAAGTTTCGGACGAAACTTGTTTTTAGGGGGGTGAGTGAGAGCCCTTTTCTTTCGGACCGAGATCGGACCATAGCCGAGATTGGCTTTGGCCGAGATTGGCCTTTCCGCACCCGCGGGCTTGCCGCCGCCCCTGCGGCTCCCGCCCCCTGCGGTTTCCGGCGGCTGCAGCCGGTTTGTTGACTCCTTTGACCCGTGCTTTACCCCTTAGCTTTACTTCTTTCTTCTCCTTGCTGAGCAAGGGTTTCCTCATTCACTTTCCATCCAGCCTTCACGTCCTCCTTGTTTTCCTTCATCCTTCTTGACTTGAGTTGGGACTGTTGATGTTGATGCTAGTGTTGTATGCTGAGCTTGAGAGCTTGTTATGCCTAGGCCACAGTGTGGTAAGCTTCTTCCTCCTTGCTTCTTCTTCTTCTTCTTTCTTTCCTTGTTTCAATCCTTCTAGCTTAGGATTAGATGTATGTTGTTTTGATGTTGGAATGTGTATTGATATGTATGTATGTGCTGGAAGAGAGTAGACGTGATTTGATCACGTGAAGAGCCAAAGAGAAGCCGCGAGGTTTCATTCTGCACTGTCGCCGCCCCCGCGGCCAGAAGTCACCGCCCTGCGGAAGACGTGGCCCCAGCGCCGCCGCCCGTGCCTGCGTTGCCAGCGACCTTGTCACCGCCCCGCGGCTGAGCGTCACCGCGCCGCGTTGCCTGCATTCCGCCCCTGCGTCCTTAGATCACGCAGGTGCGTCTTGTCCCGGGACTACCTATAGTTAGGTAGTTCCTTTCCTTTCTAGTATGAGGGAACTAGTATCAGCTAGGTATCGGTTTATGATGAGTATGATATAGATATGCCGGTTACGGCCTTGAGGTTATGAGTTGGATATGATCCCTTATGGATCCCTTGGGTCTAGGTGTGACCCTTTGTGTGATAGGATTGTGATATATATATGTGTGTCTTGTATAGGTTGTGTTGTCCTCCAGTTTGGAGTGGACGTTTCTGAGAGTATCGTACTTGAGTTACTTCTGAGATCGAGGTAAGTCCATAGGACTTACTTAGCTACTATCCTTATATTGGATGTATGCTTGAGTGGTGTGTGTTATGTGCTTTATAGCATGTGTTATTATTTGGTCACCGACCTATGTTATATTGACCGCCCATTGTAGTGGTTGTGATAACCTTTCCCTTTCATCCCGTAGTGGAGTCTGGGAGGTTCTCTGTAGTCAGGCCAGATCTGGTATAAAGGAAGGCCCCTCACCATTCCCACAGGGTACACGGGAGGTGTGCTGATACTACCCCAGCTGGTTAGAGTACTCAGAGGCGGGGATTATATTCCTCGTGTCACCTATCTTCATATATATCTATTTATACGATTGAATGATTCAACTTATTAAAGATAATAAACCGGGTAAATGTTTGATATCATGCTGAAGTGTTTATCATTTCTGATGTGTGTTTGTGCTTTAGCATCTTCTTATATATGTGTATAGTTAGCTAACGGTTTCATACCGTGTTGTAGATCCCTCGCAGGTTAGGAGAGCTGCGGAGTGATCCGGAGGGGTGATCTGCTGAGGGTTCCGTACACGGGGCATATTCGTGGGGTTTTGAATTTATCCTTATTGTACGGATTTCAGTTTGACTTTGTACTCAGCAGTACTCTGTATTATCCTTTTGACATATATATATATATATATATATATATATATATATATCGTTTTTATGTTTTGTTTTAATCTATTGGTGTCTTGTTGTAAGATTCAGTGAAGTTGTTGTCAGGCTAGGGCCAGGATCCATTGTGAGATCCTAGCCCAGTAGCACTTCGAGTCCTACGGATTCGGGGTGTTACAGGATCTTTCCGAAGACGTTTTTCAATCCCGACGGATTCCCCATACGGTTCCAATTATGTCGTCGGAGATGTCTCCGTCGATCAAGAAAGGACGTTGGTCTGACGAAGAACATAAGTAAGTTGGCAGCATTGAATCTTGGTCTATAGACGGAGGCGGCGACACGTCCACAACGGTTTCTTGATAGAACAGATCGGCAAGAAGATCAAGTACTAATTTTGTGTGCTAACTTTTTTTATTTTTTTCATGGATGTTTTCGTAGACGATTTTTGATAGGACTAAGAGTGTTCAAGAAAGGAGATTGGAAGAATATTGCAACATTTGTGAAGACAAGAGACACGATCCAAATCGCAAGCACGCTCAAAAGTATTACAAGCGTCGTCAATCAAACGAGCTCAATCCCACCGTCACCATCAGAAAGAGGAGGAGAAGCATCCACGACACTACAACTGATGATGTTCCCGATGTCTTTCCGGGGAAGTGTAGATTTGATTTTATCATCACTTTCCTTATTGACTAATTAAAAAAAATATATACAATCATACATAATGGAAATACATAGTGGAATAGCCTGGCTTGGCAGCCCCCAGACGTAGGGCCTGTTTACTTGCAGATTGGTTTATTTTCGGTTTATAAATTGAATGAGTTTATACGGGTTTATAGTTTTTTTTCGGGTTTATTTCTCAATGAGTTTATATATATAAATCATATAAGGTTGTTTACTTGTAGTTTATTTTTTGGGTTTATTTTTGTTCAAAATACACTTATGCCCCTAAAAAAATCGAAAAACGACGGAGAATACATAGAGATGAACAAAGAATATCGGTTTGGAAAAGCACAAGGCTAAAATCGGGTTTTAAACAAAAATAAACCCATCCCAGCAAAAATAACCTTGCTCAGATAAGTTTATTTTTGAGTGGTTTATAAACCCGAATAAACTCTTAGAGAATTAAACCAATCTCCAAGTAAACACACACACAAAAATTAAACTCATGGTTTATAAACTAAATGAAACAGAAATAAACTACAATTAAACAGACCGTAGTCTCAATTGTGGCGAATAGGGTCACCAACTCCTGTGTTCTTTTTATCTCAACGATTGCGGTCTAGTGTTTACATGTTCATCTTTTGATTAATCTGTAAACTAGTGTAATACCCGTACCTTGTGCGGGTTTTCGAATAATAACGGTTATATGCGTTAATGTTGTTATATTTTTTCATATTGTTTTTTTTTTCCAAGTTGATATGTATAAATTACTTGATTAGTAATTATCTATCGAATCTTATGAAAAAATGGACAAATTTTTAAAAAATGTTTATAGATCGAAAAGTAATATTAGATAATAGTAATATTTTTTTGTTAGAAAGAGGTTCAATACTCTCCACGCATCTTCATACATTCCATAAATAAAAATAGGTTAAGTGACCTGCACGTGGATAATCACCCTATACAAACAAGCAAATGTCTATTATAAGTTTATAACACTACAAAAATCATAACAGCTATGAATAACCGACTATTTTGAGTAAATCCGGATGTTTACAATTATAATGTATGTGGATATTCGATTATGCTTTTTGAAAGTATAATTTCTTCGGGTATCAGAATGTTTAAAATTATACTTTTTGAAAATTTAACTACGTGTCGCGTAATAACTATATTTTCAAATATGGAACAAATAGATCGACCGAATTCCACGGATTTATTATCCGATTCGCAAAAGATGATAGATTTTATTTTACATTTATAACAAACAAAATTGGAAAAGCATATATGGATCAAATGGATTGATTAGTCGGTCAGGTTAGATATTTTGATCAAACGGATCAGTCGGATACCCATATCCGGTTATATTCATATGCAATCAAACAAATCGGACTAAAAACATTCCGATTAATTGATTAAACATCTATGTGGATGATTACCCAAACTGACTAAAGTAGTTTTTAAGTACCATATTTTTGAATATGGATCAAATAGATCAACCGAATTCCACGGATTATTATCCGATTCAAAAAAGATGATATATTTTATTTTACATTTTATAGAAAAATAAAATAGGAAAAGCATATATGGATCAAATGGATTGATTAGTCTGTCAGATTAGATATTTTGATCAAACGGATCAGTCGGACATCCGTATCCGGTTAAATTCATATTCAATCAAACAGATCGGGTTAAAATCATTCCGATCAAACATTTATGTGGATAATTATCCGATCTGACTAAAGTCGTTTGTAGATACCATATTTTCGAATATGGATCAAATAGATCGATTGAATTCCACGGATTATTAATCCGATTCGGCAAATCATTATTGTTATTATTATTTATTACGCATGTCTTTGATTTACTATTACATTTTTATAAATAAAATGCACACTAATACACCATCAAAACGATTCAAAAGTCTAAAACAAGTAAACAACACAACTTTTATTTCATCTTTTATCAAATTAATATCTTAGTATAAATTTTAGAATAAATTACACAAACCCGAACATAAATTGATCTGAATCAAGATGTTAGGCAACCCGATCCGGTTTCGACCGAACCCGAACATAATTTGACCCGAATCGAGATGTTACGCAAACCGATCTGGTTTTCAACCCAACCCAAACATAAAAATGATCCGACTCCAACCCGATTGACCCGTATTACCCCGATAATTAACACCCGACCAAATCGGCCCGACCCGAAACAAACGGATAAAAATGAGAGCTTGTTTTAATCCGACCCGTTTCAACCCGTGCTTGTGTATAACCGACCCGATTCCGACCCGTCCTGTTACGACCCGGGAACCGACACTACCCGATAACCCGTTTCAACCCGAACAAATGATACCCGACCCAAACCGACCCGAAACAACCCGATTAATAACCAAGCCTTTTTTTGACCCGACCCGTTGGCCCCGAAACAACCCGATTAATGTAACACCCAAATCCATAGGACTCGAGGTGCTACTGGGTTAGGATCTTACAATGGATCCTGACCCTAGCCTGACAACAAGTTCACTGAATCTTACAACAATGCACAGATAGATTAAATACAAAACATCAAACTGATATATATATATATATATATATATATATATATATATATATATATATATATATATATATATATATATATATATAATATATATATATATATATATATATATATATATATATATATATATATATATATATATATATATATATATATATATATATATATATATATATATATATATATAAAAAGGTAATACAGAAGTACCGCTGAGTAAATAAAACATAACTGTACAACAAAAGATCCCATAAACCCGATAACGACCCAGTGTACAGAGCCCTCAGCGGATCACCCACTCTGGATCACTCTGAAGCTCTCCTAACCTTCAAAGGATCTACAACACGGTATAAAACCGTTAGCTAACCATACACATATATATAGAGATGCAAGAGCACAACCACGCATCAGAAATCATAACACATCATCATGTTTTCACACATTTACCCGGTTTATTATCTTTAATAAGTCCAATCAATCAATCGTATAAATATATATCTGAATAGGAATATATGTGACACGGAAATATAACCCTCGCCTCCGAGTGCAATAGCCAGCTGGAGTGGTACCGGCACACCTTCCCGTGTACCTTATGAGAATGGTGAAAGGGTCCGTCCCGTGTACCAGATCTAGCATTACTACAAAGAACCTCCCAGACTCCACGAAGGGATGAAAGGGTATGTTGTCACGGCCCTATAGTGGGCAATCACTAGACCATAGGTCGGTAATCATCATAACACATGCTATAAAGCATATAACAAACACCACTCTTGCACACATCCAATATAGGAATGCAGCTAAGTAAGTCCTATGGACTTATCTCAAACTCAGAAGTAGTCTCACTACGATCAACTCTCAACCTGGTCCACTCCAATCTGGAGGACAACACTGCCTAGTAACAAGACATAACAATATATCAAACTCATATCCATCACAGGGGTCACACCTAGACCCAAGGGATCCATAAGGATCGTATCCTAACTCATAAACCTCAAAGCCATAACCGGCATAAACGATATCATACTCATCATAATTCTAACCTCATACACGTACCTAGCATGCTACTAAACCGCTCATACTAGGAAAGGAAAGGATCATACTACTCTAAGTATATCCTGCACAAAACGCACCCGCGGAATGGAAAGACGCAGGAGCGGAACAGGCAACCGCAGGCGCGACAAGGCTCGGCCGTAGGCGCGGTGACATCGGCCGCAGGCAACGCAGGCACGGCGCAAGCACTGTGACACGGCTCCCGCAGGGGCGGCGGCTTCCAGGCGCGGGGGCGGCGACAGTGCAGAAAGTGATCTTGCGATTCCTCTTCGGTTCTTCACGTGATCAAATCACGTCTTCATCAACCATTAATCATACATATGCATAAACATACACAAATCCAACATCAACATATATTCACACACATCTAATCCTAAGCCAGGAAGGAAGAACGGAATCAAAGAAGAAGAAAGGAGGAGAGAAATCCTTACCACTGTTGTGGCCTATCCAAGGAAAGATCACCACAAAACCAACACCACAGCTGGCTTCCAAGCTTAGCCACAAAGCACAACAACCATCAACAACCAACCCACCACTCTCTTCCAAACTCAAGGAAAACCAACTCAAGATCAAGAAGAAGAAAGGAGAAGCAAGGAGGACATGAGAAGGTTGAGGATGAGTGAAGTAGAAACCCTTGCTCAACAAGGAAAGGAAAGGCTAAAAGAGAAGAGAGTAAAGCACGAGTCAAGGTCAACAAAGCCGGCTGCAGCCGCAAGAAACCGCAGGGGCGGTTCCCTGAGCCGTAGGGCGGAACACGGCCACAAGCCGCAGGGGCGGCTCCACGAACCCGCGGGGCGGCTAAGGCCAAAATGGCTCCTAAAGACTAAGGCTCTTACACCTCACCCCCCCTAAAAACAAGTTTCGTCCAGAAACTTGTACAGTCTAGAAAACACTCGGACTCAGAAGCCGAGGTATAACTCTCTCTACCGGAGGAATCACATCTCCGCTCATATGGTATCAACCTATATCACTCTATAACCTCAAGCGCGGGCATGGAGGAACTCATCATCTCCATCCATAAGATCACTATATTATCCAGGGCATAGAGGAAAAACATCTCTAGCCAAACCATCACCATCACATCACAAGGGCATAGAGGAAGAACATCTCTAGCCAACTCATCAACATAGCCAAAGGCATGGAGGAAAAACATCTCCAGCACTACTATGTCCATCAAAGTAGCATGGAGGAAAGAACCATCTCCAGCTATACCTATCACATCACAATAGCATGGAGGAAAGAACCATCTCCAGCTATAAACAATCGCACTAGCACAACAAGATCTAATAAGATCACACATCACAACATAGCTAGTACGAGAATAAACACAACATGACATATAAGCACATAAGCATAACACTAACCAAGATAGTACTAAGGTCTACTCGTCGATCCTACTAGTACATCTATCTCGGCATAGAACTCTGGATAGTTCCTCTGGATACTATCCTCAGTCTCCTATGTAGCCTCATCAGGTCCTCGTCTCGACCACTGTATCCTCAGCATAGGAATGTCCTTCGAACGCAGGCGTCTCATACCTCGTTCTAGGACTGCAATCGGGTGCTCAATAAAAGTGTGGTCCGGCTCAACCACCAAATCATCATAACTCACTATATGTCTCAGATCTGGTATGTACTCCCTCAGCTGAGACACGTGAAACACAGGGGTGAACACCCTCGAATTTCGGAGGCAAGGCTAACTTGTATGTTGTGCTCCCAACTCGATCCCGAATCTCGAACGGTCCAACATATCGGGGACTCAACTTCCCCTTAATGCCAAAACGTCTAACACCTCGTGTCGGAGACACTCTCAGCCAGACATGGGCTCCTACTCTGAACTCTAGAGGTCTACGACTCCTATCTACATAGGACTTCTGACGTCTTTGTGCAGTCAGCATCCGCTCTCTAACCAGTGCTACTCGAGCCACATCATCCTGAATCTGATCAGGTGTTAACCCACTAACACTGCTCGGCTCATCCCAACATAATGGAGTACGACATCTCTGTCCATACAGTGCCTCATATGGGGTCATCCCAATAGATGCATGCTAGCTGTTGTTGTATGAGAACTTAACAAGTGGGAGGTGATCTGTCCACACTTGTCCCCAGTCCAACACACAAGCTCGCAGCATATCCTCCAACGTCTGGATGGTCCTCTCTGACTGACCATCTGTCTGAGGATGAAACGCAGTAGTAAAGTGAAAACTCGTCCCCAGGGCAGTCTGAATCTGCTGCCAGAACCTCGAGGTAAATCGTCCATCTCTGTCGGAGATGATCGTCCTCGGCACACCATGGAGTCTCACTATCTTCCTAGTGTACTCCTCAGCTAATCTGCTCACGGTCACGTCTCTCGAATAGGGATGAAACGTGCCGTCTTCGTCAATCTGTCCACTATAACCCAAATAGCATCAAAACTTCGGCTCGGTCTCAGCCCAGTCACAAAGTCCATGGTGACGTCCTCCCACTTCCTCTGTGGAACAGGAAGTGGATGGAGTTCACCTCCAGGTCTGCAATGCTCGATCTTGACCTGCTGGCAGGTCGCACACAATGCCACAAATCTGGCCACATCGGGCTTCAGCCCTCCCCACCAGTATGAACGTCTCAAATCCTGGTACATCTTACTTGTACCAGGATGCACTGAATAAGGCGTACAATGAGCCTCCTTAATATCCTCTGGCGTAGATCCGCATCAGCGGGTACACAGACGCGACCCGCGGCGTCTCATCACTCCATCTGCTCCTATCAGAAACTGTGGTACCTCATCTCTGGACATCCTCTCACGAATCCTCGTTACTGTCGGCAGGTTCCTGCTTCTGTTGGATCTCACCCAATAGATCAGGAAGAACCTCTAAAGTACGCAACTGGCATCCTCATCAAGAAACTGGATGTCCAACTCTAACCAGATCAGGTCTCTCTGTAACTGAGACTGTACTGTCAATCTCGCAATCGCTTGCTCTCGAGGCGTCTTCCTGCTCAGGGCGTCGGCGACAACGTTCGCTTTCCCCGGATGATAGAGAATCTCCAGATCGAGTTCCTTGATCAGCTCAAGCCACCTACGCTGGCGGTTATTCAATTCCCGCTGCGTGAATATGTACTTCAGACTCTTATGGTATGTGAAGATATGACATGTAGCACCATACAGGTTATGTCTCCAGATCTTCAGTGCATGAACTACCGCTGTCAACTCCAGATCATGAGTCGGGTAGTTCTCCTCATACGTCTTCAGCTGTCGAGACGCATATGCAATCACTCTGCCCCGCTGCCTCAGTACACATCCCAAGCCTAGCTTGGATGCATTACTGTAAACCACAAAATTCTCTATACCCTCTGGTTGTGCCAAAATAGGAGCAGGAGTCAGACGTCTCTTCAGCTCCTCAAAACTCTTGCATACACTGATTAGACCATACAAATTTGGTAGTCTTCCTCAGCAAAACTCGTAAGTGGACGGAAATCACAGAAAATCCCTCCACAAAGCGTCTGTAATAACCCGCTGGGCCAAGGAAGCTACGTACTTCCTTGACGTTCGTCGGTGTCGTCCATGTTGCTACTGCCTCTATCTTGGTCGGATCACCTTGATTCCTTCAGCTGATACCACATGACCCAGGAATGCTACCTTTTGCATCCAAAAACATGCAATACAGTCCTCAACTGTCCTGCATGCTCAACTCTACTGCGAGAGTACACCAAAATGTTATCTATGAAAACCACCACAAACTGATCCAAGAAGTCGATGAAGATACTGTTCATCAACTCCATAAAAAACTACTGGGGCATTTGTAAGCCCAAATGCCATCACTACAAACTCGTAGTGGCCATATATGGTCCGGAATGCTGTCATGTGCACATCCTGCTCTCTCACCCTCAGCTGGTGATACCCTGAACGCAAGTCAATCCTGGAAAAACACAGTCGCTCCCTGAAGCTGATCTAACAAGTCATCAATACGCGACAATGGATACTTGTTCTTGATGGTCACCTTGTTCAGTTCTCTGTAATCTATACACAGTCTCAACGATCCGTCCTTCTTCCGTACGAAGAGGACAGGTGCTCCCCATGGAGATACACTAGGGCGAATGAAGCCCTTCTCATCCAACTCCTCGAGTTGCTCTTCAGCTCTAACATCTCAACAGGCGCCATCCAGTATGGGGCCTTCGAGATCGGTCTCGTACCAGACTCTAACTCAATACTGAAATCCACACTCCTCTGAGGCGGCAAACTGGACGGCTCAGCGAATACATCTGCAAAATCACAAACAACTGGGATATCCTCTAGTGTTGGACTCTCCCTTTCCTTCATGACATAACACCAGAAGGCCTCACAACCCTGTGCAATCAGTCTAGCTGCCCGTATCGCACTGATAACACGGCATGTTTTTCAAGGTCCCAACCTCGGAAAACCTCTATCTGACCTAACTCGGTAGAGAGGGTAACAGTCCTCCTACCTACATCTAAGACTGCAGAATGTCTATCCATCCAATCCATACCTAGAATGACTTCTTCATGCTCTAATGGCATGACAAAGAAGTCAACTAGTAACACACGAGTCCCTACAGAAATGGGACAACTATGAATCTCACGGGTATCTCTGACCCTACCACCATCGGGTAACCCTATAATAAAGGGCATCCCCTCAATCGTGTCTAAACTCAAACGCTCTACACAGGCATCAGATATAAAAGAGTGCGTAGCACCCGTATCAAACAAGACTCTAACAGGTAAACCATGAATCAGAACGGTACATGTAGCAGTCGGTGCAGCCGGCTCCTTTGCACTCCTCAGCTCAAAAACTCGGCCCTGTGGCCCTCGGGGTGTCAGTGGTGCTCCCACCACAACCTCTGCCTCTACTAGGCCCAGGAGCAGATCCCTAAGTCGTAGGGCGATCTGAGACTCTTTGCTATCCCTGTGTCTGCTGCTGCTGAGGTGGTCTCTGCCCACCTCCCGCTACACTAGCAGGAGAAGAACCCTGCTGTGACGAAACTCCGCCCTGTCGGCAGAAAACAGCCCTATGACCTGGCCGGCCACAAGTGTAGCACGTTACTGTTTTGCCTCGTGCACTCTGGCCGCATATGTCCATACCTATCACATTTGTAACACTGTACTCCCTTATCTGCAACTAGTGCAGAGGAGGGATGACTCTAGCGACTCTGGCCTTGCCCTGAACCGGCCACTCCACTAGTACCCTACTGAGATGAAGCTTCACCCTTTCTACAGAAAAAACAGCTTTGTGGCCTTGTCCACCACAAGCGAAGCAAGTCACTATCTATATTGGGCACGCTGGCCGTAAATGTCCAAATTCCCCCACAGTTATAACATCGTCGACTTGTAACCGCAACCTGTGTAGATGCGGGATAACTCGAACATCTCTGGTTTCGTTCAGAACCAACAACTCCTCCAGAACCACTGGTCTACCCAGTCGCTGTCTCTTCCCAGACCTTCTATGCTCTTCTGAATCTTGAGTAATTTCAGCCGCACGTGCCGGTACAACTGGCACCTGAGTAATTCTATGGTATACTTCAAACGATTCCCGTGTGCTGGCAGATCCGGGGTACATCTACCCGCTCTGGCAGCCTCCTCCACTTGTCTGATGTACGCGCTGTAACACCCCGAATCCGCGGGACTCGGGATGCGACGGGCAAGACCTCACAATGGTCCCGACCCTTAGCCTGACAATAATTTCACCGGACCTTTCCAACAAGGCACAAATAAAGGCAAAACTAAAAATCGTTTATAATGTATGCGAGAGACTGCAAAGTAAAATACAAAGTGGAAACTCAGTCGAGTCCTCAAAACAACATAACTCCAAGAAGAAACCACAACCGTACAACATAAACCCACAACGAAACACAACCCAAAAACGTCCCCGTCCTATAATGTACGGAGACCCCGGCTGTCCACTCCTCCACCTCACTCGGCGACGTCCCTATTCTGCAAGGCATCTACAATCACGGTTTAAAACCGTTAGCTCATATTCGAAGCATTAGAAAAGGGGTGAAGGCAAAAACACAAGGATATCACATACATCACATACAACTCCAAAACACACAAGTCCGGTTTATTATCTTTTTATTATTAAGTCGTATCCCGTTCTAATTCAACTTAGGTTTGTGACACGAGACCACCGTGGTCTCGCCTCGGTCCCTACTTACCGGAAACGAATGGTACTGATGCATCCGACCATCTAACCCGCTGAGATAGTTGCCGAGAACCTCCTAGACCCACGCCAGAGCTAGGCAGCTGATATCACCGCCCGTTATCATACACTTGGCCAAAATATAAGGTCGGTGGTCCTATTTACCGGTTTGGTTGTTATAACATAAACAATAACATAAACACACACCACCAACACACACCGATGCTAATACGTAAAATACGAGCTAAGTAAGTCCGGAGACTTACCTCGTCCAATGCTAACTCACAAAACGCCCTTGCTTCCCTTGGGAAGACGCACACAACCTGCTCACAACAAGATAACCATCAAAACCCGCTCAACTCAAGAAGTCTAAGACTTCTACACAAATGATCTACACAAGATCATTTGACTCTCATTCTAGGACCGCATCCTAGAATCTCTCACACTCACATCACACTCAACGCATGAGGAGATCTCTCATTCTAGGACCGCATCCTAGAATCTCTCACACTCACATCTCACTCAACGCATGAGGAGATCTCTCATTCTAGGACCGCATCCTAGAATCTCTCATACTCACATCTCACATCTCACTCAACGCATGAGGAGATATCTCAACAGCCTACTAACTCTCATATGATCATACTCAAAACCCAAGAACGAGTCAAAGCCTACTAGGTCTATCATGCTCATCATACTCGTGACCATCAACTACATCGAGCCTTAAAGGCTCCTAGGTTCACAACCACTAAGTGGCATTCCAGGCTACTCTAGATCCATCATAAGCATGCTACTAACATGATACAACTATAAAACTAAGGAAGGAACGAAGAGGAAAGGAGAGGAGAACCCTACTGTTGAAGAAACCGCAGCCGCGGAGTCAAGCTGGCGCCCCCTGCGGAACACAGAAGCCGCCCCTGCGGAAACAGGAGCCGCCTCTGCGCCTTGCTGCCGCACCCGCGGTGGTCTGGAGTCGCGAGTCTGGCGCTGCCCCTACGGCCGTGCTGAGCCGCACCTGTTGCTGGCCGCTCCGCGGTCGTGGTGATCCGCCCCCGCGGGTTCGGTGCAGAACATCGTCTTCTTCATTTTCGATCGTGGATCCTTGGCTCCAAAGTCCTCCTTTTCTTGCTGGATCTTCTCCAAACACCCACACACTAGTCTTAGACTCCTCTCCACGACCTAATTGAGCTAAGAACACATGCATGCAAAGGACTTGACTGAAAACCTCTCAAAGCTTCATCCATGGCCATGGATGAAGGAGGGAAGAAGAAAGGAATGAGCAGCCATGGAGAAGAAGGAAGGAAGGAGCTTACCACCCAGATCTGGACTTCATCTTCTGCAGTCCACACATGAAAGATCTTCAAGGAGAATGGAAGGAGAGAAGAGAAACCAAAAGAGGAAGAGGGAGATGGGAAAAGAACGTGAAGAGAAGAGAGGAGAGAGAGAGAGAGAGAGAGGGGGACAAGGCTGCCAAGTGGAGAGGGGACTGTAGCCATCTTGTCACATTTGCTCGGAACGAGGGGTCGGAATTGACCCCTTGTCACTTCGACTCGGAACGATGGGTCGGAACGCGCGGAAAAGGAAAAATCAACGAGTCGGCTCTCGGGAATTTAGGAATAAATCCCGGCACTCGCACCTCGTGCCTGCGGGAAGATCTATAAAAACGCTCTAAGTCCGGAATAAAATGTCGGACGTTACACGCGCGGAAATCTGGTCCCCTCATAATGACATAACCCGAGTCATCTTACTGGACTCGTTGTGGTGTATGTCTCCCAACTATAACCGTTCCCAGTCTGAGGAACAACACTCTAACAACAATCTCATGAACCTCCTCCGCTGTAGATGGATCAACAACGGGAATCTGACTCTATCCTACCTCTATTGGAAGAAGAGGGATCTACCCCTACCCCGTCCATCTGCAGATATAGCTCTAGTCTGAGCCATCTGCAGAACAAATATACTTAACCTATCAGGCTATATATATTCCATATGTATAGATATATATCAAATCAATCACAACAGAATATCTATATATATCTATACTGTCGAGATCTTTAGAGGGCGATGACTCACGTACACGATATCCCAAAACATTTGTACTCATTTCAAAAACCAAAACCTTTTGAAAATTCAGACCCCTTTCGGGTTCTGTTTATTTATCTATTCGACCTTTATCGCAGATTGCAAGTGCCATTGTTGTCAACCTGGACTCTGATACCAACTTTGTAACACCCCGAATCCGTAGGACTCAAGGTGCTATTGGGTTAGGATCTCGCAATGGATCCTGACCCTAGCCTGACAACAAGTTCACTGAATCTTACAACAAGGCACAAATAGATTAAATACAAAACATCAAACTGATATATATATAATATATATATTATATATATATATATATATATATATATATATATATATATATATATATATATATATATATATATATATATATATATATATATATATATATATATATATATATATATATATATAAATATATACAAAAGTAATACAAAGTACCGCTGAGTACAAATAAAACATAACTGTACAACAAAAGATCCCATAAGCCCCGATAACGACCCAGTGTACGGATCCCTCAGCGAATCACCCACTCTGGATCACTCTGCAGCTCTCCTAACCTGCAAAGGATCTACAACATGGTATAAAACCGTTAGCTAACCATACACATATATATAGAGATGCAAGAGCACAACCACACATCAGAAATCATAACACATCATCATGCTTTCACACATTTACCCGGTTTATTATCTTTAATAAGTCCAATCACTCAATCGTATATAAATATATATCTGAATAGGAATATATGTGACACGAGGAATACAACCCTCGCCTCCGAGTGCAATAACCAGTTGGAGTGGTACCGACACACACCTTCCCGTGTACCTTATGGGAATGGTGAAAGGGTTCGTCCCGTGTACCAGATCTGGCATGACTACAGAGAACCTCCCAGACTCCACGAAGGGATGAAAGGGTATGTTGTCACGGCCCTACATTGGGCAATCACTAGACCATAGGTCGGTAATCATCATAACGCATGCTATAAAGCATATAACAAACATCACTCATGCACACATCCAATATAGGGATGGCAGCTAAGTAAGTCCTATAGACTTACGTCAAACTCAGAAGTAGTCTCACTACGATCAACTCTCAACCTGGTCAACTCCAATCTGGAGGACAACACTGCCTAGTAACAAGGCATAACAATATATCAAACTCATATCCATCACAGGGGTCACACCTAGACCCAAGGGATCCATAAGGATCATATCCTAACTCATAAACCTCAAAGCCATAACCGCATAAACGATATCATACTCATCATCATTCTAACCTCATACACGTACCTAACATGCTACTAAACCGCTCATACTAGGAAAGGAAAGGATCATACTACTCTAAGTAGATCCTGCACATAACGCACCTGCGGAATGGAAAGACGCAGGGGCGGAACAGGCAAACTGCAGGCGCGGCAAGGCTCGGCCGCAGGCGGTGACAGCGGCCGCAGGCAACGCAGGCACGGCGCAGGCGTTGTGACACGGCTCCCGCAGGGCGGCGGCTTCCAGGCGCGGGGGCGGCGACAGTGCAGAAAGTGATCCCGCGATTCCTCTTCGGCTCTTCACGTTATCAAATCACGTCTTCATCAACCATTAATCATACATATGCATAAACATATACAATTCAACATCAACATACATTCACACACATCTAATCTTAAGCTAGGAGGAAGAAAGGAATCAAAGAAGAAAAAAGGAGGAGAGAAGACCCTTACCACTGTTTGTGCCCTATCCAAGGAAAGATCACCAAAAAACCAACACCACAACTGGCTTCCAAGCTCAGCCACAAAGCACAACAACCATCAACAACCAACCACACCACTCTCTTCCAAACTCAAGGAAAACCAACTCAAGATCAAGAAGAAGAAAGGGAGAAGCAAGGAGGACGTGAGAAGGTTGCGGATGAGTGAAGTAAAAACCCTTGCTCAGCAAGGAAAGGAAAGGCTAAGAAGAGAAGAGAGTAAAGCACGAGTCAAGGTCAACAAAGCCGGCTGCAGCCGCAAGAAACCGCAAGGGCGGTTCCCTGAGCCGCAGGGGCGGAACACGGCACAAGCGCAGGGAGGCTCCACGAACCCGCGCGGGGCGGCTAAGGCCAAAATGGCTCCTAAAGACTAAGGCTCTTACAATTAATAACCAAGCCTTTATTGTAGATGTAATTCTCGTCAATTTAAAAATTAAGTTTGAAAGAACATTCACTCAATTGAGTATATTAAAAATGAATTCATAAAAACAAAACATTATCAATATTAAAATGTGTTTAGAAAGTAATAATATCAATTAGGTGGATCTTGCCTTTTTAGATTAACAATATTTTTTATTTCAAATTGACTTATATGGTAACAATAGTTAGATTTTTGTTAGTAAAAATATAATAATTATAAACAAATAATTATAACTAAAGGTAAATTCTGAGAAAATGACATGTGTCATCCGATGTATAAATGAATGACACTTGTAATTTAAGTGCTTTTGCTTTAATATAGTATATAGATAGATAGTGTAATTTTTGTACTTTGCCCGTTTTTTTTAAAAAAAATTATCGTGATATAAATTTATTATTGTATCTTATAATAATTATAATTAAATGTACATTTTTATTTGTTGATTATAAATATAAAATTTTGGTAATTTAAAATTTAACTTTGAAAAAATATCCACTCAATCAAGTATATTAAGAAATGAATACATAAATATTTCTTTATTAATATTAAAATGTGTTTAGAAGGTAATAATGTCAATTAGGTAGATTTTGCCTTTTAGATTCACAATACTTTTATTTCATATTGACTTATATTATAACAATAGCTAGATTTTAGTTAATGAAAAATATAATGAAAATAAACAAATAATTATAACAAAAGGTAAATTGTGAGGAAATGACACATGTCATGTATAAATGAATGACACGTTGAGATTTAAGTGCTTTTGTTTTAATATAGTATATATATATAATATATATTATAATTATATTTTCTAATATTTATAAGTAAAAAGTACATTTTATTTGGTTAGTAGATGATTAAGCTATGATATAAATTACATGTCAATAACATACCAATCAAAAAATTGGATTCTACCGTGCCATTCAAAATGGCTGAAAAGTCCACAAACTAAAATCCATACTTAGGAATAGCCAAATTGTCACAAGTGGTGACTATAGTATTGGGAAGAGGTTAATTTTATGACTATGCTTGCAAATCTGAATGCACCAACACTTTCAGTAAGCCCAAAAGCAGATATGTAATGGTGGAGAACTCTTTCAAATGTTTAGCAAATCTCCAAACAATATATGAACGTGCTTGTGCTTTAATTTTACACCCCTACATGTTTAGTAATTGAAAATATGTGATAAACATCTACATAAAGTATACCTTGTCATCCATAAGTGTAACACCCGAATTATGGGAACCCGGGATGTGCTACTGGTTATGACCTCACAATGGGTCCCGACCTTAGTTTAACAACACTTAACTAGAATCTTACCACAAGGCACAAATAAAGAAACCGATAAAAATGTAAAGCATGAGAAAAATGCATGACTTAAAAGAGGAAACAAGATCAACCGTCCAAATGTAACAAACATCAAACGAAAAAGAAAGTGAGAAGTCATCAACCAAAATCCCAAAAGAAATCTCGAAGCAACAAAATATGAAAACCCCTAGCTGATCACCTCTCTCCAGATCCCTCAACAACGACTAACCTGCAAGGTCTACAACATCGATTTTTACCGTTATCTAACAATCACTATATCAGGATAAACTAAGTAGCACACACACACATCAACGATATTAAAACACAATACATAGTTCACACACAATCATATTTAGATCTTTCATTAAGTGATTCACTTCTATTAATTCAACTTCTTGTGTGGCACAAAAGGTCCCCATCGAGCCTTTGTCCCCGTAAACCAACCGGAATGGTTCAAATGCATATCACTGTATACCGTATGGACTGGTCGCAGAGAGCCTCCAGTCACTTCATAGGGTGGGGCAGTGATGTCACGACCCGTTCTCATACACTTGGGTCTACTTATCTCGTAATGTTATCCTACTCAATTCCACTTTAAACATCCAACACAAACCACCACATAGCATACACTCATATAGCATCATCAACTAAGAAGTCCATAAGACTTACCTGAACAGATCGTCTACCAGCCATCAGTCCATCACCAACTATCGTCTGCTCGTACTATCACTATCCACTACCGATCAAGAAAGAGCGTCTTAGAATTATCATTCTAAGACTTACAATATTTCTAGCAAGCTACACTAGCGAGTAGTTTCACGGATCAAAATAACGAGGAATCCTAACTTTAGCGAAAATTACCAAAACACCCCTCACTTTTCGGAAAATTCCAAAAAGTGCCCAAACGGGTTTCAAGTCCTCTCTAAATCTCAACAATACTTTAAAAACCACAAAACCGGTTTGCTCAAACTTATACTTTACTTCCAAACTTACTTTCTAAAACCACTTCAAGTGCCCTACTTTGGCCTATCGAAAGTACATCTTATTAAATCCCAAAAAAATTCCGAAGAAAATATTATACACACTATGTCATACCTAATTTAGACTAGAATGATCGAATTTCTCAAATAACATTACCTTAATTTTATAACAAATTCCAAAGATACCTTTAAGCATACATAATTTTCCAAAACTAGGTTTCGAGCCAGCTTTGAAGGCTCATAACTCAAAATCTGACCGTTGATCTTTCCCAAATTTTAATATCATAAACACACAAATTTTTTAAACCCTTGAACCGGAACCAGAATACAAGAACAGATTTGTTAAACCCTTGAACCGAGAGCTCTCAAGTTCGATACCCACCGGCTCCCAATTCCCAACTAACCTCAAGATTTCCAGTTCCCTAGTTCGATAATTCACGTACGATACCGCACAGAACCAGAGAGACAAGATCGTGTCTTACCTCTCCGATGGCTGCAACACGACAGAAGACCAGTTACGACTTCCGACTCCGCTGCGTCCGATGATCGAAGATGACTCAACCCGGAATCATGACAATGGTTTAGCTCTCGAGTCTGTTGTAAGAATGACGAATCCCGATCGTCTGCTCTACGTCGATGGTTGTTGTTCGTTTGTAACTAAACACGAAAAAGGCTCTCCATTCAACCGGAACTAGAATACAAGAACAGAAAAAGTAAGGAGGAGAAGAAAGGAAGGGAAGAGTAGTGAAGAAATGATGGTTTACCCCGACTGCAACAAGAGTAACCAGTTTTTAAAACATGTGATGATTCCCTCGATTCGAAATGCACCGGAGGAGACGGAAGCGATGTGTGCTCGTACGTTATTGTTGCGGGTTGTTGGATCATAATCAACGTGTGAAGATAGGGAAGAAGCAGGTCTTGGTAGTTTTTATGCGCTAGAGAGATAGGTCCGGCCTGAAGGTTTAAAGGGTTGAGGCTACATTGACCAAGGCTAGGCCCAATAGAGAGACGGAGATGGGCCAACTGCTCCTCATGGTCCAAGAGAAGAGAGGGAAGGAAATGGGCCAAAATCATTAAAGATGGAAGCTGCAAGGCTGGTTTTTGGGCCAAAACAAGAGAAAAGAAAGAAGGAAGTGGTTTAACAAGCCCACTACGATCGATGGTGTGGACTCGTAGTTCCGATTTAATTCAACTAAAAATCCGGTAACGCTACCAGATCGAAAACGAAAATTTCCGGTTATCACAATAAGCACCATATATCGAGCGCGGGTTTAGACTTAGAACTCGGATAATGAGACCTTGAGTATAAGCGTATAATACGCACCATAATCATCTTCCGAACATCTATATTATCGATTGATGTATATTGTTTAGCCATGGTTCGGTCTTCCTAAAGTTGAGAGGTGCAGGGTGATTCACATGGATCGAGAATGATCAATATAAATACAAAATGTTTGATAACTCATTGATTTATAAAAAGGGAGTATATAAATTGATTATAGCAACATATATTTTTCATGAAAATATCTATTACATCTATAAACTACAATCTACCATGTAAAAGGAATAAGATTATCCTATTATCCTTTTAGGTCTGTACATTCTCGAGAATATTCGAATTACAAATTTTCCATCTGAATCACAAATTAGTCGAATGAAAATTTATTTTGTTTCTAAATTTTTCACAAAAGATGAGTTGAATATCTAAGTTGCCTAAAAACTAAAATTTAAAGGTGAAATTTGTAAGTGTGTAGGTTTTTTTATCAAGGAAACAAAGTGTGTAGGCAAAATTTTTATAAAAACACTAACTATGCACTTTCTATTTGTGAAGGGACCCAACGTTATACTCTGTTACCGTTTGTTACCCAAATTGACTTATGTTACCAACTTCGTTGTTACCGATTTTTACCGTTCTACATCCAAATTCACTTTATGTTACCCAACTTCGTTGTTACCGATTTTAATACCCAACGTTCTACATCCAAAATATCTTATGTTACCCAACTTCGTTGTTACCCGATTTTAATACCAACGTTCTATATCCAGCTTCACTTCGGTTACCCAACTCCGTTGTTACCCGATTTTAATACCCAACGTTCTATATTCACCTTCACTTCGGTTACTCAACTTCGTTGTTACCCAATTTTAATACCCAACGTTCTATATCCCACTTCACTTCGGTTACCCAACTTCGCTTCGCTTACCCAACTTCGGTTACCCAATATTAGTTACCCGATTTTAATACCCAACGTTACCTATCCAACTTCACTTTGATTTTAATCACAGTCACGGGTTATAGGTATGGATCACCGGAACCTGGTACTCAACTGCCCTTTCATAAAAAATCTCCACTAGGAATTGGAATCCACAAAGCCAACACACTCATAGCATGTAAAGTATGTAAACTTTATACACATCTATAATCATCACTATTCAAATTCTTCTCAATCTCATTTATCTGCAGTGATGTAAGAGTTATAAATAGTTAATGTTGGACAAGTCAATTCTTGAAAGTCTAAATCCATCAATTTTAATGAGATCCTTTCTCTTTAACTAACATGACCTCTACATAAATCCCATTTTTTGACAAGAAAAATGTAGAAATAAAATTTGAATCTACACAAAAAAACTTATAGAATTGACAATGAGGAACGTGGTCTACTCAGCCAGCATATTCAATCAAAGAAGATTAGGAAATTGTTGTTTTCTGTGTAAGAGCCTTAGTTTTGGGAGCGAGTTTTGGCCTTAGCCGCCCCCGCAGGTCTGTGAGGCCGCCCCTGCGGCTCCCCTGTTATTCCGCCCCTGCGGCCAGGAAACCCGCCCCTGCGATTTCCGGCGGCTGCAGTCGGTTTTGTTGACTCTTTGACTCGTGCTTTACCTTTTCCTTCTCTTATTCTTTCCTTGGCTGATCAAGGGTTTCCTCATCTCTTCACCTTCTTTTCTTCACGTTCTCCTTGCCTCCTTGCTTCCCTTGCTTTCCTTGTTTCTTGAGTTTTGGAAGAGTTTGACTTGAGAGTTGGTAGAGTTGTGTGTGGTTGTGGTTGCTGAGTTTGAAGCCAGCTGAGTGTGCTTATGCCTTTGCCTGCCTAGACCTTCAGCAGTGGTAAGCTTCTTCCTCCTTGCTTCTTCATCCTTCCTTCTTTCCTTGCTTTTCCTTCCTTAGCTTAGGAATAGATGTATTGAACATAGGGTGATGTTGATATGTGTATGTTTATGCTTGTGTATGAATCTGGAAGAGAGTAGACGTGATTGATCACGTGAAGAGCTAAAGAGAAGCCGCAAGGTTTCATTCTGCGTTGTCGCCACCCCCGATGCCGAGAGTCACCGCCCCGCGGCTACCGTGTCACAGCGCCTGCGTCGTGCCGGCGTGCCTTCCTTGTCACCGCCCCGCGGCTACGTTCCGCCGCGCCCCGCCGCTTGCCTCCGCCCCTGCGCCCCTTTGTTACGCAGGTGCGCTTTTTCCCGGGTCTACCTAAAGCTAGGTAGATCCTTTCCTTTCCTAGTGAGCGGTAGTAGCATGCTAGGTACGAGTATGAGTTGAATGAGAGTGAGTACGGAATGATGCCGGTTAGGCTTTGAGGTTACGAGTTGGAATATGATCCCTTATGGATCCCTTGGGTCTAGGTGTGACCCTTTGTGTGATAGGAGTTTGATATATTTATGTATGCCTTGTATAGGCCGTGTTATCCTCCAGTTTGGAGTGGACTGAGTTGAGGTTGATCCAGTGAGACGACTACGAGGTTGAGGTAAGTCCGTGGGACTTACTTAGTTGCATTCCTTTATAGGATGTTGTGCATGAGTGGTGTGTATTATATGTTTATAGCACGTGTTATGATGGTCACCGACCTATGATGTATTGATTGCCCATTGTAGGGCTGTGACAACTTTTCCATTCATCCCGCTGGGAGTTGGAGGTTCTCTGTGGTCAGGCCAGACCTGGTAAACGGTTCGGGCACTCTCCATTCCCTTAGGGTACACGGGGAGGTGTTCCAGGCACCATTACAGCTGGTTATAGTACCAGAGGCGAGGGTTATATTCCTCGTGTCACTTATGTTTATATGGATATTTATATATGAGTTGATTGCTGGACTTTATAAAGATAATGAACCGGGTAAATGTGTGAAAGCATGATGATGTGTTAAGATTTCTGATGTGTGTTTGTGCTCTAGCATATTCCTATATTTGTGTATGGTTAGCTAACGGTTTCATACCGTGTTGTAGACACTTTGCAGGATAGGAGAGCTGCAGAGTGATTCAGAGTGGGTGATCCGCTGAGGGCTCCGTACACTGGGGCGGTATCGGGGATATGGGTTATCTTGTTGTACAATTTAGTTTGTTTGTACTCAGCGGTACATTGTATTACCTTTTTGATATATATATATATATATATATATATATATATATATATATATATATATATATATATATATATATCAGTTTCATGTTTTGTTTTAATCTATTGGTGCCTTGTTGTAAGATCAGTGAAATTGTTGTCAGGCTAGGGTCAGGATCCATTGTGAGATCCTAGCCCAGTAGCACTCCGAGTCCTACGGATTTGGGGTGTTACAAAGTTGGTATCAGAGCCCAGGTTGACAACAATGGCACTAGTAATCTGCAATAAAGGTCGAATAGATAACTAAACAGAACCCGAAAAGGGGTCTGACTTTTCAAAAGGTTTTGGTTTTGAAATGAGTACAAATGTTTTGGGATACCGTGTACGGGAGCCATCACCCCTCTGAAGACCTCGACAGTATAGATATATATAGATATTCTGTTGTGATTGATTTGATATATATCTATACATACGGCATATATATAGCCTTCTAAGTTAGGTTTATGCTCTGCAGATGGCTCAGACTAGAGGTATCTGCAGATGGACGAGGTAGGGATAGATCCCCTCTTCCTCCAGTAGATGTAGGACAGAGTCAGATTCCCGTTGTTGATCCACCTACAGTGGAGGAGGTTTGTGAGGTTGCTGCTGAGAATGTTGTTCCTGAGACTGGGAACGGTATAGCGTACATCACAGCGAGTCCAGTTAGATGACTCGGATCGTGTCTCTATGAGGGGACCAGATTTCCGTGCGTATATCAGGCAAGTAGTGGAAGCGGCCAGACAAGGTAGACCTACCCCGGATCTGCCAGTACAGAAGGATCATTTAGGAGATTCCAGGAGTTACTCAGGTGCCAGTTGTATCGGCACATGTTGCTGAGATTCCTCAAGTTCCAAAGGAGCATAGAAGACCTGGAAAGAGATAGCGGACTGGGCAGACTAGTGGTACTGGTGGGGTTATTAGTTCTGAACGAAACTGGAGACGTCCAAGTTCCCCCGCACCTGCACCGGTTGCGGTTACGGGTCGACGGATGTTATAACTGTGAGGAGCCTGGACATTTGAGGCCAGCTTGCAAGAAGAAGTTAGTGACTTGTTTTACCTGTGGCGGACTGGGTCACAGGGCTGTTTTCAGTAAACGGAACAGAGCCTTACCTCAGCAGAGTACTGATGAAGTTGCTGGTTCTGGGCAAGGCCCGAGCTGCCAGAGTCATCCCTCATCTACACCAGTTGCAGATAGGGTACGACGGTGTTTCAAACTGTGCAGAGTATGGACATATCAGACCAAAGTGTACGAGGCAGATAGTGACTTGCTTCACTTGTGGTGGACGAGGTCACAGAGCTGTCTTTTGTAGACAAGGTGGAGCTTCGTCTCAACAGGGTTCTACTCCTGCCAGTATAGCGGGAGGTGGGCAGAGGCCACCTCGGCAGCAGGCAGATACAGGGACAGCAAAGAGTCCTAGATCGTCCTACCACTCAGGGATGTACTCCTGGGTTGGGTAGAGACAGAGGTCGTGGTAGGGGCACCACTGATACAGAGGCCCACAGGGCCGTGTTTTTGAGCTGAGGAGTGCAAAGGAGCCAGCTGCACCTACTGCTACAGGTACCATTCTGATTCATGGTTTACCTGTTAGAGTTTTATTTGATACTGGTGCTACGCATTCTTTTAGTTCTGATGCCTGTGTAGAGCGTCTGGGTTTAGATATAGTTGAGGGGATGCCCTTTATTATAGGGTTACCCGATGGTGGTAGGGTCAGAGGTACCCGTGAGATTCACGGTTGTCCCATTTCTGTAGGGACTCGTGTGTTACTAGTTGACTTCTTTGTCATGCCGTTAGAGCATGAAGAAGTCATTCTAGGTATGGATTGGATGGCTAGACATTCTGCAGTCTTAGATGTAGGTAGGAGGACTGTTACACTCTCTACCGAGTTAGGCCAGATATGGTTTTTTCCGAAATTGGGACCTTTTGGAAAGGTAGGCATAGTTATCAGCGCTATACGGGCAGCTAGACTGATTGCACAGGGTTGCGAGGCCTTCTGGTGTTATGCCATGAAGGAGGGGGAGAATCCAGCGTTAGAGGATATCCCAGTGGTATGTGAGTTTACTGATGTTTTTGCTGAGCCGTCCAGTTTGCCGCCTCAGAGGAGTGTGGATTTCAGTATCGAGTTAGAGCCTGGTACGAGACCCATCTCGAAGGCCCATCCCGGATGGCGCCTGTCGAGATGTTAGAGCTGAAGAAGCAACTCGAGGAGTTGGCTGAGAAGGGCTTCATTCGCCCTAGCGTGTCCCCATGGGGAGCACTTGTCCTCTTCGTACGGAAGAAGGACGGATCGTTGAGATTGTATATTGATTACAAAGAGCTGAACAAGGTGACCATCAAGAACAAGTATCCACTGCCACGCATTGATGATTTGTTAGATCAGCTACAGGGAGCGACTGTGTTTTCCAGGATTGACCTACGATCCGGGTATCACCAGCTGAGGGTGACGGAGCAGGATGTGCACAGGACAACATTCCGGACTAGATATGGTCACTACCAGTTTGTAGTGATGCCATTTGGGCTTACGAATGCCCCAACCGTCTTTATGGAGTTGATGAACAGTATTTTCATCGACTTCCTGGATCAGTTTGTCGTGGTTTTCATTGATGACATTCTAGTATACTCTCGCAGTGGAGAGGAGCATGCAGGACATCTGATGACTGTATTGCAGGTTTTGCGGGATAGAGAACTTTATGCTAAGTTCTCTAAGTGTGAGTTCTGGATGCCAGAGGTAGCATTCCTGGGTCATATAGTATCAGTTGAGGGGATCAAGGTGGATCCGGCGAAGATAGAGGCAGTAGCTGCATGGCCTACACCGACGAACGTCAAGGAAGTACGTAGTTTCCTTGGCCTAGCCGGTTATTACAGACGCTTTGTGGAGGGATTTTCTGTGATTGCCCGTCCACTGACGAGTTTGCTGAGGAAGACTACCAGATTTGTGTGGTCTGATCAGTGTATGCGGAGTTTTGAGGAGCTGAAGAGACGTCTGACTTCTGCTTCTGTTTTGGCACAGCCAGAGGTTATAGAGGATTTTGTAGTGTACAATGAAGCATCCAAGCTAGGCTTGGGATGTGTGTTGATGTAGAGAGGTAGGGTGATTGCATATGCGTCTAGACAGGTGAAGACGTATGAGGAGAACTACCCGACTCATGATCTGGAGTTGGCAGCGGTAGTTCATGCGTTGAAGATCTGGAGACATTACTTGTATGGTGTTACATGTCAGATCTTCACAGACCATCAGAGTCTGAAGTATATTTTCACGCAGCGGGAATTGAATAACCGCCAGCGTAGGTGGCTTGAGCTGATCAAGGATTTTGATTTGGAGATTCTGTATCATCCGGGGAAGGCGAACGTAGTCACCGATGCCCTGAGCAGGAAGACGCCTCGAGAGCAGGCGATTGCGAGGCTGACAGTTCAGCAGCAGTTACAGAGGGATTTGATCTTGTTAGAGCTGGACATCTAGTTTCCTGATGAGGATGCCCAGCTGCGTACATTAGAGGTCCTTCCCGATCTGTTGGATGAGATCCGACAGAAACAGGAGACCTGCCCGACTTTACAGAGGATCAGAGATAGGATGTCTCGGGATGAGGCACCACAGTTCCTACTGGGAGCAGATGGAGTTTTGAGGCGCCGCGGTCGCGTTTGTGTACCTACTGATACAGAGCTGAGACAGAGGATATTACAGGAGGCTCACTGTACACCTTACTCAGTACATCCAGGTACGAGTAAGATGTATCAGGATCTGAGACGTTTATATTGGTGGAGAGGGTTGAAGCCCGATGTAGCCAGATTTGTAGCTCAATGTGCGACCTGCCAACAGGTCAAGATCGAGCATTTCAGACCTGGAGGTGAGCTCCATCCACTTCCTGTCCTACAGAGGAAGTGGGAGGACGTCACCATGGACTTTGTGACTGGACTGAGGCTGAGCCGGAGTTTTGATGCCATCTGGGTCATAGTTGACAGATTGACGAATATGGCACGTTTCATTCCTATTCGAGAGACGTGGCCGGTGAGCAGATTAGCAGAGGAGTACACTAGGCAGATAGTGAGACTCCATGGTGTACCGAGGACGATCGTCTCTGACAAAGATGGACGGTTTACCTCGAGATTCTGGCAGCAGATTCAAACTGCCCGGGGGACGATTTTGCACTTCACGACTGCGTTTCATCCTCAGACAGATGGTCAGTCAGAGAGGACCATTCAAACGCTGGAGGATATGCTGCGAGCTTGTGTGTTGGATTAGGGACAGGTGTGGACGGATCATCTCCCACTTGTTGAGTTCTCCTACAACAACAGCTGACATGCATCTATTGGGATGGCCCCATATGAGGCACTGTATGGACAGAGATGTCGTACTCCGTTATGCTGGGATGAGCAAAGCAGTGTCAGTGGTTTAGCACCTGATCAGATTCAGGATGATATGGCTCGAGTAGCATTGATTAGAGAGCGTATGCTGACTGCACAAAGCCGTCAGAAATCTTATGCTGACAGGAGGCGTAGACCTCTAGAGTTCAGGGTTGGAGCCCATGTGTGGCTAAGGGTGTCCCCGACACGAGGTGTTAGGCGTTTTGGCATTAAGGGGAAGTTGAGCCCCCGATATGTCGAGCCGTTCGAGATTCTGGATCAGGTTGGGAGTGAAGCTTACATATTGGCTTTGCCTCCGAGATTAGAGGGTGTTCACCCTGTGTTTCACGTGTCTCAGCTGAGGGAGTATATACCAGATTCGAGACACATCGTGAGTTATGAGGATTTGGTGGTTGAGCCGGACCACACTTTTGTTGAGCATCCGATTGCAGTCCTAGAACTTGGTATGAGACGCCTGCGTTCGAAGGACATACCTATGCTTAGGATACAGTGGTCGAGACGAGGACCTGAGGAGGCTACATGGGAGACTGAGGATAGTATCCAGAGGAACTATCCAGAGTTTTATGCCGAGATAGGTGCACCAGTAGGATCACTGAGTAGATCTTAGAACTAGCTTGGTGAGTCTTATGTGCTTACATGCTTATATGCTATGATATGTTATTTCATGCTAGCTTTGTGTGGTTATGATCTTATTTGATCTTGTTGTGCTAGTATGATTTCTGTTTATAGTTGGAGATGGCTCTTTCCTCCATGCTATTGGGATATGTTATGGTTTGGCTAGGGATGGTTTCCCTCTAGGCCTTGGACAGTATAGTTTGCTGCTGGAGTGGATGGTTTCCTCCATGCTTATGTTGAGGTTATAGAGAGAGTTGTACCTCGGCTTGTGAGTCCAAGTGGTTTGAGGATTTTACAAGTTTCGGGACGAAACTTGTTTTTAGGGGGGTGAGGTGTAAGAGCCTTAGTTTTGGGAGCGATTTTTGGCCTTAGCCGCCCCCGCAGGTCTGTGAGGTCACCCCTGCGGCTCCCCTGTTATTCCGCCCCTGCGGCCAGGAAACCCGCCCCTGCGGTTTCCGGCGGCTGCATCCGGTTTTGTTGACTCTTTGACCCGTGCTTTACCCTTTCCTTCTCTTATTCTTTCCTTGGCTGATCAAGGGTTTCCTCATCTCTTCACCTTCAGTTCTTCACGTTCTCCTTGCCTCCTTGCTTCCCTTGCCTTTCCTTGATCTTGTTCTTGAGTTTTCGAAGAGTTTGACTTGAGAGTTGGTAGAGTTGTGTGTGGTTGTGGTTGCTGAGTTTGTGAATCCAGCTGAGTGTCCTTATGCCTTTTCCTGCCTAGACCTTCAGTAGTGGTAAGCTTCTTCCTCCTTGCTTCTTCATCCTTCCTTCTTCCTTGCTTTTCCTTCCTTAGCTTAGGAATAGATGTATTGAACATAAGGTGATGTTGATATGTGTATGTTTATGCTTGTGTATGAATCTGGAAGAGAGTGGAAGTGATTGATCGCGGGAAGAGCTAAAGAGAAGCCACGAGACTGCATTCTGCGTTGTCGCCGCCCCCGCGGCCGTGAGTCACCGCCCCCGCGGCTACCGTGTCGCAGCGCATGTGCCGTGCCAGCGGCGTGCCTGAGTTTGCCAGCGTTCCTTGTCACCGCTCCCGCGGCTACGTTCCGCCGCGCCCGCGGCCGTTTGCCTCCGCCCCTGCGCCCCTTTGTTAAGCAGGTGCGCTTTATCCCGGGTCTACCTAAAGCTAGGTAGATCCTTTATTTTCCTAGTTGAGCGGTAGTAGCATGCTAGGTACGAGTATGAGTTTAGAATGAGAGTGAGTACGGAATGGTTTATGTCGGTTATGGCTTTGAGGATTACGAGTTGGAATATGATCCCTTATGGATCCCTTGGGTCTAGGTGTGACCCTTTGTGTGATAGGATTGTGATATATTTATGTATGCCTTGTATAGGCTGTGTTATCCTCCAGTTTGGAGTGGACTGAGTTGAGGTTGATCTAGTGAGACGACTACGAGGTTGAGGTAAGTCCGTGGGACTTACTTAGTTGCCATTCCTTTATAGGATATTGTGCATGAGTGGTGTGTGTTATATGTTTATAGCATGTGTTATGATGGTCACCGACCTATGATGTATTGATTGCCCATTGTAGGGCTGTGACAACTTTTCCATTCATCCCGCTGGGAGTTGGGGGTTCTCTGTGGTCAGGCCAGACCTGGTAAACGGTTCTGGCATTCTCCATTCCCTTAGGGTACACGGGGAGGTGTTCCAGGCACCATTCCAGCTGGTTATAGTATCTAGAGGCGAGGGTTATATTCCTCGTGTCACTTATGTTTATATGGATATTTATATATGAGTTGATTGTTGGACTTTATAAAGATAATGAACAGGGTAAATGTGTGAAAGCATGATGATGTGTTAAGATTTCTGATGTGTGTTTGTGCTCTAGCATATTCCTATATTTGTGTATGGCTAGCTAACGGTTTCATACCGTGTTGTAGACACTTTGCAGGATAGGAGAGGTGCAAAGTGATTCAGAGTGGGTGATCCGCTGAGGGCTCCGTACACTGGGGTGGTATCGGGGATATGGGTTATTTTTTTTGTACAGTTTAGTTTGTTTGTACTCAGCGGTACATTGTATTACCTTTTTGGATATATATATATATATATATATATATATATATATATATATATATCAGTTTCATGTTTTGTTTTAATCTATTGGTGTCTTGTTGTAAGATATGTGAAATTGTTGTCAGGCTAGGGTCAGGATCCATTGTGAGATCCTAGCCCAGTAGCACTCCGAGTCCTACGGATTTGGGGTGTTACATTTTGTGGAGTAGACAACACATGCAAATGGTTCATCAGTACTTGGGTAACACCTAATAAAAAATGAAGACCTAATCTCTTGAGATTAAAGTAAAGAAAATGACATCAAACTATAAGTGAACAATATTGCTCATAAAACTCAGAGAGGTGTGAAAAAAAATGATTGAGATAGTAACGGTATTATAGATCTATTTGTCTAACACCAAGCTAGCAAGTAGCAACAATGGAACTACAGAAAACTGCGGTATACTATTGAAAACTCTGAAGTTATAGAAAGTGAAATTGATTATATTTACATAATGGTGTCGACAATAAAAATCTAGAAGTCATGAACAGAAGAACGAAAGTCCATTCCTCCGTGCTTGGAAGAGAAGATCGATGAAATTGGCAATGACTTTGCTGGAACTCTACAGGCAAAGAATGACACATTCAACGTACAACAAAACAAGTGCAAAACCACATAATGGAAGAGAAAAATGTTTACCTGACAATAAGCAAGACACATAAGCATGCGTATACACCAAACTTTATGAGACGAAACTTTTTCTCAGCGCTGAGTGTTCTGAAAATTTCGGTAACATCAACAATATGCTACCGTTTAAGATATCTTCAAATTAAGGAGACCGAGGATTGGTCCCATTAAAGATACATAAAGTTGATCATGAATGCCGTAGTTGCCATAAGTGTTCCTACCTTCCGCATCCAAAACTGTTTATATGGCACACATAAATTTGACTAGTACACATCAGATGGTTCTGGAGCTAACTCAATGACTCACAACATGAAATTTGATGACTGATGAGTTTGTGTAATAGTAGCACCATCGTAGCGACTTTTAAAAAATACAAATGCAGCTCCATAGTCCTGCAAGTTGAACAAGCTACAACATTACACAACTCAAATCATAAATGCTAGAGAATAGTGAGCTAAGTGAATGGGATTTGTGTAATGATATTTCAATATACTTTTCAACCAACACTCCAATATATTACAATACGAATAACAATTATCAAAACATTGGTGACTCTGGATCACATGAATAACAACAAGCTTGCAAATAGTTTGTATAAAAGGTGCCATTGCTTGATTGACAGTAAGCTCGGCACAAATCATCAATTTAAAGGTAGGACAACATATGCTCAAGAGAAACTAATGGTTTTTTATAAGCATTTCTCAATATCCATTACTTCTTCAGTTGATTCAACATCATTCAGCCACAAAATAATCAATGTTATATGATCGGGAGAGATGCAACTTGCCATATTTGTTCATCAATCATTGACCAGCCTAAAACTGAACACAAATATTAAAAATAAATGTCTATCAACTCTCACCTTTCTAGTTACAGTTATTTCTTGATCATTACAATTAAGCTCAACTTTCTCATTTGTCTCTTCTGGTAGCTTGGAATCTTGACGTCCAACACAGTACTTGCACAGAGTACAGTGGTTGGATGGTTATGAATTAAGAAGAGATCATACATAGTCTCGACCTTTTTCTGCATTCAAGTACATCAGTTGTATGAAGAATCTCTGGAGCTCACTCAGAGAAAGATGGAAAAAAAAGGTGTGCACGAGAACAAATTAGCATAGTTGTACCTTTGTTTTCAAACTACATTCTTTAGAATGAATTTCTAGGGTCTCTAAGTAAGAGAAAAAGTACTATATTATTTAAAAATAAGCATATAAAATAACACCTTTCAATTTATTTTTACTTGTTCTTTTTATAATTTCAAGAGGAAATAACACCTTTCAATTTATTTTTACTTGTTCTTTTTATAATTTCAAGAGGATGTTGAGATAAGTTAAAGTAACTACAACTTGCCTCAACTAAGATACACTCTTGTACTCCTGCAATTAAAGAGATAACTTCAATAAGATGATTACTACGGAACAGATAGAAACCCATGAAAATATCGAGAACTAAACAGTTCATTACTCCTTACAAGGTAAAGGAGAATACAAGCAGAGTAACAGATGATGTATAATGCAAGACAATGTGCCCAAAGTCTGGTGAAAACAAAATAAAGTCAAGGTCACTAAAAATGGTCATATTTTCAACTCATGACATGAACATGAAATTGCCACATGTCAAAAGTCAAATTCTCATCTATAATTTTGAATACAGAAGGAAGAGCCATACTATCATGATCCTTCTTGGACATTTTGGATTGTAAATTATTCCAGTGACTCTGAGTTAATATGCTTGTTTTGTACATCTCTCCCAAGTAATTTAGAGGAAGCATTCTATGGACAAAAGCAGGAGACCTGCCCGACACTAACGAGGATACGAGAGAGGATGTCTCGGGATGAGGCACCACAGTTCCTTCTGGGAGCAGATGGAGTGTTGAGGCGCCGCGGTCGCGTCTGTGTACCCGCTGATGCAGATCTACGCCAAAGGATATTACAGGAGGCTCACTGTACACCTTACTTTGTACACCCATGTACGAGTAAGATGTATCAGGACTTGAGACGTTCATATTGGTGGGGAGGGCTGAAGCCCGATGTGGCCAGATTTGTGGCACAGTGTGCGACCTACCAGCAGGTCAAGATAGAGCATTGCAGACCTGGAGGTGAGCTCCATCCACTTCCTGTTCCACAGAGGAAGTGGAGGACGTCACCATGGACTTTGTGACTAGGCTGAGACTGAGCCGGAGTTTTGATGCTATATGGGTTATAGTGGACAGATTGACGAAGACGACACGTTTCATTCCTATTCGGGAGACGTGGCCGGTGAGCAGATTAGCTGAGGAGTACACTAGGCAGATAGTGAGACTCCATGGTGTACCGAGGACGATCGTCTCAGACAGAGATGGACGATTTACCTCGAGGTTCTGCAGCAGATTCAGACTGCCCTGGGGACGAGTTTGCACTTTATTATTGTGTTTCATCCTCAGATGGTTAGTCAGAGAGGACCATTCAGACACTGGAGGATATGTTGCGAGCTTGTGTGTGGACTGGGGACAAGTGTGGACGGATCATCTCCCACTTGTTGAGTTATCGTACAACAACAGCTGGCATGCATCTATTGGGATGGCCCCATATGAGGCACTGTATGGACAGAGATGTCGTACTCCGTTATGTTGGGATGAGCCGAGTAGTGTTAGTGGTTTGACACCTGATCAGATTCAGGATGATGTTGCTCGAGTAGCATTGATTAGAGAGCGGATGCTGACTGCACAAAGCCGTCAGAAGTCCTATGCAGATAGGAGCGTAGACCTCTAGAGTTCAGAGTAGGAGCCCATGTCTGGCTGAGAGTGTCTCCGACACGAGGTGTTAGACGTTTTGGCATTAAGGGGAAGTTGAGTCCCCAATATGTCGGACCGTTCAAGATTCTGGATCGGGTTGGGAGCGTAGCATACAGATTGGCTTTGCCTCCGAGGTTAGAGGGTGTTCACCCTGTGTTTCACGTGTCTCAGCTGAGGGAATACATACCAGATCCGAGACACATCGTGAGTTATGATGATTTGGTGGTTGAGCCGGACCACACTTTTGTTGAGCACCCGATTGCAGTCCTAGAACGAGGTATGAGACGCCTGCGTTCGAAGGACATTCCTATGTTGAGGATACAGTTGGTCGAGACGAGGACCTGATGAGGCTACATGGGAGACTGAGGATAGTATCTAGAGGAACTATCCAGAGTTCTATGCCGAGATAGATTTACCTGTAGGATCGACCAGTAGATTCTAGTACTATCTTGGTGAGTGTTATGTGCTTTGTGCTTATATGTTGCTGTGTTTATTTACGTACTAGCTATGATGTGATGTGTGATCTTATTAAATCTTGTTGTGCTAGTGCGATTGTTTTATAGCTGGAGATGGTTCTTTCCTCCATGCTATTTTAGATTTAGAGATGTTTTTCCTCCATGCTTTCTGTTGTGGGTACAATATGGCTAGAGATGTTCTTCCTCTATGCCCTTGTGATGTGATGGTGATGGTTTGGCTAGAGATGTTTTCCTCTATGTCATGGATAGTATAGTGATCTTATGGCTGGAGATGATGAGTTTTCCTATGCCTGTGCTTGAGGTTATAGAGTGATATAGGTTGATACCACTGTACGGAGATGTGATTCCTCCGATAGAAAGAGTTGTACCTCGGTTTCTGAGTCGAGTGGTTTTAGGGTTTTACAAGTTTCGGGAAGAAACTTGTTTTTAGGGGGGTGAGGTGTAAGAGCCTTAGTCTTTGGAGCTAGTTTTGGCCTTGGCCGCCCCAGCGGGTTCAGGGAGCCGCCCCTGAGGCTCGTGTAGCTTTCCGCCCCTGCGGCTCAGGAACCGCCCCTACGGTTTCTTGCGGCTGCAGCCGGTTTGTTTGACCGGTTGTCGTGCTTTACCATTCTTTCTTTTCCCTTAAGTATCTTCCTAGGCTGATGAGCAAGGGTTTCATCTTCCTAATCCAGTCTCACGTCCTCCTTGCTTCTCCCTTTCTTCTTCTTGATCTTGAGTTGGTTTCCTTGAGTTTAGAAGAGATTTGTGTGTTGTTGTTGATGTTGATGATGGTAGATGTGGTTGTTGAGCTTGGAAGCCAGCTGAGTTGTGGTTGTGGAGCTTTTCCTTGCCTAGTCCAACAGTAGAGGTGAACCCTTGTTTCTCCTTCCTTTCTTTCTTTCTTGTTCTTCTCTCTAGCTTAGGATTAGATAATGGAATGTAGATTGATGTTGGAATGTGTATGTATATGTATGTGTGTGACTTTGGAATGGAGAAGACGTGATTTGATCACGTGAAGAGCCGAAGAGGAATCGTGGGATCACTTTCTGCACGGCCGCCGCCCCCGCGCCTGGAAGTGCCGCCCCTGTGGGAGCCGTGTCACAGCGTCTGCGCCGTACCTGCGTTGCCTGTGACCGCTGTCACCGCGCTGCGGCCGAGCCTTTCCGCGCCTGCGGGTTGCCTGTTCCACCCCTGCTTCCATTCCGCAGGTGCGTTTGTGCAGGATCTACTTAGAGTAGTATGATCCTTTCCTTTCCTAGTATGAGCGGGTTAGTAGCATGCTAGGTATGTGTATGAGGATAGAATGATGAGGATGTGATATCGTTTATGCCGGTTATGGCTTTGAGGTTTATGAGTTAGGATATGATCCTTATGGATCCCTTGGGTCTAGGTGTGACCCCTTTGATGGATATGAGTTTGATATATTGTTATGCCTTGTTACTAGGTAGTGTTGTCCTCCAGATTGAAGTGGACCAGGTTGAGAGTTGATCGTAGTGAGACTACTTCCGAGTTTGAGGTAAGTCCGTAGGACTTACTTAGCTACCATCCTTATATTGGATGTATGCATGAGTGGTGTGTGTTATATGCTTGATAGCATGCGATGTTGTTATTACCTACCTACGGTTTAGTGACTGCCCACTGTAGGGCTGTGACAGCCTTGCCCTGTCATCCCGCGGGGAGACAGGGAGGTTCTCTACGGAGAGTCCAGATCTGGTACACGGGACGGGCACTGTCTCCACTCCCTTAGGGTACACGGGGAAATGATCCCAGATGACCACTCCAGTTGGCCGGTACCACCGAGAGGAGAGGGTTATATTCCTCGTGTCACATATATTCATATTCAGATATATATTTATACGATTGAGTGATTGGACTTATTAAAGATAATAAACCGGGTAAATGTGTGAAAGCATGATGATGTGTTATGATTTCTGAAGTGTGATTGTGTTCTTGCATCTCTATATATATGTGTATGGTTAGCTAACGGTTTTATACCGTGTTGTAGATCCTTTGCAGGTTAGGAGAGCTGCACAGTGATCCAGAGTGGGTGATCCGCTGAGGGCTCCGTACACTGGGTCGTTATCGGGATATGGGACATTTTATATGTACAGTTTATGTTTACTTTTGTACTCAGCGGTACTTTTGTATTACTTTTGGAGATATATATATATATATATATATATATCGGTTTGATGTTTTGTTTTAATCTATCTGTGTCTTGTTGTAAGATCTAGTGAACTTGTTGTTAGGCTAGGGTCAGGATCCATTGTGAGATCCTAGACCAGTAGCACCTCAAGTCCTACAGATTTGGGGTGTTACATAAACTTGCTGAAATTATGGGACATTCTCTTAATAGTTTTGATGAATTAATAATAATACATCCCTTGTCTTACATGCTGAATTTCTTCGATGTACTGCTGAATTTTCATAATCTATTGACCATAGAGATACCGACTCTAGATGCCAGATAACAATCTTAATTCTACTTGTGCTAAATTGATTTCATCTCTTGATCATCATTTACCTCTTGTGTTACATGCTGATTTTATTGAGGATAATGTTGCAACTTCGGATTTGATTGACTATGATAATTGTCTTAAGTATGAAGGAGCTTGTGCTGAATTTTATAAACTTTCACATGTAAATTCCGATTTAGTTTTGGCATCTAGATTCATTTATGAATTCAATTGCTCCATGACTAAAGACCTTGTTTACTCTTTAATGGGAAGAATCTTACTTTATACGAGAAGCTTGATTAAAGAGAAAGTTAATAATGTTAAGAACAACGGGCTCATGATTTGCTATTTTTCCTTGTTTCTTTATATGTCTTATCTTTTTTTTTAATATGTCCCTTTTTATTATTAAGGCTTCAGCATAATGTCGTCCATGCCATATGAAGGATCATAGGATATGATACCCTTAATGATATATGTGTTTACCATATCTTAAGATTTATTGTTAAAATATTTTTAGACTTCTTATATGCCTTAAATATTGTTTTAGCTATAGGATCTGAAGCAGGGCCGACCAATGAATTATAGAGAACTTGTCTAAAATATCAAATATTTTTTAATTTAAGTATTTATTTTATTAATCGTAAAGTTAAAATCTAAAATTAAGATGAATAAATTAAATTATTAAATACATTAAAATGCTAAATTGATTATATATTTCATTGAAATGTTAAAATAAATAAGATGATATATTTGTATAAACTAAATTGACAAATTCATTCCTTATCTTTTTTAATAAATTGTTCTACCTTATTTATATTTATATATATATATATATATATATAAACAATTTTTTATATCTATTTTTACAGAGATTATAACAATAATATTGATGCAATATCTAGTTGATATAAAGTGGTTGGATATAAATTATATAATGTTTTTATATGTTTTTTAGAATTAATTTTTTACAAAATAAAAAAGATAAGCAACATGTACAAGTACGTGTATTGATGAAAAATGTTGGCGCAAGATTTGAACAAGAGACCTTCAGGCTGAAAAAAATAGGGTTAAATTGAAACCACTAAGCCAAAGAAGTTTTTGTGATCTATGTTTAAAACAAATTATTATATAAAAACCTTAATATTTTTTTGTTGAGGCCCCTTCCGACTTGGAGGCCCTGAGCGGTGGCTCACCTCGCATACCCTCAAGGCTGACCCTGATCTGAAGGTAATGCATAAATGGTATATGAAGATACTATGGAAGGACTTTGCTATATTACTTGTTCTCAAATGGCTGACATACATGATTATAAAAATCTTTTATAACCCTGTGTATAATGTTTTATTATGGAGTAATATCTTGTCCTTATGTTTTAATCTCGAAACTTCTCCTACAAGTTTACACACCACTTATGTTGCATTCTTTATTTATTTTATAGGTGTTAGCTTTTCATGGATGCCGATCTTGATGGAGAACCGCCAAGACAGATCCGATTTGTGGTCGAATCTTTTTAAAGAAAGGGGGAATGATGTAGGGGCGTGTCCGGACCTATCATGCTTCAAGGCCATGACTAGAAAAGCTAGGAGGCAAGATATGAAGAGCACTCCAAGGAGGAAAAGACGAAGAACCAGAAGCTTTAAGGCCACAACCATGAAAGCCATGGAAGCTAGAAGACAAGGAGCAAAGAGCACTCTCACGAGAAGAAAGGGAAATAATCAAATTCATTTCTAGAAGAGAAACGAATAACATGTTCAAGAAAGAAATGAAGACCATTTTCCGCATAGAATTAAAGAACATTTCCAGGATCACTTCTCAGAAGGAAATGAAGAACACCTTGAAAAGGAAAGGAGAACATGATGCGTCCTTGGAATCGTTGAAGGACGAACGCCGGATCTAGACCAAGCTAGAGTTTCGACTACTCGTTGTTGATGTGCAAATGAGAACTTTGATAGAAGTTTGGTAGGGTGGAAGCGATTGAGATGGAAGCGGAAGCGTAGGTTTGATTCGATCTAGAGAGATCGAGCAAACGTTGTAGTGGATTTGAGAGTTTGATTCTTTAGAAGAAATCCTCGAATGTGAGTTCTTTGGATCTAAGACTTGATCCAAGAAGAACTTTGAGGGGGATTGAAGAGGAAGTAATGCCCAAAATCAAGAAAGAGGATTTTCCTTCAAATAACTTGATTAATATTGAACATGATTTACAAGTGAAGCCTAGCATCCCTTATATAGTGGGTGAAGGCTACACCAAAAGTCGGAAATTGAATGACGGAAATAAAGGCGGGAAATAAAGTCGGGGCAACTCCCGAAACCAAAGGTCTAGACTATCAATGCCGGAAATTAACTTACGGAATTAAGTTCCGGAATTAATGTTCGAAAATTAAAGTCTATTATTATTTAAAATGAAAAATATAATAATAATAATATTTGCTAGCTTGATGACGTGGCGCCGGAAGCCTATGCCATGGTGGAGTGGTGACATGGCATGCCACTAACGGGTCCAAGTGATGTGACGGTGCGTCGGATGATTGAGCCGGTAGCTTGGGCGATGGCTTTGGCTCGGGGAACGAGTGAGCGGTCCATCGGAGCGAACCCGCAAAGCATCGTCCTCTTCATCGCGGTCATGGTGGTCAAGGGCGCATCAGTCCCCCCCATCTTGGATGTGAAACGTCCCCGTTTCACCGTCGTCAAATAAGGGCTCAACATAAGGGGCTAGATCCTTGACATTGAACGTTGGGTGCACGCCGTAGGAATCCGGAAGTTCCAACTTGTAGGCATTTGGACCATGTCGTGATAGGATCCGGAAAGGGCCATCACCTCGATCCGATAGCTTGCCCTTGCCGTCGAGATGGGAAACGCTCCTTCCTTAAGTGGAGCCAACAAGATCGCCGGGCTCGAAAGATATGTCGCGACGGCCCTTATTGCGTTGTTCGGCAAGTTGGGCGGCACGACGTTGGAGTTGTGCTCTTGTCCGCTCATGAAGTTAAATGATTGAGGCGGCTCGACTTGCGGCGTTGATGTGTTCACCGTCCTTGAGTGGACGTGGTGTGAAGTCCAATGGCGTGTGTGGATTAAGGCCGTAGACAACTTCAAATGGTGAGAGTTTAGTTGCCGAGTGCCTAGACCTGTTATATGAAAACTCCACAACCGAAATTAAGTCCTCCCACTTTCGTGGGTTGTTCCTAAGCGTTGTTCTAAGTAGAGCACCGAGAGTCCGATTGGTCACCTCCGTTTGACCATCGGTTTGGGGGTGATAACTACTTGAAAACAACAAGTTGGTTCCAAGTTTTCCCCACAACGTTCTCCAGAAGTGACTCACAAATTTCACGTCCCGATCACTAAGGATGGAACGTGGTATCCCGTGTAAGCGCACCACATTGTTAAAGAATAATGTGGGGCAACATCGCTAGCATTTTGGGTGCTCTTACACGCGATAAAATGAGCCATTTTGGAAAAACGGTCGACTACCAAAAAATGGAGTCGTTGCCTCGTTTGGACATAGGTAGGCCAACTACAAAGTCCATAGAAAGATCCTCCCAAGGTCCCATTGGTATAGGCAAAGGAGAATACAATCCGTCCGGACCTTGACGCGATTTGGCATGATGACATGTTATGCAACTTGTGCAAAACCGTGTCACATGCTTGCGCATTTTCGGCCAAAAGAAGTGCTCTTGGAGAGGCGGCGAGAGTCTTGTAGCACCGAAGTGACCACGACCCTCATGGGCTTCCTTTATCAACAAGTGGCGTATGGACGAACGCGGAATACAAAGTTTTCCCGCGCGGAACAAATAGCCATCATTAATAAAGAAGGTCTCATGCTCTCGGAGGTCAAGGCATTTGGCAAATATATCCTTGAAGTCAAGATCCGTGGCATATAACTCTTTGATAAGAGCAAAGCCATGGATCTTGGCGTCCATATGCACCAAGAGGATATATCGCCGAGAAAGGGCATCGGCTACCACATTATCTTTTCCTTTCTTATGCCGAATGACATAAGGAAAGATTTCTAAAAATTCTACCCAACTTGCATGGCGCCGACTCAAATTAGTTTGACTCTTGAGATACGAAAGAGTGCATGATCCGAATGAATCACGAACTCCTTCGGCCACAAGTAGTGTTGTCATGTCTTTAGACAACGAACTAAAGCATATAGTTCCTTGTCATAGGTTGGATAGTTGAGTGGTGGACCGGAAAGCTTTTCGCTAAAGTAAGCAATGGGCCGATTCTCTTGGAGAAGAACCCCCCCAATGCCAACATTAGATGCATCACACTCCACCTCGAAGGTTTTCGAGAAATTTGGGAGTTGGAGTAGTGGTGGCATTGCAAAGTCGGTCTTGAGCGCATCAAACGCTCGAGCATGGGTATCACGCCACTCAAACGTGACACCCTTAGTAGTGAGCTCATGAAGCGGCGCCGCTACCGAGCTAAAGTCTTTGACAAAGCGTCGGTAGAAGCCCGCTAAGCCGAGAAAGGCTCGAACCATGGTGACCGTACTAGGTGTAGGCCCTCCCGAATAGCGCGAACTTTGGATTCGTCTACTCGGAGTCCGTCCTTAGACACGACATAGCCAAGAAATATAGTTGTGTCGGAACAAAAGACACATTTTTCAATATTGACGAATAATTGTTCTTGTCTAAGGCACTCGAGCACTTGGCGAAGGTGCCCGATGTGCTCATCCAAGACTTACTAAAAATTAAAAATATCGTCAAAATAAACAACTACGAAATTACCAAAAACCGGCGAAAGGACATGGTTCATGAGGCGCATGAACGTTGATGGGGGCGTTGGAGAGTCCGAACGGCATGACAAGCCACTCATATAATCCGTACTTTGTCTTGAAAGCCGTTTTCCACTCGTCACCTCGGCCATCCGGATTTGGTGATACCCGCTCGGAGATCAATCTTTGAGAACACGGTGGCGCCGTGTAGTTCATCCAACATGTCGTCGAGGCGCGGGATCGGATGCCGGTACTTGACGGTTATTTGGTTGATGGCTCGCAATCGACACACATCCTCCAAGACCCGTCCTTCTTGGGCACCAAAATGACCGGCACGGCACATGGTGAAAGTGACTCACGAACATATCCCCGGTCTAGGAGCTCTTGGACTTGACGTTGTAGCTCCTTAGTTTCTTCCGGACTTGCACGGTAAGCGGCACGGTTGGGTAAAGACGCGCCGGGCACCAAATCGATTTGGTGCTCAATTCCACGGATCGTGGCAAGCCGGGTGGTAGTTCATCGGTCAAGACGTCCTGAAAATCAGACAACAAAGTAGACACCTCGTGCGGCATATTACTAAGGTCATTGGAAGTAGATAAGCAAAAAGGAACAAGTAAGAAGCATGGCAACTTGCCTTCCTTGACCGGTGTCACATCATGTTTCCGGGCGAAAAGTACCCTCGGCTCACACCGGCCTTTGATTATTGGTTCCGGAGATGGTAAAGTTGCATTCGTTGGGACGATGCTTCCTTTACTACCTCTAGACTCAATAGCACGGTTACTAGAGGCGGTGTTCCGGGATCCGGAAGTACTAGCACCCACAACATCGGAAGGACTCCTAGGAGGGTCCGATGTTGCCGGCGCGTAGTGGTCTCATCAATGGTTTGTTGCCTCTTCCGTTCCGCATAATCAATTAATATTTCATGTGGAGTCATAGGCAACAATGTGACCCGTTTTCCATTATATTGGAACATGTATCTATTAAGATAACCATCATGGAATGTACGGCGATCGAATTGCCATGGTCGTCCTAATAATACATGTGTGGCGTCCATCTTGATAACATCACAAAGGATCTTATCAACATAGCCGCCTATGGAAAACGTCACCCAAGCTTGTCGTGTGACGGTGTCACACGCCTTATCGGAAATCCATTGGATTCCATAAGGTGTTGGGTGGGGGTTGTAGGCAACTTAAAGTGTTTTACCACTTTTTCGTTGATAATATTACAACAAGAACCCCATCAACTATGAGAGAGAGACTAGTGTTATTGACCAAACAACGAGAGTGAAAGAGATTCTCGCGTTGGTCAATAGGGACAAATTCCTTAACGGCTAAAATTCTACGAGATACAAGGGCGAACTTACCGGGTTGTGCCGGGCCGCAAGCCATTTGTTCGTCGCATGGTTCCATGCCGTAGTAGGGGTCGGCGTCTTGGTCATCCTCTATGATGATATCGCCGTCTTCTTCATCTTCCTCATCTTCATATGAGGGATTGGCAAACAACACACGCTTTGTGTTCGGGCAATCACGTTGGACGTGACCGAATCCGCTACATTTATAACACACGGGCTCCCTTGGCCGTGCCGCCGGTGGAGGTCCTTGAGGGTGCGGGCGGGAGGCACTTGTGCCGGGACATTGGGACCACGTTGTGGTGCCCTCTCGGTATCCGCTTGTCGGGTGGATTGGACCATCCGTTGGGCTCCTTTGGTGGCGCCGGACTCTTGATAACTAGATACATCTCGAGCACGGGTGTTTAGTAGAATAAGCGTATTGATTTGGAGAGGAGGAGTTATACCTTGAGTATTTTGGAGTCTCTTGTTGTTGCTTGTGAAGCTTCATGGCCGCATGACACAAAGCTCCCAAGTCCCTATATGGAACGATCTCAAGGGGTCGTCGGATTGATGGATTGAGGCCACTCATGAACTTGGTGCGTAAGGCGGAGGGCGAGCCGAGATGCCGGCCTTCATATGCATGTCCTCGAGCTTGGCCAAGTAGGCCACCGGAGTGAGTTTGCCTTGTTGGAGCTCGGCAATTTGCATCCGCATATCATTTTTGAAGTCGTCGGGGACATACTTCTTTGTCATGACGTAGATCAGTTGATCAAACGTCGCAACGGTTCCCATCCTCGGTTCTCACGGACGTGTTCATACCGGTTCCACCAAGATTTTGCATCGCCTTCAAAGTACAAGGTTGCCGCTTCGATCTTCTCGTACTCCTCATAGTGGCAATGCTTCAAAGCCCTTTTCATGTCCTGTGCCCAATCAAGAAACACACAAGGATCATATTCCCCATAAAATATTGGAAATTTAACTTTACCTTCCCTACGAGCTTTGTAGGGATCCGGGCGGGGCGGTGGCATATCATCATGATGGGCTCGTTGATGTGCATGCCTTGGTGGGTTAGGAGGAGGCAACCATTCTTCTCCTCGGTCTTGGTTCTCAAATGGATCTCGGACGGGTGGGTGCCATGGACGGACATGAGCCACCCGTTCCAAGTTGGCTTCATCGTCGGAGAACTCATCAAAATCGTCCCTCTCGTCATACTCATCATAGTCGCGGTATGATGAACGCCGGCTACGGTCGGTGGCGTTGCTCATATCGATCATTACCGGAACGTCGAGGATGACGATCTTGTTGATTGGTGTGCCGATATTCTTCCTGTATGGGACGGTTAGTATTATGTGCATTAGATAAAGGTGGGGGCGATCCGTACCGTTTACGATTGCGCTCGAAGCGCTTGTTCCGATCCATTGTATCTACATAAAGTAGATCATCCGGAGTCGGGCCATTATTGTTCTCGGTCTCATTGAGGTGGTGCTGCCGTCTTGTTGAGTTTGGCTTTCGATGACTGAGGCAAGCCTAAGACCTTGAGATGGGTCGGTTCCCAAAAGACCTTTGCCCTTCCGACGAGCGTCGGACGTGGAAGTCTCGACCATGGTGTCATTTGGATTTGGGGCGGGGCGTGGAGTGGTCGTAAGGGCCAAAAGTTGTGCCCTCATCTCCTCCATTTGTTGCTTTAGACTAACAACTTCCTCGGATAAGGAGGCATTTTCTCGTTCACGAGCATCCTGTGAGTCCACGTTAGTCATGATTCCAAATGAATACAAACAAATGCAAGCAATCAAATGAGCAAGGTGACGAATTAAGTCAACGTTACCCAAGTTCAAGTGCGTTAAGGTTCTACTTTTGGGAAGGCCGTTTGGCGGTTAAGCAAGGTAGGCAAATCCAACAAAATTTGAACCAATTCACACAAATAAACAAGTGATATTTTGCACGTATGTAAGAAAATGGAGAGACAGAAGATGGACGGATTGTTCACTCGGCAAGCTTTTTGCTTTCGGTCTTTGACCGTTTTGTAAAATCCGATTTTTCGGATGGACCGGTTTGCCGGACGTCTTTTCACTTTGTATTTTTTTTTTTTTGAACTTTGCAACTTTTTTGATGCAAGAGATGAAACACTTTGGAAACAAATCCGCTTTGTTGAAGAGTTTTGATTTTTTTTTTTGTTTGAATATCAAAATGCAAGATATCCGAATTTGTTAACAAAAAAAATCCCAAGAAATTTGGTAAAATCGATTAACAAACTTGTCGGATTGGGTCGGTTGAAGAACAAATTGTTTTTGATAGATGGTTTGATGGCAAACCAACTATCTCCTAAATTTGTTTGGTGAGAAAAAAAAAAAAAAAAATTTCAAGAAAACTTCGAAGAACACGAAGAACAAGTTGAAGATCTTCAAGAAGGGAAGAACAACAAAGGCAAAGAAGGATAAAAAATATAACGCACAAAAACAAGAGTAAAGAGAACTTAGCTTCGATCCCTTTGCTCTGATGCCAATTTGATGCGTCCTTGGAATCGTTGAAGGACGAACGCCGGATCTAGACCAAGCTAGAGTTTCGACTACTCGTTGTTGATGTGCAAATGAGAACTTTGATAGAAGTTTGGTAGGGCGGAAGCGATTGAGATGGATGCGGAAGCGTAGGTTTGATTCGATCTAGAGAGATCGAGCAAACGTTGTAGTGGATTTGATAGTTTGATTCTTTAGAAGAATCCTCGAATGTGAGTTCTTGGATCTAAGACTTGATCCAAGGAAGAACTTTGAGGGGATTGAAGAGGAAGTGATGCCCAAATCAAGAAAGAGGATTTTCCTTCAAATAACTTGATTAAATTGAACATGATTTACAAGTGAAGCCAAGCATCCCTTATATAGTGGGTGAAGGCTACACCAAAAGTCGGAAATTGAATGACGGAAATAAAGGCGGGAAATAAAGTCGGGGCAACTCCCGAAACCAAAGGTCTAGACTATCAATGCCGGAAATTAAACGGAATTAAGTTCCGGAATTAATGTTCCGAAAATTAAAGTCTATTATTATTTAAAATGAAAAATATAATAATAATAATATTTGCTAGCTTGATGACGTGGCGCCGGAAGCCTATGCCATGGTGGAGTGGTGACATGGCATGCCACTAACGGGTCCAAGTGTGATGTGACGGTGCGTCGGATGATTGAGCCGGTAGCTTGGGCGATGGCTTTGGCTCGGGAACGAGTGAGCGGTCCATCGGAGCGAACCCGCAAAGCATCGTCCTCTTCATCCGCGGTCATGGTGGTCAAGGCGCATCAGAACATCAAAAGAAATGAAGATCATATTCCGCACCACTTCTCAGAAAGAAATGATAAGGATCCTGAGGAAGAAATGAAGTCCATCTCCAATAAAGAAGTGAAAATCAGTTATTTGAGATGGAAGAAGACGAGATCCACATATGCATGGAAACCAGCTTTTCCATGCAAGTACATATTTGGGCGGAAGAAGGATGGATTATCTTATGCTGGATTTTGGAGATCTTTGCAAATGAACGTTCTAAATCGCATGCACGTGGTTGATGGAGATCAATATCACAGATGGAAGAGCTCTCCCATGAACATCCAAGTAGGAAACCACCGGATATCCATGAAAACGTCAGAATGGGTCAGCCATGCATTAACACATTCACCAACGGGGCCGACCATGCATGACATCATGATCCACATATCCACCAAAGCCCATCCGGCCTCAAGCATTGCGTGTGGGAGACGCCCCTTTCATGGCTGGATCAGACTTCTATTTTATTCATTAGCACATAAGGACATGTTAATTATGGGTTAATTTTTGTGGGCTTTTAATGTTGTTTTTAAGCCCAAGTTATTTCATTTATTTCCTTTGCAAATAACGTAAGTTTCTGATAGAGAAACTTAATATGTAAGCTTGAAATCAAATTACTTGATCCCAAAGCCGTAGAAGATATTATCTTATTAGAAGATCGATCTTATCTTATTTTTACCCTAGAACTAGATCTTATCTTATCCTAGATAAGATATGATTTTGTGGGCTTTTCTCGTTGGGATTTTGTAACCCTAGACGTCTCACCCCTATAAATAGGGAGGTCGTGCCTCGTAAATTATCAACCTGAAATACATTTAATTTAGAGAAACACTTTTTGCTCTTTTGCGGCGTCGTCTTCTGTGTGAAGAGCAACCTGAGTAAGAGAAGTTTTGCTCGCCTCTCGCTTAGACTAGTTTGAGTGTGTTCTGCTTGCATTCTTGCAGAGTAGGGTCCTTCAACTTGCCACAATCAATCCTCCAAGGTGCTCTAGGGTTTCTTCACAGAAAAAACCTATTGTGTTTTGGTTGTAGCATAAGGGTTCTACAAAACTACGTTGTTTGTGTATTAAGGTGACCTCTGGTCATGTCCTTTTGTGTTTTCAGGTCGTTGCTTAGGGTTCAAGCTTAATCTATCCATCTACCGATCCAATCCATCATTAGATTATCTTTTTTTCATATATCTTTATTTCTTCCATTTTCTATGGAGTCTTGGTGACAAAAGATCAGGTCATCCAAACGGGAGAATATCCCGTATCAAGGTGACAAACAAGATAGGCGGATGATGGAAATGATTGTTCAGTGATGCTCGATTACTGAACTCTGAAGACTCCATTGAAGAGACCACTTAAGCTACCTACTCCTTTTCTTTATAAGGTTGTCGCCGCCGAGTGGATTATCATATTCTTGTTGCTTTCTCAAGCTCTTTGTTTCTCGATCTCTTTGTTTTTCTTTCATATTTTGAGCCTAGTATCCTTCCTACTCTCGAAAATAGTTTTTTTCCTACCTAAATTTGAGAAACAGTTTTTAATTTTTTATTATTAAAGAAAAAAAAAATCTGAAATGAGTATTATGAAATATTACGTTGTGATAAATTTATTTTCACTTAGTCCAAGACCATATACAAAATATTAATTTTTATTGTGTATAATGACTATTATTGTTTCTAATGCATCTATATAATAACAATAATAATAATAGTAATAATAAAAATAATAATAAAATGTATCATTTATGAGTATAAATCCTACCGAATATTTTTTTAGGATTTTTGTGCACACTCGGCCTAAGCATAGTGAGAGTTATTTTTACCATTTATGCGAACTTTTCACAAGCCTTTCGGGAGGGCATCGGGGGCAACCTCGATTTGTATGACACATGAGCAAGGGTTTTGTCGCAAAGAGAATATACTATCCATGCTCGACATATATAAGGAAGCGAACTATGCGGCGGACTTTCGGAACTAATTTTTCTTTCAACCTTAACAATGGTTTTCATATACTGATGATCATCTCGAGGATATAGTGAATATTATTGACGATGTCGTAAGGGTCAGGTTATCCCCGATTGATGATTGCTTAACTCCTTTATTTTAAATATAATAAGTGCGGTTAAACGTGTTGGGTATTGAACCTCCTTCTAACGAAAAAAAAAGAAGAAGAAGAAATACAATTACTTTGTGTAATTGACAATTTGCGCACAAATAAAATTCCTACACGAAATTTACTTCTTCGTTTTTCAGTTATAGGATAAAATTCTACATTAAAACTAAAATAATTAACTATATAATAGCTTGTTGAATTTAAAATTTTAAAATATGTAATTTCACCAACTGTTGTTTCTAAAAAATATGACATTTTATCATTATTTTTTATGTTATTCAAACTATTAGTTTTGCCATATTTTATTAAATACTCTATGATAAAACATGAATAAATTATTTTTTACAACATTAATTAATTGACGAAATAATTATTTTAATAGAAAAGAATGGATATTAGAGCTTTTTTTATAATTGATACAAACTAGGCCCTTGTTAATCTATAACAAAATTTTGAATCTAAAAATATTTAATTAAAGGGGCATAACGGTAAAAGCAAATAATTAAAGCCTATAAATTGTATTTACGATTGAGATATGTTACACGAAACCCTAGCGCAACCGTTCGTCTTCTTTGTCTTGCCCGACGCCGAGTTCTTCGTCGTCTTCTTCGACTCGCACCGGAGCCCTGCTTCGGCTTCGTGAAACTGGATTGGACCTTGCTGGTTTTCAACAGCCATCGTGCCACCGACGAAGAAGCCCACCGGATTCGCGAAACTAGATTTGGACCTTTTTGGTTTTCAATCGCCACCGAGCCCTACCTTCGTCTTCTCTCTTCTTTCCAGAATTTCCAAGCTTGTACGCTTGATTTCTTTCTCTCCATCGCTTCTCTTTGCTTCGTTTGACGCTGCCGGCGAGTCAAGGGTGAATGTTATATTTGGTTAACGTTTCACTCTATTGTTAAGGTATGGATGAGTTCCATCTCAACATTTATATACTAACATTGTTTCAATAGATTGGGGAAAATTGGAATACACGAACACAATTTCCGGTCCAACCCAAAGCGAAATCAAGCGAATAGTCCAAGTTCAATTGGCCTTGTGCAAACTATTGACGACATTGTGTAAATTGATTGGCCTTGTGTAAACGCTTGACGACCTTGTGTAAATATGTAATGATTGTCGACCTTGTGTAAACCTTTGACGGCCATGTGTAAATGATTGATGGCCTTGTGTAAACGATTGGCCTTGTGTAACTCGATTGAGATGGTGTAAACGACGGACCTTTTGGGCTTGTGTAACTCGGTTCGACGGACCTTGTGTATCTCGGTATCAGTAAATCGTTTATTACATAAATAATAAATAAACAAAGCAGTGCAAATCGTTAGCCTTGTGTAAATCGAAATCGATAGGCCTGTGTAAATTGAAATCGATGGCCTTGTGCAAATTAAAATCGATGGCCTTGTGTAAATCGATGACCTTGTGTAAATCAATAGGCTTGTGTAAATCAATAGACTTGGGTGATTACAAAGTTTGGTAAATCGAGTTATGTTTGTGTAAAACTAGTTTGTGTAAGTAGGCATTAAGTGTAACTTAAAAAAATAACAATAGCTTATCAAGTTTAATTAGTTTAGTTGGTATAAGGGTCTATCATCCAGATTTCGAAATCTATCAATTACAAGATATGTATTTTGGACGGACCTTGTGTAGGTTGGGCTTGATTGAACCTGAACTTTTTAAATAGATTGGGTATGAGCTTTAATAATAGATTGGGTTTGGACTTTGAATAAATTGAAATTACCAATTAACTATTTAAATTAATCTTTATAAATAATTAAAAGGAGTCTAGCTTGTTACCTAATAAACTAAAGAACCTTATCAATGCACAATTATACAGTTGAGATCTACTTCCCCATTTCGTCCTTTTTAATATGTAATAGAATTTAAAAATGATAATGGTTATTATATTTATTTTATTCTATAAAAAAAAACTTAAATAAAAAAATTAACGATATTTTATAGGATATTTCCTAGACAAAATCTTTATTTAAGATGTAAACAATTATTTACAACTTTAAATTACTAATTATGAATATTTATTTAGATATGCATAATTATAAAATCCTTATATTATATGTATATATTCTACGTGAAATTGCATATTTAATAAATGTAGTATGTAAATATTTTTGTTAAATGTGTACAGTTTGGTACACATTTAGAGATGAATCATAACCGCCGCGATAAGGATCGGGAAAATCGGTTAGTTTATCGGTCGTAAATCTATGAGCATCTAAATTTAATTGCCGAAAATAATATACCTACCATCACGTGCTAATCACGTGACACAAGATTTGCTGGACTCGCCTCGTCGATATCGATTTTCGTTCATCACTCTCCCTCACTCTCCGCTATTTCCAACTTCTCGTTCTCCATCTCTCTTTTTCAACCCTCTATCCTCCGTCGCCGTCGTCGGTCATCGCCATGCATTCCTTACAGTCCCCCACACTCCGGCCATCGCCGCTCGATCCAATCCGCAAAGCATCTCCGTTTCTCACATCCACTGCAAAACCCTCAAAACCCAAGAAGATCTCATACGTCTCTGCCACCCTCAACCAGACCGTATCGGCTCCCAAGCGCGAAACGGACCCCAAAAAAACGGGTTGTCATCACCGGTATGGGCCTAGTGTCTGTGTTCGGAAACGACGTGGATACCTACTACGATAAGCTTCTCTCCGGCCAGAGCGGCATTGGTCTTATCGACCGCTTCGATGCTTCCAAATTCCCTACTAGATTCGCTGGACAGATCCACAATTTCAACTCCCAGGGATACATTGACGGTAAGAACGACCGGAGATTGGACGATTGCCTACGATACTGTATCGTTGCTGGTAAGAAGGCGCTCGAGCACGCCGATCTTGGTGGCGAGAATTTGAACAAGGTTTGGAAGCTCTAGTACTGGAAATTTTACTGAATTCAATTTGATTTGATTGTTGAAATGTGGATCCATGAATTGTGGATCGAGTAATCCAATTGGTGTTGGAGATTAGTGAAGTCAAATAGGTTTCCACTTGAGTGCATACTACAAGATTTTGATCTAAGTTCTTTTTATATTTGGTTCTGCACAGACAATGATTATTAGTGATTGATGAGTGTTGCCTCAAAGTGTATATAAATCTCATGCTTCTTATGCATTTTGTGTTTGAGATTTAGAAGAGAGTCAATGTTAGTAATTTATTCAACTTATCAGTGATTAGAAAATGCAGAAGCTTTGTTGCCGCAAACTTGTAACCGAGATCCTCAGATGTATTATCTTCTAATTTGGCCTCAACATTTCTGGCTTTATCCGTGAGCAGTTGTTCTAATTTCGCAATTTGATTTTTTTTTTTGCATATTGGCGGCAGATTGATAAAATCAAAGCAGGTGTGCTCGTCGGAACAGGAATGGGTGGTCTTACAGTTTTCTCTGATGGTGTTCAAGCTTTAATAGAGAAAGGACACAGGAAGATAACTCCTTTTTTCATTCCTTATGCCATAACAAATATGGGATCTGCTTTACTTGCAATTGACCTTGGTTTGATGGGCCCGAATTATTCAATATCTACCGCATGTGCTACATCAAACTACTGCTTCTATGCTGCTGCCAATCACATCCGTCGTGGGAGGCTGATGTGTGATGCTTGCTGTGGAACTGAAGCTGCCATTCTTCCTATTGGCTTGGGAGGTTTTGTTGCATGTCGAGCTTTATCTCAGAGAAATGACGATCCTCAGACAGCGTCAAGGCCATGGGACAAAGATCGTGATGGCTTTGTGATGGGAGAAGGTGCTGGTGTTTTGGTGAGTTATGCTGTCTTGAGTTTTTTTTTTTTTTTTTTTTTTTGTAGAAGATTTACAAAAAAATAACTTGTTGATTTGTATCAAGGTTTCATAAACAATTTGAAATGGAAATGGTGTGTTAGTTGTGTGTATTGTGCTGATACAATGACATCAATTGTTTGGAGCCTAAGCAATTAGTTTTAATCTGATTTAGGTAATGGAGAGTTTGGAACATGCTATGAAACGAGATGCACCAATCATTGCTGAATACTTGGGTGGTGCTGTAAATTGTGATGCTCATCACATGACTGATCAAGATCTGATGGACTTGGTGTTTCTTCATGCATAACGAGAAGCTTACAAGACGGAGGCGTGTCACCTGAGGAGGTATTGTTTTTCTCTACGTGCAACATTCTGTCCTCGTTTTTTGGGTGCTTTCTGAGTCTTCTGTAGTATATGGTGTAGCTTAATCCACCTTGGATTAGGCTAGTTAGGTACTGAATGTTTCTAAGTGTACATGAAACTATTTTAGGTGAATTACATAAATGCTCATGCAACTTCCACTATTGTCGGTGACCTCGCTGAGGTGAATGCCATAAAGAAGGTATTTAAGAACACATCTGAGATCAAGATTAATGCAACCAAGGTAAGCTTCATCTCTTTGGTCGTGTCCAATTGTGTTATGATTTCCTGACATTGAAATATGTATTGTGTTCAAAATTCCCTCTTTTTTTGCATTTTAGTCTATGATAGGTCACTGCCTAGGGGCTGCTGGTGGTTTGGAAGCCATTGCTACAGTGAAAGCCATAACTACTGGATGGCTGCTGCACCCGAGTATTAATCAATTTGTAAGTTTTTACTGTACTACTGACTTTTACTTCAAGTAGTATTTGTTAATAGTGCACTATAATCTGCGTGAGTTCAAGCGGAATATGTTGCTGACAACATACAAGTGCATCATGTTCATAGGTGTCTTGAAGACGTGGATGTGCTTTGTTTGTTGAAATAATAATATTACTGATAAAACAACAATGACATGCATTGAAGTTTATATCTGGTCACTACCATTGAAGTTATACTGCTAGGAGTTGAAAACCAGAAGTTGTTGATCCGCTATTTCAAAATTTAATGATATGCAATCCATAATGCTTTCATGTTTGCCTATAATATTTATGGAAGAGTAAGAGAAGAAGAAATAAAGTTTTTAATTAATAAAGGCCATATTTGCCAAGTTTATCATATAGTTTTCTGGAAAGATGCATGACCTGATCTAGTTATCCTCTTTCCCTTGAGGCAGAACCCTGAACCTTCAGTTGAGTTCGACACAGTTCCTAACGTAAAACAACAGCACGAGGTTAATGTTGGTAAGTTGCAGACTGCTTTGTCATTACTACTTTCTATTTACCATTTACCCTCTCCATCATCTGTTCATTGTGTTGTTTTGTACAATCTCTTGCAGCCATATCAAACTCCTTTGGATTTGGTGGTCACAACTCTGTGGTGGCATTTTCGGCTTTCAAGCCCTGAATACTTTTCACCTGTTGATACAATATTTGGTTCATCGGAACAGTCAAGAGAATCAGTCCCCCATAGCTTCTTCTGTAACTCTACTTAGAGTAGTGGAGAATTTGTTGCTATTCTTACTCCTTGAGAAGAGAAAGTTTGGACGAAAGGAATACGCATACTTGATCATAGTCGAAGACGAGCAGTATTTTGTTAGTTTGTGTTGTGTGAACAGTTTTGTATATTCATTATGTATTACGCTGTCCAATTTAGTTCAAATTCAATGTAAGGGGAACAGTTTTGTATTTTATTCATTACCTGTCCAATTTTAGTTCAAATTCAATGTAAGGGGGATTCACCTTGTTCAGTTTGTATGGATTCTGCTTACTCTGAAGATTAGCTGAACTCATGAATGAGCTTCCAGTATGTAATTCTGGTATAGTCTTGTTGAGTGGAAGATTCAATAGTAAGAACAGGGAAGATCAAGAGCAACCCTAAAAGACAAGAAAAGATCAAAACTTTAGAATTTACCTGCAGGGCCATCCCAGAGCTCTGCATTGCCGGAGATGGTGTCAATGCCCTGACAGTCTCAACATCCATGGTGAAACCAGGAAGGCCAAGAAAGTGAGAATCATGAAGATGGTAGCAAGTCAAACTGAAGAAATCTTGGAGTACTCCATAGTCTTCTTGACCTGGTAAGTGGAGCTTAAGTAGGAGGAACTTCAAAGAAAAACTTCATCACTTACATTAATGAACAAAAGCGCCATGTCATAAGGGGGTTTATTGAAGCAATATTGCAGAAATGACCTTCTCAGACCAAGAGGCAATTTCATCACCCACTTTATTCACTACACAAACCATTAAGAGTTGTTTCGGATATTGCATGTCTAGGACAAACTAAGGGCGTGTTTTGTGATATTAGATTTGTGCTCGTGCTTTTTGGGTAGATTTTTTTCATATTTCGATTATCAGAAAAATATTGTTACGGATTGTGTTGTGTAATAAAGAATAAATTTGCGGAGATTTTTAATATTGTAAAATACAAAAATACCCTCTTCTTTTTCACTCAATCTTTCCCAGCTCTTTCAGCGTGCAAGAGAGATAGGGTTTACGACAATGTTAAGCCTTGAAATAATGTCTTCTTCATTGGTCAGTGTTTCCTCCTAGCTCTCCATATGATCACTTGTTTTCTATTCTTCTATTATCCTCTACTTAGCTCTGGCTTCCTTCTCTTACTTCTAGGTAGAGTTGGGCATGGGACGGGACTGGACGGATTAAGGTCATCCCATGTCCCATCCCGGTCATTGTATATGGGACGGGATCGGGACGGGCCTTGAGTTTTTTTACTAAAAGTCATTGGGCCCTATCCCGGTTGGGACCGTGACAGGACGGGATGGGATGAGACCAATCCCTCATGCATAATCTGTATAAAAATTTGTTTTTGCTTTTTTGGTTAAAAATTAACAATTTACGAAAGCAAATATTAGTTGATATCCTTAAAACGAAAGAAGGTTTACAAAACATAATTAACTTGTCAGGTCTAAACTAAGAACAAAATTACATAATGATCACTAGTCACTACTCCTTATGCAATGTCGCAACATAGTTCACTTTTCCTTTGCATATGGATTTGGACAATTGTTAATTTTATAAGTACAAAATTACATAATAATCACTACTCCTTATGTTTATATACTTAATTATTTAGTTTATATTTAAATTTTATTATATACGGGACGGGCCTTGCGGGACGAGGAAGGTAAGACCCATATCCCGTCCCGCAATATTTTTGGTGGGACGGGACGGGATTTAAAATTTTGGATGAAAAAATACCGGGTTCGGGACGGGCCCGAAATTAATGCCCAACCCCTTTTTTTTTGGTAATGGTAAATTCGGAGACCACCCGGTTCGATCGGCTTAGCCGCTCTACGTCCGGATCGGGTAGAAAGTCGTGGCCCATTGTTGGGGGATACCCTCCCAATATCAATTTTTCCATACATGCCGCCAGGAGGATTCGAACTTGAATCTCCAAGCTAAACAATTAAGGAGCCGCACCACATCCCACTAGACCAACTGACTTAATGCCCAACCCTACTTCTAGGTGATGTTGAGCTTTGGGATGTTTCTGCATTACTAACCATCCTCTGCACCATCACCGCTCATTCAAACCTACATTCAAATCTGTACAAGCCCTAATCAATTGAAGGGAGAATTGCTTGTTGAAATAGCATGTGGTAATGACCGGATGAAGCTAAAAACCTAGACGATGAGAGTCCGAGTAGAAGAGGGGAGAGTTGGGAAGAACAAAGAGATAGGGTTCGGTTTCTGCATCTGATTCGATTTTTTATAGATAAAAAAAGAGGAAGAAGAAGAGCTCAATTTTGCAGAGTCTAGGTTTTGGGTTCTTTAACTGGTTCAATTCTTTACGGATCAAGACAAAAGAAATAGGAAGAAGAATAACTCGATACTGCACGGGCCTAGGGTTCGGTTTCTAAACATGGTTCAATTCCTCGCTTTCTACACCTGGTTCGGTTCGATTTTGTTGATCAAGCAAGAAGAAAGAGGAAGAAGGGCTCGATTTTGCAGGAGAGAAAGGTTCAATTTTGTGGATTCTGATGAACGATTCTTGAGGCTGAAGAAAGGGCAACTGTGTAACAACTTATAGGTTTTAGAAATCTCCTTTTAAAAGCTATTAAAACATGTTTTAAAACCCCAACCCAATTTACAAATCTCTAAAAGTAGGACCCAATCGAAACCTAAAAAACCTCAATAAAGATCCCCTATATCAAGGTTATATGTATTCTTGTATGTGATTGGTTGAAGTTAAATAAATAAGTATTAAAGTAATAGTGCTTTACGAGAAAATAATAAACAACAACAATTTCACCAATCACGTAATGATGATACAAGAGATACATGAACGTAGTGATACAAGAGATCTTGACCGAAAAAAACTTCTTCTTGTGCACTAATAAACACGCCCTAAGAATGCGGGGTTCTGATGAAAGCATTTGCTTAAAAATAACAATAATCCAGACGGTTGACTTGTAAATTGACTTGAGTCAAATAAGCAAAAGGATCTCATGGCCCAATGGATAAGGCGCTGGTCTACGGAACCAGAGATTCTGGGTTCGATCCCCAGTGAAGTCGTTTTTTTATATAATTTATTTTTCGTTAATCTATTAAAAACTATTTAAAATCCCTTAATCACATACTTGTATACATTTCATTGCAAAACCAAAACTATCTGCAAAACAGTATAAATACCTTATATAAAAAAGAGGAAAACAATCCAAATCAACTTCTTAGAACAAATTCTTCAATGCATTAGCCTTTGGACAAGCCTCACCCAACAATCTCTTACCATTTACCATTTGTTGATCACCATCAATCTTAACATTAACATTAACATTAACATCATTGTTAGGAATATTTCCCATTTCTTGATCATCACAAGTAGAAGAAGAAGCTGGTCTAATTGGTTCATCACCAAAGATCCCTCTTTGTTGCTTCTTAATATACTCCCATTTCTCTTGTAAAAGGTAAATGAAACCCATGACACAAACTTCTACTGTGAAGAGAATCATCCAAACATTTACATTCCTCGACGTCTTCTTCTCGTAAGCTTGTAAGCCTGTGTATATGTTGATGATTCCGGTCACTAAAATCGTTGTTCCTAGTAACCAATGCAAGAAATACCATCCTCCTCTTTTTCGGCTTCCCCTAAAACTCGAAATGTATTTGAGTTAATATAAATACTGAATAATACATAGGGTTAATATAAATTAGATGCATACTTAAGAGGTCTTGAGAATCCAAGGACACCTTGAACCCAAATCGCGCAATATAGTACAAGGCCAAGCCTTTGGTGACTGTTGCTGAATGAATTTTCAAAGCTTTTGATGGACATAATTGCTCCTGCTGTTGATAATAGTACTGATAATATCTGTTCATAGCAAACAACAATACAAACTGGTCAATTTCATGAAAAACTAATGATAAAATGAGATGATCATATACTTTCGATCAATGAACTCAGATTGTATTTGTGCAGATTAGTTAGATGATTTAGTTGTCTGGTAAAATGAAATTTGTGTAATGATTTTATTTTCTCTTCTTAACTAAGCCTTGATGATTATATTGTACCAATATCTTTTGATTAAGCAAAAAGTAATGAAAACCCTAATTGCCATTATTGTATGTTGAAAGAATGCTAGCCAATCCATGTGCATAGGATTCAATACTTGATTATACACCTCACAATCTCAAAAGGGAAATGTAAGTGTTTTACACATCAAAAGGGAAAGTTAAAGTTAACAAAGATTAAAATTAGTTTCATTGTCTAAAGCAGAAAACTTTAATAAACCCACTACAACAACCAGCACCATAATAGGTGTAGACTGACTGACAGCTCTCCTCAACCAGCACATCCGCCACTGCCGCCAGTCCACCACCTGCCCGGAAAAACCCGAAAGTTCTTTGAATTAGAAAAGAGGAAGGAAGATGTATATACCTGAAGAATAAGGTGAAAGTAGTAGAAAAGCTTTAGCTTTGTAGCAGAAGAATAACTTGATTTGCTGATGTTTGTGTTTGACATTCTAAGAATGAGGATTCCTAAAGGCATTAGGAAACCTAGAGAAGCCCAAAGTAGAATCCCATGAAGTGTCATATCAAATGTCAATTGAGAGCTCAACTTCTTCATCTTCATTCATGCATAAAATAATAGAAATTAGTATTTATAAGTTATAATCAAACAAGAATCATGTGAAAAATGAGTTTAAATATTAAGTTAATAATTTACCTCTAAGTTGTTCTTGTTCTTCAAATTCATATGGTGAACCTTATTTTGGTGTGAATCTTGGAGGTTTGAGCATCCAACAAAGGGAAGAACATGGATCAAAGAGAGAGCAATCCAAGTGAGAAAAATGATCCTCTTTGTGAGAAATATTTGGGTCATTTTACTTTGAAAAGATGAGAGCTTTATGTTGGTTTATATATATAAATGTTAGCCTTCTCTTGGTAGAGCCTTGAAGGTTAGGAGGAGGTGAAGTATTTTATTATGATGAGATTATAGAATTAATCTTAATTTGCTTTACCTTTCTCTTCTGTTAGTATCAATGATTATGGTGGTCACACATAAAGAAGTATATAGTGTAAGGTACATCTGTACATTTGCACCTTTTACTGATCTTCAGTTGAAATATGAAAATCGTGTAACATATCAATCAATAATGCAATAAAGGTCCCCAATAGAGGTAGTCTAGTGGTAATTAGTAGAAGGGTTTTTTTCGGTTCGGTTCAAACCGACTATAAATACGAATTCCAAATTTAGTTCAATTAGAGATGATATCGGGTTAGGTTCGGTTTTACTTGAGTCTACGAACACATTCCTTTGTTTCTCTATTATTGCTTCTCTCGTAACCAACCCAGTTGAACCTGAACCACAAAACGTCATTAGATGAACCGACCCAGTTGAACCAAATCGGTAGATTTCGGATTGGATGAAAAATCAAGTCTAAACAATTATATATCGTTAGGTCGAATCAATTGGAACATACCAGTTTTATTCAAAATCCGAGAACCATATCATGGTTCACATACTCTAGATTGGATTTCTCCTCATAAAAAAAAAAATAATAATAATAAAGTATTAATAATTTAAATAAAACTAGTATTATTCAGTCATTCATGATAAGCTTAAGTTTATTTTATAGATGTGTTGATTAGTAACACAATAACATAAAATTTTTAATAAAAAAATAAAGAAGCACTCAATCAAACAAGGTGGTTGATGAAGATATACAACCTTGAACTTTCTATTTTGTAATGATAATGTCTCTAAAGGAAACATTTTATAGATCATATATATATATTGCTCTACACAACCCCTATAATTTTTTTTTTGGTATATGTATGTGAGTAACATGACAATTAATTAAGCTTCTATTGGCATAACTCAATAATTACTTGATCACATTCTTTAATGCATTAATATTAGTAAATTTGTTCAAAAAGTTTTAAAAAAATTGTTCCCATGGTGACAACTAGATGAGACAAATGAATTTAGAGTAATGGGTAAGTGGGGATATAGGATGAATGCACTTTGTTGAAAAAAGATGAGTTTTTTCTGACATTCTTTTGATTTCTTGCAAAGTGTATGCATGCAATGTTACCATCTTAGTGCTCTATTGGCAGAATACACTTGGAATATATTTATTTCTAGACTTTTTCTTTATTTATTTTTGTAATTATAAGAAGAATATATTGACTTTCCATAGAATTAAGGATGGGTCTACAAGATTGAAATGGTGAAATTTTCATAAAGTTAATTCCCTCATAATTCCTATTTTATAATCACTTGGTGGTATGATTATGTTTATGCAAAGGTATGAATTAGAGCCCCTTAGATAAGACTTGGATCAATCATGAACATATCAAACAATTTACATTAAAGTACCTAATCTTTGTCATTTATTTTAATTTACAAATAATCCACATACATATCAAAGAACAATATATGACATTTAATAAATATAATTTGAATTTATAAATTGTATCCTCAAATGTACAATAATATGTAAATAAAAATCTAGTAAATCAGTTGTTCATATATCATATAAAAATTTCATACAGAAATCAAGTTGTTATGAACACGAGCAATGTTGTTTACATAACATTTAAAAATTTATTTAAAAATGATGCTTATGATTTAAACTATATAATTGATGTTTTTTTATGTATACATGAATATGATATCAAATATGGTAGTTTTTTAGTTGAATATAAATATATAATTAGTACTCAAATGTTTTATTATCTGATTTATATTAATATTATATATTATTAAAAATAATATTAATATGAGTTCTGATTATTGTAATGTAAAAAAGTGGCGGGATCTACATATCTAACCAAGATATACCCCTGCATATATTTCATGTAACATGAATTTAAATTTTCTCTCATTTTAATTTACTAATTTATGAAAATAACAACATACAAACTCTACTTTATCATTAAATACTTTATAAAATTATGAAAACATGAGAAAATTACGTATAACATCAAATACTTATGTTTTAGTAAAAAATTATAATTATTTAATTATAATATATAGCTCCATAATCCAGCTTAGACAAATAAAAGTTTGTCATAATATCTTTAAAATGATCAATATTTCGATCGATGGATCCATAAGGCCATACCAAACATGCATAAACGTGCAGTTAAGAATTCACGTGTACTTATAACTTTGTTTTCTAACCATAACTTGTCAACATCGCTCGTTAACAAAGATTACTGCGTAAACATACGTAAAATATTGAAAAAAAATAACTACGATAAAGAGAATGAAGCATATATCGCAATATGATATTCTCAGGTTGTCAACCACACCCGAAACCCACCCACCCACTCTTGACATTTTTCTCTTACTGACCCACCATAGAAGTGGAGTCAATGATGAATCTAAGGACCCGAAAGCCTTTGCAAATCCGTGGGTAAATCTATTTACACCCACAACTTTCAAATTAAACAACCACCAAATAGTCTTATTTTGCTACTGGCTTCTTAGGAAAACATGGTTCTTGTAACTTCTATGTGTATGGGTTCGTCTTAAAGGCCGTTATATATATACATATATATATATATATATATATATATATATATATATATATATATATATATATATATATATATATATATATATATATATATACATATATATATATAAATAAATATGGTGATTTGCAAAAGCTTATGTAAACTTAAAATTTTCTATTTCATGGGTACATAAAGAAAAATTTATGAAAATTTTATACTTATATCAGCTTTAATAAAATTTGTATCCTTAACACTAGTCTAACCTATAAAAAAATAACTTCATAGTCTTCATTCAACGAGTTACAATTTTTACCTATTTGATATTCAACTATGATCGAACAAAAGTGTAATACATACGGAAACTTAATATAAATAGGTAACATTTTATGTTTTCACAATATAGAGGTTTTTACCAATGGTTTTCCTTTTATTGTGTTCGATGATGCCAAGGATATAGATATCTCAAGAATTATTATTTAGACTTTGATTCTATAAAAATGAGTCCAATAATACAGAAAGTATTGTTATTAAACGATCATTACAGGCTATTTTACATCAGACAAAGACTAGAGTTTTATATTTTAGTGTACATTCATGATTTTCCTAGGTAAAAGATTATGCTAATTAGATCATTTGAGTTTATATATTAGTGTAGATAATGGCGAAGATAATTAATGGGCAACATCGTGTGTACATGTAAAAGAGACTGGAATTTGAATTCATCGAATTATGTGTCTTTCTCAATCTTTATCAAATACTTTCTTGGTTCATATAGATGAATATATGATCAATAATCATAACAATGATAAAAAGATTAAGTTGAAATGGACAATCAGTTAGTTAAACATACCAATTAGTAATGATTATGGACACCTTGGATTTCAAAAGGGTTTGGACTTTTTATTCTAAGATTTAGTAAAACTCTTCATCATTGTGTTCAAGAACGTTTCACAAATGTTTATGACTATTTTTCAAGAAGAAAGTAATTTGATATTCTAATAGTTTTGGAGTATTTGTAATCGATTAATTATAAAAGATTATGACTAATTGACTATATTGATAAGAAATAGAAATATAAAACGCTAAGTCGAGGAAAGCGGTGAGAAAATGTTTATCCAACCCTCGAGTGATAATTGACCACTCTAATTCAAGACGAGTTTACGTAGAAAATGGACCTTGAACAAGCGGGATCTCTCTTAGAAACTCAAAGAGCATTGTTCGACACAATCAAATAATAAATACGATGGACTCGAGCCGTTGAGCCTTGCCTGAGTCCGATGTGATCGGGTTATGGAGTATGGACCGGGACGAGGTCTAAACGGGTTGGTTCGGGCCTGAAATTCTATTTTTGCAATTTATGTTATGTATTGAAATGTAAACATACAATTACAATATTTGGGGGACGGTACGAGAGTGTTTTTTTGGTACAGGTGTACGAAGAGTCCTACTACTAGGGGTGGACATGGTACGGAATTAAGGTCATCTCAGTCCCGTCATGGCTATTTTAAATGGGACGGGATCGGGACGGACCTTGAATATTTTAGATTGAATCTCACCGGGTCCTATTCCGGCTGGAACCGGGACGGGACGGGACGGAATGGGCCCAATCCCGTTTATACATTAGTTTATTATATATTTTTTAATTTATGTTTTATCCACAAAATATTCGTATATATCGTACTTAAAACGCAAAAACATTAAAGTTTTCAAATATTCATGATACATATTAGAGTTAAACTATAGTTTCCAAATATATATAATAAAACACATCTAAATGAAGTTGGTACATTTGTCAATTTTAACGGTTTGACCGACATGATTTATTTTTTAAAATATAAGAACGTAACTATGTAATAACTATATAAATATTTCGCTAATTCTTTAGTGATTCTACTTATATTTATAATTTTAAATTAAAAATTTTATTATATACGGGACGGGACGGGCCTAGCGGGATGGAAAAGTTAAGGCGCATATTCCGTCCCGGATAGTTTTTGACGGAATGGGTTCGGGACGGGATTTATATTTTTAAATGAAATCCCGCCAGGATCGAGACGGGATCGGATAGGCCCGGAACGGTACCGAAATTGACGGGATTTGTGCCCCACCCTACCTGCTACAACCCTACGTCCATAAAGAATAATTTGACGAGCACTTTTTGACTTATATATTTTGTATAATTAGTTAATACAGTTTTACAAAAAAAAATGATAATAATAACTATTACTTTGTTAGTTTAGAATTTTTGTTTGATTGGTTGAAATTTTGTATACTATCATCTATTATATATTCAACTATTGGTTCATATATTTTTTGTATCTGTTAGTATTTTATATACTTTTTTATGTATATATGTTTAATCTAATTAAACATAATATTTAAACTAATAAAATATAATATTTAAACTAGTATTATTAAATTTCAAAATATATAGTATTCCTTTTTTTGAACGGAATATATAGTATTCCTTAAAATAACATAGCCACCAAAAATACAATGAAGTATTAATAAAATAAAAACTAATAATATAAAATATTTAAAATAATAGAACAAGTATATACAAGAAATTATAAAAGAAGTATAAGATTATTATTTTTAAATAATAGAACAAGTATATACAAAAAAAATTAAAAGAAGTATAAGATTATTATTTTTATATTTTGTGATTTTCAAATGACTTTGTCGAAAAAAATCCCAACCATGGCTGAATTGGTTATCTAACCCCATGTCAATAATAGGTTGTAATTTTTATAAAGTAGAATTGGATATCTAACCTCATGCAATAATAGGTTATAGTTTTTGTAACGTTGTCGTAGTTTTTGTCTCCCTCTCATAATTTTGTGATCTCCTAATTAATTAGAAAGAGGATAATTTCTTATTAAAATTATTGGACATGACAAAAACTAAATTAATTAGGAAGGCTGGACTTCTCATTTTATCAACAACCATTATGACTCCAAAATTCCAAAAACATGGTACCTTATGATTGTTTCTTGCTGGTTCTTATAATAAGAACGATTCAAATCCAAAAGCATGATACATTATTTTTGTGTTGTTGAGTTTCAGAAGGTTCAACAACATTTGTGTTTTTCTAGTTTATAGCTACTAATCTTCGGTTCCGTAGCTCACCATTGGCCACCATTTGCATATTCGATTGAAGGTCCAAATCCATACCCGCCCATCTCGAGCCTTTCAACCATCAATCACCCGATCTAGCTGCAACTTCTATCATTACCTCAACTCGATTCAGCTTCTCTCATTACCTCAACTCTATTTCGATTTCTTGATCGAGTTGGCCAAGTGAACCCCCCACATTGAGTCTTGATTTGTCTATGCGTCTCAAAATCGGACAACATGTGGTGACTAGGGTCAACGTCTTACTTGACTCTCCAACAATTCTCAATTGGGCCAAAAAGCCCAATTGTAATTTTTTCACATTAACCCCAAACTATTAGGCATTTTGCCCAATATTCAAAACTCATGTGTATCTTATGCAAAACTCGCATTTCCTTCCATTCAATCTCCTTTTTTCACTACCTTTCAAAGTCATACTTTTCAAAGTCATACTCTTTATATGGCATGAATCGCATGATACTCGTGTTTTGCAATGTCGTCTTCTTAGTTTGACGACTCTGGTGCAACTTCTGTCATTACCTCCTGATACCCGTGTTCTGCAACTTTTGTCATTACCTCAACTCCACTCGTGTTTTGCAATGTCGTCTTCTTAGTTTGACGGCTCTGGTGCAACTTCTGTCAATACCTCCTGATACCCGTGTTCTGCAACTTTTATCATTACCTCAACTCCATTCAGCTTCTCTCATTACCTTAACTCATGACACCTTGCTTCTCTCATTACCTTAACTCATGACACCTCTGCTTGCAGGTTTTATAACCTCTGCTTGCAGGTTTTATTACCTCAACTCCATTCAGCTTCTCTCATTACCTTAACTCATGACACCTTGCTTCTCTCATTACCTTAACTCATGACACCTCTGCTTGCAGGTTTTATAACCTCTGCTTGCAGGTTTTATGTTATATTTTGTGTATTTCTTTTATTACCTTTAACTTTTATGTTATATTTTGTGTATTTCTTTTATTACCTTTAACTCATGACACCTCTGCTTCTCATTACCTTAACTCTCATTACGTTAACTCATGACACCTCTGCTTGCGGGTTTTATGTTATATTTTGTGCATTTCTTTTATTATGACTCTTCGTGAAAGACGTCTTCTAGTGTTTTCAAACCATTTTCCTTTATTAAATAAAAAAATATTATTATTTTTATATTTTATGATTTTCAAATGACTTTTCCAAACAAATTTGCTTGAAGGGTCGCTGGTGAGGGGGCAGGGGAAGCAAGCCGAACACGCCCTTAATGTGTACAGACAATTCAGGCGAAAGTCAGGTATAGGTACATGGACCAAGAAGGAATCATCCGGTTAGGTCTTGTTTTCACTTACAGACTGGAAGACATTGTACCACGACCTTTATAAGAACAAAATAAGAAACTGGAAAACAGATAACTTAAAAACAAAACAAACCAAACCAAACGGGATAATCCAGGCTAAACTTTAGAAAAATCATACTAATGATCATAAAACTTGGAAAGCATGAGAGCTCAACAATCCATAAACCGAAAATGGTGTCCAACAAGAAAGAAACAACTTCATCAAGGTTTAAGCTACTAAGCAAAACTTGGTACATCAACCAGTGCTTATCTTTTCGAATAATCAAGCAAAAGAAGAGACCTTACATGAACAAGTTAGGTCTGGATGCCTTGTAGGTAGTCTTGAGCTTCCTGGTTGGTGGCCTCACCTTCCTCAGCACCAACGGGAACTTGATCTTCGAGTTGTGGAACTGCTTGGTGCTTTCTCTCTTGCAGAGCTTCGCTGGGATGATAGCCGTCTTGATGATCTGAATGCATGGCATCCTCACTCTGTGACGGGAAGCCATCTCAGTGTACATCTCTTCGATAGCACCGTTCATTGTGGTGTTACGGTACTCCTTGTACATGTTGTGGTACCCGGTCCTGCTCTGGTAACGAAGCCAGATACCGTAGTTCTTGATCTTTGTTGGGTTCTTCTCGAAAATCTGTACACAAAAAAAAACACAATGTGTGACGAGAAAGAGAGTCAATATGGGCATGTTAACAAATTTAACAGCTTGATCTAATCTAACTACTTATGCTACAAAGAGCAATCATCAACAGTTAGCAAAATATCAGTGTTTCCATGTCAAAAGATGCTCACAATACAAATATGACAAGGAAACACACTGAAAACAGATGCTAGAATTAGATGATTGGTACCAAAAACTCAAAAGAGTAAGCATACTAGTAATCATAAAGGCAAATTGTAAATAATCCGCAAGCATAAAGGTGCATTAGTGGCAAAAACACACACTACAGCTTCCAACATCAAATATTAAAATCAAAATCGAGTGGAAAATTCTAATTATAAGTTAAGAGGACCAAAACAATGTATTAATATGATTAGAACTTGAAGGTGAAGGACTAGTCTCCATCAATTTATGATCATTTGCAGCAGAGATAATCACGCCTATCAGTCTATGAATATAATAATTATTAAAACCTCAAAAGATCATATTGCAAAACAATGAACACATTCATCATAAACACGTCCGGTTATTCTTCATCTTACGATAACAAGAATGCTGGTATGAGCTTGACCGTTGCACAACAAATTCAACTCATTAATTCAGATTCAGAAATGTAAATACAAGGTGAATGATACCTCGTTGATGGTAAGAACTTGACCGTTGCTCTTCTTAACCTTCTTCAGCTTCCTCAGGAAGTACCTGATATAACAATAACACAACATATTAATAACCAAAGATCTAAACTTGATAAGAAAAACGCAATAGTAAATCAACGAAAATGAAAGACATACCAAAACTTAGATTTGGCACGAACTTCATTAGTAGCCCAAAGCTTCATCCTGTAGATCTTGGGATGCTCATCGGACGCGGTAGGGAGGGCTCTCCCGACGACTTGGTACTGGTGAAACTGGATTCAAAAAATAACACAAAGACATCGAAAAACATTAAAAATTAGAATACGAAGAGCGAATGAGATCATGATATGAATTTGAAAACCTATGATTGAAGAGCAACGAAGAAATTTCAGAATTTGATACCTTGAACTGCACCATTTTTCTCAAAATTCTTTCCGCCGGCTCCCTTTCGTTCTCACAGTTTCCACACTCTGTAAGCGAAGGAGTTACCTAGGGTTTTCTGGCAAACTTAAATGAGACGATGAATCAGGATTGGGCTTTTATGGGCCTAGCCCATGTATGAATATGAAAGCCCGTTAAAAGTTGCAGGCTTACTAGTGATATCACGTGGAAACGGTAGAGGCAATTTTCTCTCTCTCTTTGTTTTATTATTGTAATTTTTTTCTCTTTGTTTTATTAATGTAATTTATATATCTAACCCAAAAAAATGTAATTTATATGAATGGATTTAGAAAATTAAATTGATTTCAAACTCCATTATGGTTCCCACATCGACAATATTGGAATAACAAGTCTATTATATAAGGCTAGTGGGCTACTCCTCCTATTGCCAATTGGTTTTAGGATGGAACCCTGCTGGGCTTGTGTGCTGGACTTGGGCCCAACGCGCATATGCGCTCGGACGTGCGATGGACCCCCACGTCCGTTCTGACCCAACGAAATCTATCATGGTATCAGAGCAGGTTCTGGCTTATTGGGCTTGTCGGCCTTAAGACTCAAATTGCGGACATGGACAATGATAGTCCGTCCGGTTCGGCTACCCGGCCTTAAGGCATTTCGTCAAGTGTCAACCGAGCCAGACAGTTCCCACATCGACAATATTGGGATACCAAGTCTAGTATATAAGGTTGATGGGCTACTCCTCCTATTGCCAATTGGTTTTAGGATGGAACCTCATCGGGCTTATGTGTTGGGCTTAGGCCCAACGTGCATATGCGCTCGGACGTGCGATGGACCCCCACGTCAATTCTGACCCAACGAAATCTATCATGGTATCAGAGCAGGTTCTGGCTTATTGGGCTTGTCGGCCTAAAGACTCAAATTGCGGACATGGCCAATGATAGTCCGTCTGGTTGGGCTAGCCGGCCTTAAGGCATTTCGTCAAGTGTCAACCGAGCCAGACAGTTCCTACATCGACAATATTGGGATACCAAGTCTAGTATATAAGGTTGATGGGCTACTCCTCCTATTGCCAATTGGTTTTAGGATGGAACCTCATCGGGCTTATGTGTTGGGCTTAGGCCCAACGCGCATATGCGCTCGGACGTGCGATGGACCCCCACGTCAATTCTGACCCAACGAAATCTATCATGGTATCAGAGCAGGTTCTGGCTTATTGGGCTTGTCGGCCTTAAGACTCAAATTGCGGACATGGACAATGATAGTCCGTCCGGTTCGGCTAGCCGGCCTTAAGGCATTTCGTCAAGTGTCAACCGAGCCAGACAATTCCCACATCGACAATATTGGGATACCAAGTCTAGTATATAAGGTTGATGGGCTACTCCTCCTATTGCCAATTGGTTTTAGGATGGAACCTCATCGGGCTTATGTGTTGGGCTTAAGCCCAACGCGCATATGCGCTCGGACGTGCGATGGACCCCCACGTCAATTCTGACCCAACGAAGTCTATCATGGTATCAGAGCAGGTTCTGGCTTATTGGGCTTGTCGGCCTTAAGACTCAAATTGCGGACATGGACAATGATAGTCCGTCCGGTTCGGCTAGCCGGCCTTAAGGCATTTCGTCAAGTCCGATGGTTCCCACATCGACAATATTGGGACTACAAGTCTAGTATATAAGGTTAGTGGGCTACTCCTCCTATTGCCAATTGGTTTTAGGATGGAACCCTGTTGGGTTTGGGTCCAACGCGCATATGCGCTCAGATGTGCGATTGGACCCCACGTCCGTTCTGACCCAACGGAATCTATCAATATACCTTAAAGGCTTAAACAATGAAACAAGATAAAAGTCAAATATCTAATTTACAGAAATTAATATTGCGAGTATACCATACCGTCAACGTTGCCTCGTGAATCTCATGCGTGATGAGGCTTCCTCTCCTTACTGAATTTGTAAAATGTGATGTACATTATGTATATAAATTATAGATTGTATATTTGTGGTTACATGTTACATTGGTCTAACTAATTTAACATTGTTACTCATAGTTCTAGTTATGGGCTGCAAACCTAAACCGTCGGTTTAGGTTTGCAAACCGGCAGTTTAGGTTTGGCCTAAACCGGGGCCCTTTAAACCGGCAAACCGCCGGTTTGCCGGTTTAGCACGGTTTTTTAGAAAAAACAATAAAGACAAAAAAATAAAGACAAAGTATTTATGTTAAAAAAAATAAAATTAATATTATATAAAAATAAAAAAATTACTATAAAAAAAATTAGTATATAAAAACTAGTAATTAAAATTTATACCAATTAAATAAAAGAAACATAAATTCAATTTAACAAAAAAAACTCGGAAAAATTAAAGGGCTTGAACCGGTTTCCCGGTTGCCTACGTATCCTCTCGAGATTAAGAAGAATCAAAGCCCACGTAGTTCTCTTACCTTGACTTACCTTTTTTCGGACTTCCGAGTTTTTTTTAATCTCGTTTACCTTTCGATGTCGGACTCGGAAGTAGTGTCCGGCGTCTTCGGAGTTGGAATCCGATTTGGAGTCGTACGCCAGTGCATTCCTTTGTTTCCGCTTAGCCGCCCTTATCCAATCTTGAATGCAAACTTGCATCTCCAACTTCTCGGGCTTCAATTGAGTTCGGTTGTGACCGAGAATGTTCCCGCCTCGGCTAAATGCTTGCTCCACCGCAACCGTTGATGCGGGCACGGCCATGATTTGTTGTACAATTTTAACTAAGGTTGGATATTTGGGAGCTAATCTCTTCCACCAATCCAAAATATCAAATTCAACATTATCATCAAAATTAAAACAAGTGTTAAGATAATCTTGATATTCCGCATTTGAAGATGAATGTCTAGGTGTTTTTGTTCTTCTAGCAAAAACTTGTTGTGCAAGTGAAAGAGAAGAAGATGAACTAGTAGAAGAGGGAGATGGACTAGGTGTTGTAGAAGAAGAGCTAGCACTAGATTGAAATGTACTAAGTAATTTTCCAATTTCGGTATTAACTTCTTGCAAAATGTTAGGAATATTATAGTCTTCTTGTGTTAAGTTTACACACAAACAATCATAATAAATAGTCAATAAATCGGAAAGTCCATCTAGTTTAAGTCTATGATCAAAAACGGCGGTTACCAGATAAATCATGGGAATGTTTTTATAATATTTAAGTCATTTTTCTTTCATATCAAGCATACATTCTAGAAGGCAAGGTATGTTAAAACATTTTACAAAAGCTTCGGAAACATTAACGGCAATTTCTAAAAATCTATGAGATGTTGGAGTGTAAACACAACTCATGGTACTAGTTGCATCATTAAAAGTTTTTAAAACATTACAAATATGGGCACAAGTTTCCCAAACATTTTCATCATCTAAAACTGACCAAGGAACATGAATTGAAGCAAATTCTTGTAACAAAACTTTATAACGTACGGCTTCACAAAGTAGTTTGTAAGTCGAGTTCCAACGAGTTCCAACATCTTTTGAAAAAGCAATAGGATGAACATTTTTGTTTAAACATAAATTTCTCCATTTTCTTCTTAAATCGGAGTCATGCCAAATATGATCAATAACAAGTTTGATTGGGGTTAGCATATCTCCTAAAACCTTAAGTCCATCTTGAACACATAAGTTTAAAATATGACATGCACATCTTTGATGAGTATAAGGAGTTTTTATATATTGTCCCGCATCCTCAACCAAATGGTTTACGGCGGCGGTATTTGCGGATGCATTATCAAAAGAATATGAAAAAATTCGATGTTGTAAATTATATTCTTGTAAAACCGTTTTAATCATGCTTGCAATGCCTAGTGCATTATGTCTTTGATTAAAATGCCGAAAACCAATAATATATTTATGTAAAAACATAGCGTTATCAATAAAATGTAAAGTAATGCCCATGTAAAAATGTTGTTGTGATTGTGTAATCCAAATATCACTACAAATTGAAACTTGATGTTCAAAACTAGCCAAATTTGATAAAAAAAATTTCTTTCTTTTTTAAGTAAGATTTATTAACTAATTTTAAAACGGTTTTCCTAGAAGTTGGTTTAAAAGAAGGTTGAAGATATCTAGTGTTATATTCTCTAACTTCTTCATATTCGGCATAAGAAAACGGTAATGAATGTGAACAAATAACATCGGTTAATCCTAAACTTTCTTCACTATGATTATATGTAAATAAAGGAGAATGAGAGGTAGAAAATGCAAACCCGTGGGACAATTGTGTTTGTCCCCGTGAAATCCCGAGCTTCTCCGGATGGACGTTTGCCATGTGAGTTTGCAATGTCCCATTGCCACCCTTCACCTTCCACTTGTACACCTTCGAGCAATAGTTGCATGCCACTTGACAATACTCGTTCACCGGCTCCCCCTTGGTGTAATGCTTCGTAAATACTTCGGATGTAAGCATTTTCGGAGGGGGGAGACTTCTTCGTGGAACTTCGGTAACATCGGGATTGTCGGGTATTTGTGTTTCGCTCTCTTGGGTGCTAGGAAAGTATTGGGAAGAGGGAATTTGATCACTTGGGTTTTCCATTACGAGAAATCGAGATATCGAGAATACGAGGAATCGAGAATTCAAGAATAAGAGATTAGGAGAGTAGAGAAAATGAGTTGTAGATGATGTGATTTGTAGAGGAAGAGAGAATGGGTATTTATAGGAAAGAGTAATGTTATTTGGACGGGAAAAAATTACTAACGGTAATACGGAAGCAGATTCTACATCCGCCCCAAGCTAGGGCGGAAGCGGATGCAGAATCCACTTCCTCTCCATCTTGGGGCGGATGCATAATCCGCTTCCTCCCCAACTTGGGGCGGATGCAGAATCTGCTTCCTCCCCAGCTTGAGGCGGATGCGTTTAACCTACATCACCCAACAAAGTCGTAAATAATTTAGCCGTTTTTACCGAACGTGAAAATTTTTGATCAAAACAAATCCCTATTCACATCCACAACACATCGTTTAAGAAATCCGCAAAAAATGTCGACATATTCCGAAGAAGACGTAGAATCCGAATGTGAAAGTACAACCATGTCGTTTGATATCGACAAGTATATAGTGATCCGGAAGAACTTGTCACACATATTGAGGTAAGTGTACAATTATCACTTTAAAGTAATTACTTCTACACATGTTTTAGAGTTGAGATCCAAAATTGTCGAACTTACACTTACTTTATTTTAATTTAATTAGGATACTTTGGAATATTCACGTGCAATTGGAATATTTCGTCCAAGTTTGAGCTCCGTGGATATTTTCCAGATAGAGAAAACTTATTGGGTTGGGCTCGTTATATGGCCAACTCAATGAATTTTGTATTGGTCATAAAAAAATCATGGTTGGATACAAGGGGATTTCGTATCTTACAATTGACATGTGATAGACCCGGAGATGTTAGAAAGTTGAAAGATGTTGATCCCGATCATGTTCTAAGTTCTAGTCGGAAGAAGAATTCGAAGAAGTGTAAGTGCAAGTTTGAACTTGAGAGGGAACAACTTGAAGAAGAGAAATGGTCATTGAGGGTTGTACGTGGAGTCCACAACCATGTAATTCCGTCGGTTCTAAGAGGTCATGCATATCCAGGACGATTGACTCCCCTTTCTTCAATTAACTTTAAGTGCTTTTTAATAGAAATGAACCATAACCGTGTAATCCTATTCCTAATAAATTGACCCCAAAATAGCTTATCCAAATTATAAGAAATCCTATAGAAACTACAATTGCAGAATTTTCACTTTTTAAATTAATATTTGTTTTAATATGTAAATAAACCGTAAATATGGTCCAAGTAATAAATGCCCAAGTTCCTTTTGGGTCCCAATTCCAATATGATCCCAATGCTTCATTAGCTCATACTGCTCCTGAAAGGAAACCTATGGTAAAAAGATAAATCCTAGACTAATAACACGGGAACTCCAACGATCTAATTGTTCAATTAACTGGTATCTATAAAAATTTATAAGAGAAAAGACCTAGGTGCTTTGCAAACAGGCAAAATAGGTAAAGCGTGAATTGAGTGCCGGGTTAAAACCGTGCGCGGTTTTGAAATCCGTGCAATTAGAGGATCTTGACAATGTCACCACAATCCGGAAAATATACAATGCCGGTTTGAAGATTAGAAAGGTACAAGCCCAAGGAAGAGGGTCGTTGTAACAAGCTCTTCATACGTTGAATGAACGGGGATATTACGTTAATGCGAGGAGAAGTATGGAATCAGATGAGGTGATTGATTTCTTTATATCACATCCCGATTCGAGGCATTTGCTCAGCATGTTTCATTATGTTATTGTGATGGACTCGACGTATAAGGCCAATAAGTAAGTTTACAGTCTTGTTTTTACTTTGTTTCAAAAACTCAATCATCTTGTTATACATAACTTTAAATTAATTTTTTATTTGAATTACTTTTGGATACAATATGCCATTGTTGGAGATAGTCGGCATCACAAGCACAAAGAAGACGTTTGCAATTGCTTTTGTATTCATGGCACACGAGAGCAGAGATCACTATGAGTGGGCTTTGAGGAGGGTCCGGTATTTGTGCTACGGAAAAATTCCGGAGGTGATTGCCACCGATCGTGAGCTAGGTCTTATAAGCGCCTTGAGGGTAGTATTTCCCGAGGTGAAGCATATCTTGTGCACGTTCCACATAAAGTCCAACATTGTAAGTAGTGAGTGTCATATTGCGGTGTAAGGAAGCAAGAGCCGAATTCATGTCCCAATGTCATGCCTTGTTCGAATCGAGATCAAATGAAAGCTTCCAACGGCGTTTGTTGGAAATGAGGAACCATTGACATGCATATGCAAGGTTAATGAATTACCTCGAGACTACTTGGTTTACCCCCTACAAGGAAGCAGTTGTTCGAGCTTGGTGTGATATGAGTTATCATTTTGGCACAAGGACAACAAATGCGTAAGAATGTTTAATAATGTTCTTTTCCTTCTCATATTTTTAAAGTTTGTTTGATTTGTAATTAACTTTTCAACTCTATAACATGTGTAAAAATAATTACTTTAAAGTGATAATTGTACACTTACCTCAATATGTGTGACAAGTTCTTCCGGATCACTATACTTGTCGATATCAAACGGCATGGTTGTACTTTCACATTTGGATTCTACATCTTCTTCGGAATATGTCGACATTTTTTGCGGATTTCTTAAACGACGTGTTGTGGATGTGAATAGATATTTGGTTTGATCGAAACTTTTCACGTTCGGTAAAAACGGCTAAATTACTTACGACTTCGTTGTGTATGTAGGTTAAACGCATCCGTCCCAAGCTGGGGAGGAAGCAGATTCTGCATCCGCCCCAAGCTGGGACCGAAGCAGATTCTGCATCCGCCAGAATCCGCTTCCGTAGTTCCTTTAGTCACTTTCGTCCGCGTGAGTAGTAACTTTGTATAGGAAATTAGGATAAATTGTGGGGGGATTTATTAATTTTTTATTTTTTTTAATTTTATAAAAGGCCCCAACGGCTCATTTTTTAGCCGTTGAGACCTAAGAACCCAACGGCTCTTTTAAAAGAGCCGTTGGGCCCAACGGCTATTTTAAATAGCCGTTGGGTTTTTAAAAAAAAAAAATAATAATAAAAAAATAAAGTCGTTGGGCCCCAAACCGCCGGTTTAGGTTTTCGGAAAAGTCAAACCGAAACCTAAACCTTGAACCAGCGGAAACCTAAACCGGCCAAACTTAAATCGCCGGTTTGCCAAACCGGCGGTTTGGGCCGGTTTGAAAACCGCCGGTTCGGAAGTTTGAACCAAACCGAGCCCATGCCTAACTAATACACATATTTACATATGTTTATGCTTGTGTTTGGATGGTGATACCTTAATAACACTTTTATATCGAGTGTATACCTTAATAACACTCCCAAAATAACCTATAATGTCCTAACATTAGAGTGAGATAATAGGTTAATGTGTATTGTATTGTAGTTGTTAAAATCATGGTTCATTACTAATTATGTGATATTAATATATTACCATGTTTTACTGGCCAAGGTTTGATATTTGTGATATGTTTGGACCAACTAGGCTCTTTAGGCTGAAAGATGGATCCTTACAAATGCGTTATAAGAACATCTACGGCCCATAAATCCAATTTTGGTTTCTTTACTGATTTTTTTACTTTATTGTTAGAACCCAAGATGATTAATCAATCACTTATCCCCACGTGTTCATTAGTTGATGTCTCTGGCCTAAGTCCTAACTCTAGGTACATATGTTTCACTAGAAGGTGGAGGTTGTAACTGGTTGTCACTTTTCTTCCATTCTCAAACCCAAGAGCTTGGTGAGATAAGACAAAAGAGATAGCAAGAGAGGAGGGGAGACGAAGATGGAGAGGGAGGGAGGGTTCTTATGATCCTCGTTAAAGGTCGATTATGCAGATGCGCTTCATTTAAAGCTCTTTTCTTGTTGTTTATGCATCGCTTTCCTTTGTCTACTTTTTGCTTTTTATGTTTTCTTTTAGTGATGCTCCTAAATCCTTTTTTGGTGTTCTTAAACGGCTACGTAACCAAATCGTTTGTGTATTATGCTTCTCTTTGTTTTGATACAATATCATTCTAGATTTATAAATTGTTTACAAAAATACGCTTTTTGAATTTAGTTTATCATGTGAAATTCAATAAATATCTACAGTATGGTTAACATAACATAGGGTAGTAGCCAAAAAGGCAAAAATATGCGAGTCTTATTGATAGTAATTTTATTTATTTAAACATAAAGGTATTGTCATTAGGAGATGTCCCATTCCGAACATTACCATCCTAATGCATCATTTTCAGGATAAGGATTCCCATTTCGCGAGGTAGACTTGTAAACGTAACAGACTTTGAATGGGGGAAATCTTGAGGAGTTTGTCGGCCACATCATTCACCTCTTTAATTGAATATATGGATACATGAAACTTTGACGAAACAAGACAACACACAAGTGATGTCAAACATAATTAAAAAATTTCTCTAGGGGGTCTCGGGTCTGATTAATCGAGTTGATTATAGTAAGGTCATCACCTAACTTTATAGTCTCTTATTTCCGAGTCGTATAATTTTCATAATTCCACTTATAAGAGCATGAGTATTTACTAGGATGGCTGAGGTATTGCCAGATATGCCACCACCAAAGGTCATAAACGTTGCATTAGAATGAAGCTGAAAGAGCATTGTGCATTGCTTAGTCTACGTCCGTCAAATTTTGTTTTTGAGCATGGATAATATATATGCTTTTATTTAGTAAATGTTTTTTCGGCATTGATCTGCCCCTATGTTTAGGATTTATCTTTTCCCTATATATTTCGAGAGACAACATTGTCTTTTATTGGAATACGTTTGTTGTTGTGAAAATTCCCCGACTCTTTATCCAAATGTTCCACGAGAGGACACCAAGATGTTTTTCTTAATATGGTCAAATTAGTTAAAAGTTGTCAACGCATCTTCTTATAATGACGGATATAAAAGCCAATTTTTGTGATATTGTCGGTACTCATGTTACCATTTTAAAAGAGATATTTTCTGTTTTTAGAGGGTTGCGGCAAAGTACACAATGCATTGGGACTAACACCCTTTGCTTCTCGAGATTGACCTCAGTTGGAAGTCCGTCCAAAGAAAGCTTCCTAACAACGTTTTTAATGTTTTTTTAACTAGTTAATAGCCCGCACCTTGTGCGGACTTCTTACTAAAAAATATTTTGACGATAATTTGCAGAGTGTTTTTTAGCGATATATAGTTAACACACACATAGGAAGACTAATAACATGTAATAATATAAACTAACAAATTAATACTTATGTTGATGATATTGAATTTTGTAGTTTATTGTTAATTTAAAAAGTAAGTTTTATTGGTTGATTTTTCTATTCAATAAAAATCAATTAGAAGGTATAATATAGATTTCATTAAGGTTTATAGATTAAGTTAATATAGAAGTTTTTATTGAATAATAAAAACGAATATCTCGTTTATAAAAAAATCAACTAGTACTTTTTTTTGTGATAAAATCGGAATTACCAACAAGCATGGTTGTAAAAAAAATAGAATAGCAGTAGAGACTTTTTTGTAATCTCTTCGGAACTTCAAATCTATGGTTGTAAAAAAAAGCAACAGGGACGTTTTTTGCAATGAAATCAGAATTTCAAATCAATAGCAATCTCAATTTGTGAGAAAAAAATAAACAGGTACGGTTTTTTGTGTTAATTGGTAAAAAGCGATCAACGTTTTTTAACAAATCATGAGAGAAATATTTAAACAAAAAATTACCAACAGGTACGGTTTTGTTTTTCAAAAAAATCTGAAGTACGAACAATCATATTATTTTTTATAATAAATTTTCAATCGGATGGAAAATAGTGAAAAATAAATAAATCGAATACGGAAATTTTTTAATCGGGGAAAACGATCAACAAGTACGGTTTTTTTTACAAATCCGAAGAGAAAGATTGTAAAAAAAAAACGAATGATATTCGAAGAGACAAAAAAACGAAGAGAGAACATGTACATTTTTTATAATCAGGTGGAAAACAATGAAGACAACAATCGGAAAAACGATCAATATTTATGAAAAAAGATAAACATATTAATATAGGAGAATTGGAACTAGATGAAGATGTAGAAATTTAACTAGAAAAGATACGACGAAGCAATGCTTAATTGTAACATGAAAAATATCTTCAAAGCGTTGGAACCCATAATAAGATGAAGAAACATGATCAATATAAGAGAATTAGAATTGGATGGAAGATGTAGAAATTTGTAGATTTATTGGAGAATCGGAACTGATGGAAGACGGTGAAACATTGTAAATATATATAATTGAAATAATGTGAGAAGTGTGTAACATCCCGGAAAATTGTCATCCCGCATCGTTTGAATGAGAATTTGTGATTGGATTATAAGGATGGGTTGCTACCTGTAACACCCCAAATCCGTAGGACTCGGAGTGCTACTGGGCTAGGATCTCACAATGGATCCTGACCCTAGCCTGACAACAAGTTCACTGAATCTTACAACAAGACACCGATAGATTAAATACAAAACATCAAACTGTTATAAAAGTATCAAAAGGTTTATACAACGCTGTGAGTACAAACAAAAACATAACATATATACATGATCAAAATATCCCATAGCCCACGAGTATGACCCCAGTGTACGGAGCCCTCAGCCAGATCACCCCTCTGGATCACTCTGCAGCTCTCCTAAACCTGCAAAGGATCTACAACCCGGTATAAAACCGTTAGCTAACTATACATATATATAAGAAGATGCTAGAGCACAAACATACATCAATAATATTAACACATCATCATGATATCACACATTTACCCGGTTTATTATCTTTAATAAGTTAAATCACTCAATCGTATAAATAGATGTATATGAAGATATGTGACACGAGGAATATAATCCCCGCCTCTGAGTACTCTAGCCAGCTGGAGTAGTATCAGCACACCTCCCGTGTACCCTATGGGAGTGGTGAGGGTCCTTCCTTTATACCAGATCTGGCCTGACTACAGAGAACCTCCCAGACTCCACTACGGGATGAAAGGGAAAAGGTTATCACGGCCACTACAATGGGCGTCAATATAACATAGGGTCGGTGACCATAATAACACATGCTATAAAGCATATAACACACACACCACTCAAGCATACATCCAATATAAGGATAGTAGCTAAGTAAGTCCTATGGACTTACCTCAACCTCGGAAGTTCCAACCCAACCGGCTCCTCTCTGGAGATCAACACAACCTAAACAAGGTATGGCAAGATACATCACACTCATATCTATAACATGGTCACACCTAGACCAAGGGATCCCTAAGGATCATATTCCAACTCGTAACCTCAAAGTCGGAAACCGGCATAACCAAGTACCGTACTCACTCTAGGTCCAACCTCGTACTCATACCTAGCATACTACTAGACCGCTCATACTATGAAAGGAAAGGATCTACCTTACTCAAGGTAGAACCGGAACAAGACGCACCTGCGTGAAGGAGAGACGCAGGGCGCGAACACAGGCGCAGGCGCGCGCACCTAGCCGCGGGGCGGTGACATGGGCCGCTGGCAACGCTGGCACGGTGCTGGCGCTGCGGCACAGGTGCCGCGGGGGCGGCGGCTTTTGGCCGCGAGGGCGGCGACAACGCAGGAAGTTATCCTGCGGCTTCTCTTCGGCTCTTCTCGTGATCAAATCACGTCTTCACTCATCCAAAGTTACATACAAGTATATACATACATAAACCCACATCAATACACCTATACATGCATCTAAACCTAAGCTAAAGAGATGGAATCAAGGAAAGGAAAGAGAGGAAGCAAGATCACTTACTACCTTGGGAGTTCTAGGCTGCAAGGGAAGACCACACACTTAGCAGCTGGCTTCCAAGCTCAGCATATCATCATCCATCACCACACAACACAAGTTACACTCACAACTCTTCCAAAGCCCAAAAGAGAACAAGAACAAGATCAAGGAAGGCAAGGGAGCAAGGAGGCAAGCAAGGCGTGATAGCTGGGAAGAAAGATGAAGAAGGAACCCTTGATCAGCTAAGGTAAGGAATAAGAAGAGTAAAGGGTAAAGCACGGTCAAAGGAGTCAAAAAGCCGGTTGCAACACCGGAAACCGCAGGGGCGCAGCCAGGACCGCAGGGGCAGGAAGCCGTAGGGGCGGCACCATGTGCCCACGAGTGCGGCTGGCCGATCTCGGCCCAAAGCAAATCTCGGCTATGGTCCGATCTCGGTCCGAAAGACTACGGCTCTTACACTACCCATGTCAACAATCATTCTTCTTTTCCAATGGTAGAGTGAGGACAAATAGTTCTAGAGTTTAACGGCTCGTGCGGAGCAATTTCAGGATGGGTGACCTCCTGGAAAGTTTTTGCGCGTGCATGGTTGGCATGGGACAACGTCCCAAAGACCTCGGTCTTACAGATGGTATCAGATCTAACCCTGAGTTATGAGTGTGCTTGTCCTAGTAGGCGGACACTCGGCTCGGTGGACGGTCATTGACCTGACGTGGACGTCGGGAGTTTAAGTGAAGGAGATTGTAACATCCCGGAAAATTGTCATCCCGCATTGTTTGAATGGGGATTTGTGATTGACTTATAAGGATGGGTTGCTACCCATGTCAACAAGAATTCTTCTTTCCAGTAGTAGAGTGAGGACAAATAACTCTGCGCGTGCATGGTTGACACGGGGACAACGTTCCAAAGACCTCGGGTCTTACATAGTGTACGTGAGAAGTTAGGTATCTTTGAAACCAAGATATTGCTTCTCGTGTAAGTTTATCTTGTAACGTGCGGGAGATTTTTATCAATCGACAAAATATATTTATTGATGTTAATTTTGTTTTTTAAAAAAAATAGCTTGTTACGTACACGAAAAAGTTTATCAATATGAAATTTGAAAATCTCTCATATTGTAAAATTTTGAAATTGAAATATCAAAAATAATTTGTTGATGTAAAATATAGATATTATTTTAGTTAAAAAGATTTTTGGTTTAATGTAATTTTTTTTAAAAAAATAATAGCTCGTGACGTACCGGAGAAGTTTATCAATTTGAAATTGAAATATATCATATCGTTAAATTTTGGAATTTGAAATACCGAAAAGATTTGTTAATGTAAAATTTATAATTTATTTAGTTAGAAAAATTGGTTTAATTATTAATTTAAAAAATATTTAATTTGATAAAATTTGTGAGGTCATCACGTCAGTATTATGACGGCTCATTAATTAGTAAAGTATATAGAAGGTTTTTAGTCCTAGATCAATGATGTTTTAAAGAAAGAGTACCTTTTGTTCATAATTAAGGTTGAATGCGGCTTTCGTCGAAAACCCACATTTCATGATGGGCCCGATACAAACTATCTTTTATAGTTGTGTGAGAGCGGATAGTTTTGGATTTGTTGTATGATTTCACGAGAAAGGTCAAACTTAATTAAGCCGATATGTGATTATGTTGGAGTTCCAATTTCCCTCACATACAGCTCGTTATATGCACGATGAATCATTTTCAGGTTTTATTGATTGATCCTGAACAAGCTTCAGCAGGGTTCCACTGAGATACATCGATATTTCTAGAGTTCAATAAGTCTCACCGTCACCCGTAATTGTTCGGACTTTGTATTAGTCCTTTTCATTTGCTGGTTTATAACTCTATAAAGTACTCCTGTTATAA
>CM008283.1:48537182-48757655 GCA_002319775.1 Fagopyrum tataricum
AAGATTCAAATGCACAAATGTCATTCTAACACCCCAAATCCGTAGGACTCGGAGTGCTACTAGGATCTCACAATGGATCCTGACCCTAGCCTGACAACAATTTCACTGATCTTAAACAAGGCACCGATAGATTAAAACAAAACATGAAACTGATATATATATATAATATATATATATATATATATATATATATATATATATATATATATATATATATATATATATCAAAAAACAATGTACCGCTGAGTACAACAAAACCCATATCCCCGATACCCCAGTGTACGGAGCCCTCAGCGGATCACCCACTCTGGATCACTCTGCAGCTCTCCTATCCTGCAAAGTGTCTACAACACGGTATAAAACCGTTAGCTAACCATACACAAATATAGGAAGATGCTAGAGCACAAACACACATCAGAAATCTTAACACATCATCATGCTTTCATACATTTACCCGTTCATTATCTTTATAAAGTCCAGCAATCAACTCGTATATAATATCCATATAAACATAAGTGACACGAGGAATATAAACCTCGCCTCTGGGTACTATAACCAGCTGGAATGGTGCCTGGAACACCTCCCCGTGTACCCTAAGGGAATGGAGAGTGCCCGAACCGTTTACCAGGTCTGGCCTGACCACAGAGAACCCCCAACTCCCAGCGGGGATGAATGGAAAAGTTGTCACAGCCCTACAATGGGCAATCAATACATCATAGGTCGGTGACCATCATAACACATGCTATAAACATATATAACACACCACTCATGCACAACATCCTATAAAGGAATGGCAACTAAGTAAGTCCCACGGACTTACCTCAACCTCGTAGTCGTCTCACTGGATCAACCTCAACTCAGTCCACTCCAAACTGGAGGATAACACGGCCTATACAAGGCATACATAAATATATCACAATCCTATCACACAAAGGGTCACACCTAGACCCAAGGGATCCATAAGGGATCATATCCAACTCGTAATCCTCAAAGCCATAACCGCATAAATTCCGTACTACTCTCATTCTAAACTCATACTCGTACCTAGCATGCTACTACCGCTCAACTAGGAAAGGAAAGGATCTACCTAGCTTTAGGTAGACCCGGGATAAAGCGCACCTGCGTAACAAAGGGGCGCAGGGGCGGAGGCAAGCGGCCCGGGCGCGGCGGAACGTAGCCGCGGGTGCGGTGACAAGGAACGCTGGCAAACGCAGGCACGCCGCTGGCACGACGCAGGCGCTGCGACACGGTAGCCGCGGGGGCGGTGACTCTCGCCGCGGGGCGGCGACAACGCAGAATGCAGTCTCGTGGCTTCTCTTTAGCTCTTCCCGTGATCAATCACTTCCACTCTCTTCCAGATTCATACACAAGCATAAACATACACATATCAACATCACCCTATGTTCAATACATCTATTCCTAAGCTAAGGAAGGAAGAGCAAGGAAGAAGGAAGGATGAAGAAGCAAGGAGGAAGAAGCTTACCACTGCTGAAGGTCTAGGCAGGCAAAGGCATAAGCACACTCAGCTGGCTTCACAAACTCAGCAACCACAACCACACACAACTCTACCAACTCTCAAGTCAAACTCTTCCAAAACTCAAGAACAAGATCAAGAAAGGCAAGGGAAGCAAGGAGGCAAGGAGAACGTGAAGAACTGAAGGTGAAGAGATGAGGAAACCCTTGATCAGCCAAGGAAAGAATAAGAGAAGGAAAGGGTAAAGCACGGGTCAAAGAGTCAACAAAACCGGCTGCAGCCGCCGGAAACCGCAGGGGCGGGTTTCCTGGCCGCAGGGGCGGAAAAACAGGGGAGCCGCAGGGGCGGCCTCACAGACCCGCGGGGCGGCTAAGGCCAAATTAGCTCCCAAAACTAAGGCTCTTACACCTCACCCCCCTAAAAACAAGTTTCGTCCCGAAACTTGTAAAATCCTCAGCCACTCGGACTCACAAGCCGAGGTACTCTCTCTCTATAACCTCAACATAAGCATGGAGGAAACCATCCACTCCAGCAACAAACTATACTGTCCAAGGCCTAGAGGGAAACCATCTCTAGCCAAACATCACATATCCCAATAGCATGGAGGAAAGAGCCATCTCCAGCTATAAACAAAAATCATACTAGCACAACAAGATCTAATAAGATCATAATCACAACAAGCTAGCATGAAATAACATATCATAGCATATAAGCATGTAAGCACATAAGACTCACCAAGCTAGTACTAAGATCTACTCGGTGATCCTACTAGTGCACCTATCTCGCATAGAACTCTGGATAGTTCCTCTGGATACTATCCTCAGTCTCCCATGTAGCCTCCTCAGGTCCTCGTCTCGACCACTGTATCCTAAGCATAGGTATGTCCTTCGAACGCAGGCGTCTCATACCTCGTTCTAGGACTGCAATCGGATGCTCAACAAAAGTGTGGTCCGGCTCAACCACCAAAATCCTCATAACTCACGATGTGTCTCGGATCTGGTATATACTCCCTCAGCTGAGACACGTGAAACACAGGGTGAACACCCTCTAATCTCGGAGGCAAGGCTAATCTGTAAGCTGCACTCCCAACCCGATCCAGAATCTCGAACGGTCCGACATATCGGGGCTCAACTTCCCCTTAATGCCAAAACGCCTAACACCTCGTGTCGGGGACACTCTCAGCCACACATGGGCTCCAACCCTGAACTCTAGAGGTCTACGCCTCCTGTCAGCATAAGACTTCTGACGGCTCTGTGCAGTCAGCATACGCTCTCTGATCAATGCTACTCGAGCCATATCATCCTGAATCTGATCAGGTGCTAAACCACTGACACTGCTCTGCTCATCCCAGCATAACGGGGTACGACATCTCTGTCCATACAGTGCCTCATATGGGGCCATCCAATAGATGCATGCCAGCTGTTGTTGTAGGAGAACTCAACAAGTGGGAGATGATCCGTCCACACCTGTCCCCAATCCAACACACAAGCTCGCAGCATATCCTCCAGCGTCTGAATGGTCCTCTCTGACTGACCATCTGTCTGAGGATGAAACGCAGTCGTGAAGTGCAAACTCGTCCCCAGGGCAGTCTGAATCTGCTGCCAGAATCTCGAGGTAAACCGTCCATCTCTGTCAGAGACGATCGTCCTCGGTACACCATGGAGTCTCACTATCTGCCTAGTGTACTCCTCTGCTAATCTGCTCACCGGCCACGTCTCTCGAATAGGAATGAAACGTGCCGTCTTCGTCAGTCTGTCAACTATGACCCAGATGGCATCAAAACTCCGGCTCAGCCTCAGTCCAGTCACAAAGTCCATGGTGACGTCCTCCCACTTCCTCTGTGGAACAGGAAGTGGATGGAGCTCACCTCCAGGTCTGAAATGCTCGATCTTGACCTGCTGGCAGGTCGCACATTGAGCCTACAAATCTGGCTACATCGGGCTTTCAACCCTCTCCACCAATATAAACGTCTCAGATCCTGATACATCTTACTCGTACCTGGAATGTACTGAGTAAGGTGTACAGTGAGCCTCTGTAATATCCTCTGTCTCAAGCTCTGTATCAGTAGGTACACCAAACGCGACCGCCGGCGCCCTCAAAACTCCATCTGCTCCCAGTAGGAACTGTGGTGCCTCATCCCGAGACATCCTATCTCTGATCCTCTGTAAAGTCGGGCAGCGTCTCCTGTTTCTGCTCGGATTCTCATCCAACAGATCCGGGAAGGACCTCTAATGTACGCAGCTGGGCATCCTCATCAGGAAACTAGATGTCCAGCTCTAACAAGATCAAATCCCTCTGTAACTGCTGCTGAACTGTCAGCCTCGCAATCGCCTGCTCTCGAGGCGTCTTCCTGCTCAGGGCATCGGTGACTACGTTCGCCTTCCCCGGATGATACAGAATCTCCAGATCAAAATCCTTGATCAGCTCAAGCCACCTACGCTGGCGGTTATTCAATTCCCGCTGCGTGAAAATATACTTCAGACTCTGATGGTCTGTGAAGATCTGACATGTAACACCATACAAGTAATGTCTCCAGATCTTCAACGCATGAACTACCGCTGCCAACTCCAGATCATGAGTCGGGTAGTTCTCCTCATACGTCTTCACCTGTCTAGACGCATATGCAATCACCCTACCTCTCTACATCAACACACATCCCAAGCCTAGCTTGGATGCTTCATTGTACACTACAAAATCCTCTATAACCTCTGGCTGTGCCAAAACAGAAGCAGAAGTCAGACGTCTCTTCAGCTCCTCAAAACTCCGCATACACTGATCAGACCACACAAATCTGGTAGTCTTCCTCAGCAAACTCGTCAGTGGACGGGCAATCACAGAAAATCCCTCCACAAAGCGTCTGTAATAACCGGCTAGGCCAAGGAAACTACGTACTTCCTTGACGTTCGTCGGTGTAGGCCATGCAGCTACTGCCTCTATCTTCGCCGGATCCACCTTGATCCCCTCAACTGATACTATATGACCCAGGAATGCTACCTCTGGCATCCAGAACTCACACTTAGAGAACTTAGCATAAAGTTCTCTATCCTGCAATACAGTCATCAGATGTCCTGCATGCTCCTCTCCACTGCGAGAGTATACTAGAATGTCATCAATGAAAACCACGACAAACTGATCCAGGAAGTCGATGAAAATACTGTTCATCAACTCCATAAAGACGGTTGGGGCATTCGTAAGCCCAAATGGCATCACTACAAACTCGTAGTGACCATATCTAGTCCGGAATGCTGTCCTGTGCACATCCTGCTCCGTCACCCTCAGCTGGTGATACCCGGATCGCAGGTCAATCCTGGAAAACACAGTCGCTCCCTGTAGCTGATCTAACAAATCATCAATGCGCAGCAGTGGATACTTGTTCTTGATGGTCACCTTGTTCAGCTCTCTGTAATCAATATACAATCTCAACGATCCGTCCTTCTTCCGTACGAAGAGGACAGGTGCTCCCCATGGGGACACGCTAGGGCGAATGAAGCCCTTCTCAGCCAACTCCTCGAGTTGCTTCTTCAGCTCTAACATCTCGACAGGCGCCATCCGGGATGGGGCCTTCGAGATGGGTCTCGTACCAGGCTCTAACTCGATACTGAAATCCACACTCCTCTGAGGCGGCAAATTGGACGGCTCAGCAAAAACATCAGTAAACTCACATACCACTGGGATATCCTCTAACGCTGGATTCTCCCCCTCCTTCATGGCATAACACCAGAAGGCCTCGCAACCCTGTGCAATCAGTCTAGCTGCCCGTATTGCGCTGATAACTATGCCTACCTTTCCAAAGGTCCCAACTTCGGAAAAACTCTATCTGGCCTAACTCGGTAGAGAGTGTAACAGTCCTCCTACCTACATCTAAGACTGCAGAATGTCTAGCCATCCAATCCATACCTAGAATGACTTCTTCATGCTCTAACGGCATGACAAAGAAGTCAACTAGTAACACACGAGTCCCTACAGAAATGGGACAACCGTGAATCTCACGGGTACCTCTGACCCTACCACCATCGGGTAACCCTATAATAAAGGGCATCCCCTCAACTATATCTAAACCCAGACGCTCTACACAGGCATCAGAACTAAAAGAATGCGTAGCACCAGTATCAAATAAAACTCTAACAGGTAAACCATGAATCAGAATGGTACCTGTAGCAGTAGGTGCAGCTGGCTCCTCTGCACTCCTCAGCTCAAAAACACGGCCCTGTGGGCCTCTGTATCAGTGGTGCCCCTACCATGACCTCTGTCTCTACCCAACCCAAGAGTAGATCCCTGAGTGGTAGAACGATCTGGGACTCTTTGCTGTCCCTGTATCTGCTGCTGCCGAGGTGGCCTCTGCCCACCTCCCGCTATACTGGCAGGAGTAGAACCCTGTTGAGACGAAGCTCCACCTTGTCTACAAAAGACAGCTCTGTGACCTCGTCCACCACAAGTGAAGCAAGTCACTATCTGCCTCGTACACTTTGGTCTGATATGTCCATACTCTGCACAGTTGAAACACCGTCGTACCCTATCTGCAACTGGTGTAGATGAGGGATGACTCTGGCAGCTCGGGCCTTGCCCAGAACCAGCAACTTCATCAGTACTCTGCTGAGGTAAGGCTCTGTTCCGTTTACAGAAAACAGCCCTGTGACCCAGTCCGCCACAGGTAAAACAAGTCACTAACTTCTTCTTGCAAGCTGGCCTCAAATGTCCAGGCTCCTCACAGTTATAACATCGTCGACCCGTAACCGCAACCGGTGCAGGTGCGGGGGAACTTGGACGTCTCCAGTTTCGTTCAGAACTAATAACCCCACCAGTACCACTAGTCTGCCCAGTCCGCTATCTCTTTCCAGGTCTTCTATGCTCCTTTGGAACTTGAGGAATCTCAGCAACATGTGCCGATACAACTGGCACCTGAGTAACTCCTTGGAATCTCCTAAATGATCCTTCTTGTACTGGCAGATCCGGGGTAGGTCTACCTTGTCTGGCCGCTTCCACTACTTGCATGATATACGCACGGAAATATGGTCCCCTCATAGAGACACGATCCGAGTCATCTAACTAGACTCGCTGTGATGTACGTCTCCCCGCTATACCGTTCCCAGTCTTAGGAACAACATTCTCAGCAACAACCTCACAAACCTCCTCCACTGTAGGTGGATCAACAACGGGAATCAGACTCTGTCCTACATCTACTGGAGGAAGAGGGGATCTATCCCTACCTCGTCCATCTGCAGATACAGCTCTAGTCTGAGCCATCTACAGAGCATAAACCTAACTTAGAAGGCTATATTTATGCCGTATGTATAGATATATATCAAATCAATCACAACAGAATATCTATATATATCTATACTGTCGAGGTCTTCAGAGGGGTGATGGCTCCCGTACACGGTATCCCAAAACATTTACTCATTTCAAAACCAAAACCTTTTGAAAAGTCAAACCCCTTCTCGGGTTCTGTTTAGTTATCTATTCGACCTTTATTGCAGATTACTAGTGCCATTGTTGTCAACCTGGGATCTGATACCAACTTTGTAACACCCCAAATCCGTATGACTCGGAGTGCTACTGAGCTAGGATCTCACAATGGATCCTGACCCTAGCCTGACAACAATTTCACAGATCTTACAACAAGGCACCAATAGATTAAAACAAAACATGAAACTGATATATATATATCCAAAAAGGTAATACAATTTACCGCTGAGTACAAACAAACTAAACTGTACAACAAAATAACCCATATCCCCGATACCGCCCCAGTGTACGGAGCCCTCAGCGGATCACCCACTCTGAATCACTCTACAGCTCTCCTATCCTGCAAAGTGTCTACAACAGGGTATGAAACCGTTAGATAGCCATACACAAATATAGGAATATGCTAGAGCACAAACACACATCAGAAATCTTAACACATCATCATGCTTTCACACATTTACCCTGTTCATTATCTTTATAAAGTCCAGCAATCAACTCACATATAAATATCCATAGAAACATAAGTGACACGAGGAATATAACCCTCGCCTCTGGATACTATAACCAGCTGGAATGGTGCCTGGAACACCTCCCCGTGTACCCTAAGGGAATGGAGAATGCCAGAACCGTTTACCAGGTCTGGCCTGACCACAGAGAACCCCCAACTCCCAGCAGGATGAATGGAAAAGTTGTCACAGCCCTACAATGGGCAATCAATACATCATAGGTCGGTGACCATCATAACACATGCTATAAACATATAACACACACCACTCATGCACAATATCCTATAAAGGAATGTCAACTAAGTAAGTCCCACGGACTTACCTCAACCTCGTAGTCGTCTCACTGGATCAACCTCAACTCAGTCCACTCCAAACTGGAGGATAACACGGCCTATACAAAGCATACATAAATATATCACAATCCTATCACACAAAGGGTCACACCTAGACCCAAGGGATCCATAAGGGATCATATTCCAACTCGTAATCCTCAAAGCCATAACCGGCATAAACCATTCCGTACTCACTCTCATTCTAAACTCATACTCGTACCTAGCATGCTACTACCGATCATCTAGGAAAAGAAAGGATCTACCTAGCTTTAGGTAGACCCGGGATAAAGCGCACCTGCGTAACAAAGGGGCGCAGGGGAGGAGGCAAGCGGCCGTGGGCGCGGCGGAACGTAGCCGCGGGAGCAGTGACAAGGAATGTTGGCACGCCGTTGGCACGACGCAGGCGCTGCGACACGGTAGCCGCGGGGGTGGTGACTCACGGCCGCGGGGGCGGCGACAACGCAGAATGCAGTCTCGTGGCTTCTCTTTAGCTCTTTCCGCGATCAATCACTTCCACTCTCTTCCAGATTCATACACAAGCATAAACATACACATATCAACATCACCCTATGTTCAATACATCTATTCCTAAGCTAAGGAAGGAAAAGCAAGGAAGAAGGAAGGATGAAGAAGCAAGGAGGAAGAAGCTTACCACTGCTGAAGGTCTAGGCAGGCAAAGGCATAAGCACACTCAGCTGGCTTCACAAACTCAGCAACCACAACCACACACAACTCTACCAACTCTCAAGTCAAACTCTTCCAAAACTCAAGAACAAGGAAAGGCAAGGGAAGCAAGGAGGCAAGGAGAACGTGAAGAATTGAAGGTGAAGAGATGAGGAAACCCTTGATCAGCCAAGGAAAGAATAAGAGAAGGAAAGGGTAATGCACGGGTCAAAGAGTCAACAAAACCGGCTGCAGCCGCCGGAAACCGCAGGGGTGGGTTTCCTGGCCGCAGGGGCGGAATAACAGGGGAGCCGCAGGGGCGGCCTCACAGACCCGCGGGGGCGGCTAAGGCCAAAACTCGCTCCCAAAACTAAGGCTCTTACACAGAAAACAGCAATTTCCTAATCTTCTTTGATTGAATATGGTGGCTGAGTAGACCACGTTCCTCATTGTCAATTCTATAAGTTTTTTTTTGTGTCGATTCAAATTTTATTTCTACATTTTTCTTGTCAAAAAATGGGATTTACGTAGAGGTCATGTTAGTTAAAGAGAAAGGATCTCATTAAAATTGATGGATTTAGACTTTCAAGAATTGACTTGTCCAACATTAACTATTTATAACTCTTACATCACTGCAGATAAATGAGATTGAGAAGAATTTGAACAGTGATGATTATAGATGTGTATAAAGTTTACATACTTTACATGCTATGAGTGTGTTGGCTTTGTGGATTCCAATTCCTAGTTGAGATTTTTTATGAAAGGGCAGTTGAGTACCAGGTTCCGGCGATCCATACCTATAACCCGTGACTGTGACTAAAATCAAAGTGAAGTTGGATAGGTAACGTTGGGTATTAAAATCGGGTAACTAATATTGGGTAACCGAAGTTGGGTAAGCGAAGCGAAGTTGGGTAACCGAAGTGAAGTGGGATATAAAACGTTGGGTATTAAAACTGGGTAACAACGAAGTTGAGTAACTGAAGTGAAGGTGAATATAGAACGTTGGGTATTAAAATCGGGTAACAACGGAGTTGGGTAACCGAAGTGAAGCTGGATATAGAACGTTGGTATTAAAATCGGGTAACAACGAAGTTGGGTAACATAAGATATTTTTGATGTAGAACGTTGGGTATTAAAATCGGGTAACAACGAAGTTGGGTAACATAAGTGAATTTGGATGTAGAACGTTGGGTATTAAAATCGGGTAACAACGAAGTTGGGTAACATAAGTCAATTTGGGTAACAAACTTGGGTAACAGAGTATAACGTTGGGTCCCTTCACAAATAGAAAGTGCATAGTTAGTGTTTTTATAAAATTTTGCCTACACACTTTGTTTCCTTGATAAAAAACCTACACACTTACCAATTTCACCCTTTAAATTTTAGTTTTTAGGCAACTTAGATATTCAACTCATCTTTTGTGAAAAATTTAGAAACAAAATAAATTTTCATTCGACTAATTTGTGATTCAGATGGAAAATTTGTAATTCGAATATTCTCGAGAATGTACAGACCTAAAAGGATAATAGGATAATCTTATTCCTTTTACATGGTAGATTGTAGTTTATAGATGTAATAGATATTTTCATGAAAAATATATGTTGCTATAATCAATTTATATACTCCCTTTTTATAAATCAATGAGTTATCAAACATTTTGTATTTATATTGATCATTCTCGATCCATGTGAATCACCCTGCACCTCTCAACTTTACGAAGACCGAACCATGGATAAACAATATAAATCAATCGATAATATAGATGTTCGGAAGATGATTATGGTGCGTATTATACGCTTATACTCAAGGTCTCATTATCCGAGTTCTAAGTCTAAACCCGCGCTCGATATGGTGCTTATTGTGATAACCGGAAATTTTCGTTTTCGATACCGGTAGCCTTACCGGATTTTTAGTTGAATTAAATCGGAACTACGAGTCCACACCATCGATCGTAGTGGGCTTGTTAAACCACTTCCTTCTTTCTTTTCTCTTGTTTTGGCCCAAAAACCAGCCTTGCAAGCTTCCATCTTTAATGATTTTGGCCCAGTTTCCTTCCCTCTCTTCTCTTGGACCATGAGGAGCAGTTGACCCATCTCCTTCTCTCTATTGGGCCTAGCCTTGGTCAATGTGAGCCTCAACCCTTTAAACCTTCAGGCCGGACCTATCTCTCTAGCGCATAAAAGCTACCAAGACCTGCTTCTTCCCTATCTTCACACGTTGATTATGATCCCAACAACCCGCAACAATAACGTACGAGCACACATCGCTTCCGTCTCCTCCGGTGCATTTCGAATTGAGGGAATCATCACATGTTTTAAAAACTGGTTACTCTTGTTGCAGTCGGGGTAAACCATCATTTCTTCACTACTCTTCCCTTCCTTTCTTCTCCTCCTTACTTTTCTGTTCTTGTATTCTGGTTCCGGTTGAATGGCGAGCCTTTGTCGTGTTTAGTTACAAACGAACAACAACCATCGACGTAGAGCAGACGATCGGGATTCGTCATTCTTGCTACAGACTCGAGAGCTAAACCATTGTCACGATTCCGGGTTGAGTCATCTTCGATCATCGGACGCAGCGGAGTCGGAAGTCGGAACTGGTCTTCTGTCGTGTTGCAGCCATCGGAGAGGTAAGACACGATCTTGTCTCTCTGGTTATGTGCGGTATCGTACATGAATTATTGAACTAGGGAACTGGAAATCTTGAGGTTAGTTGGGAATTGGGAGCCGGTGGGTATCGAACTTGAGAGCTCTCGATTCAAGGGTTTAACAAATCTGTTCTTGTATTCTGGTTCCGGTTCAAGGGTTTAAAAAATTTGTGTTGTTTATGATATTAAAATTTGGGAAAGATCCAACGGTCAGATTTAGAATTATAAGCCTCCAAAGCTGGCTCGAAACCTAGTTTTGGAAATTATGTATGCTTAAAGGTATCTTTGGAATTTTGTATAAAATTAAGGTAATGTTATTTGAGAAATTCGATCATTCTAGTCTAAATTAGGTATGACATAGTGTGTATAATATTTTCTTCGGAATTTTTGGGATTTAATAAGATGTACTTTCGATAGGCCAAAGTAGGGCACTTGAAGTGGTTTTAGAAAGTAAGTTTGGAAGTAAAGTATAAGTTTGAGCAAACCAGTTTTGTGGTTTTTAAAGTATTGTGAGATTTAGAGAGGACTTGAAACCCGTTTGGGCACTTTTTGGAATTTTCCGAAAAGTGAGGGGTGTTTTGGTAATTTTCGCTAAAGTTAGGATTCCTCGTTATTTTGATCCGTGAAACTACTCGCTAGTGTAGCTTGCTAGAAATATTGTAAGTCTTAGAATGATAATTCTAAGACCCTCTTTCTTGATCGGGTAGTGGATAGTGATAGTACGAGCAGACGATAGTTGGTGATGGACTGATGGCTGGTAGACGATCTGTTCAGGTAAGTCTTATGGACTTTCTTAGTTGATGATGCTATATGAGTGTATGCTATGTGGTGGTTTGTGTTGGATGTTTAAAGTGGAAATTGAGTAGGATAACGTTACGAGATAAGTAGACCCAAGTGTATAAGAACGGGTCGTGACATCACTGCCCAACGCTATCAAGTGACTGGAGGCTCTCTGCGACCAGTCCATACGGTATACAGTGATATGCATTTGAACCATTCCGGATGGTTTACGGGGACAGAGGCTCGATGGGACCTTCGTGCCACACAGGAAGTTGAATTAATAGAAGTGAATCACTTAATGAAAGATCTAAATATGATTGTGTGTGAACTATGTATTGTGTTTTAATATCGTTGATGTGTGTGTGTGTGCTACTTAGTTTATCCTGATATAGTGATTGTTAGCTAACGGTGAAAACCAATGTTGTAGACCTTGCAGGTTAGCCGTTGTTGAGGGATCTGGAGAGAGGTGATCAGCCAGGGGTTTTCATATTTTGTTGCTTCGAGATTTCTTTTGGGATTTTGGTTGATGACTTCTCACTTTCTTTTTCGTTTGATGTTTGTTACATTTGGACGGTTGATCTTGTTTCCTCTTTTAAGTCATGCATTTTTCTCATGCTGGAGATGTTTTTATCGGTTTCTTATTTTGTGCCTTGTTGTAAGATTCTAGTTAAGTTGTTGTTAAACTAAGGTCGGGACCCATTGTGAGGTCATAACCAGTAGCATCCCGGGTTCCCATAATTCGGGGTGTTACACTTATGGATGACAAGGTATACTTTATGTTGATGTTTATCACATATTTTCAATTACTAAACATGTAGGGGTGTAAAATTGAAGCACAAGCACGTTCATATATTGTTTGGAGATTTGCTAAACATTTGAAAGAGTTCTCCACCATTATATATATGCTTTTGGGCTTACTGAAAGTGCTGGTGCATTCAGATTTGCCAAGCATAGTCATAAAATTAACCTCTTGCCCAATACTATAGTCACCACTTGTGACAATTTGGCTATTCCTAAGTATGAATTTCAGTTTGTGGACTTTTCAGCCATTTTGAATGGCACGGTGGAATCCAATTTTTTGATTGGTATGTTATTGACATGTAATTTATATCATAGCTTAATCATCTACTAACCAAATAAAATGTACTTTTTACTTATAAATATTAGAAAATATAATTATTATATATATATATATATATATACTATATTAAAACAAAAGCACTTAAATCTCAACGTGTCATTCATTTATACATGACATGTGTCATTTTCTCACAATTTACCTTTTGTTATAATTATTTGTTTATTTTCATTATATTTTTCATTAACTAAAATCTAGCTATTGTTATAATATAAGTCAATATGAAATAAAAGTATTGTGAATCTAAAAAGGCAAAATCTACCTAATTGACATTATTACCTTCTAAACACATTTTAATATTAATAAAGAAATATTTATGTATTCATTTCTTAATATACTTGATTGAGTGGATATTTTTTCAAAGTTAAAATTTAAATTACCAAAATTTATATTTATAATCAACCAAATAAAAATGTACATTTAATTATAATTATTATAAGATACAATAATAAATTTATATCACGATAATTTTTTTTAAAAAAACGTGCAAAGTACAAAAATTACACTATCTATCTATATACTATATTAAAGCAAAAATACTTAAATTACACGTGTCATTCATTTATACATCGGATGACACATGTCATTTTCTCAGAATTTACCTTTAGTTATAATTATTTGTTTATAATTATTATATTTTTACTAACAAAAATCTAACTATTGTTACCATATAAGTCAATTTGAAATAAAAAATATTGTTAATCTAAAAAGGCAAGATCCACCTAATTGATATTATTACTTTCTAAACACATTTTAATATTGATAATGTTTTGTTTTTATGTATTCATTTTTAATATACTCGATTGAGTGAATGTTCTTTCAAACTTAATTTTTAAATTGACGAGAATTACATCTACAATAAAGGCTTGGTTATTAATTGTAAGAGTCTTAGTCTTTAGGAGCCATTTTGGCCTTAGCCGCCCCCGCGGGTTCGTGGAGTCTCCCCTGCGGCTTGTGCCGTGTTCCGCCCCTGCGGCTCAGGGAACCGCCCCTGCGGTTTCTTGCGGCAGCAGCCGGCTTTGTTGACCTTGACTCGTGCTTTACTCTCTTCTCTTCTTAGCCTTTCCTTTCCTTGCTGAGCAAGGGTTTCTACTTCACTCATCCGCAACCTTCTCACGTCCTCCTTGCTTTTTCCTTTCTTCTTCTTGATCTTGAGTTGGTTTTTCTTGAGTTTGGAAGAGAGTGGTGTGGTTGGTTGTTGATGGTTGTTGTGCTTTGTGGCTGAGCTTGGAAGCCAGTTGTGGTGTTGGTTTTGTGGTGATCTTTCCTTGGATAGGGCACAACAGTGGTAAGGGTCTTCTCTCCTCCTTTTTTCTTCTTTGATTCCTTTCTTCCTCCCTAGCTTAAGATTAGATGTGTGTGAATGTATGTTGATGTTGAATTGTATATGTTTATGCATATGTATGATTAATGGTTGATGAAGACGTGATTTGATAACGTGAAGAGCCGAAGAGGAATCGCGGGATCACTTTCTGCACTGTCGCCGCCCCCGCGCCTGGAAGCCGCCGCCCCTGCGGGAGCCGTGTCACAACGCCTGCGCCGTGCCTGCGTTGCCTGCGGCCGCTGTCACCGCGCCTGCGGCCGAGCCTTGCCGCGCCTGCAGTTTGCCTGTTCCGCCCCTGCGTCTTTCCATTCCGCAGGTGCGTTATGTGCAGGATCTACTTAGAGTAGTATGATCCTTTCCTTTCCTAGTATGAGCGGTTTAGTAGCATGTTAGGTACGTGTATGAGGTTAGAATGATGATGAGTATGATATCGTTTATGCCGGTTATGGCTTTGAGGTTTATGAGTTAGGATATGATCCTTATGGATCCCTTGGGTCTAGGTGTGACCCCTGTGATGGATATGAGTTTGATATATTGTTATGCCTTGTTACTAGGCAGTGTTGTCCTCCAGATTGGAGTTGACCAGGTTGAGAGTTGATCGTAGTGAGACTACTTCTGAGTTTGACGTAAGTCTATAGGACTTACTTAGCTGCCATCCCTATATTGGATGTGTGCATGAGTGATGTTTGTTATATGCTTTATAGCATGCGTTATGATGATTACCGACCTATGGTCTAGTGATTGCCCAATGTAGGGCCGTGACAACATACCCTTTCATCCCTTCGTGGAGTCTGGGAGGTTCTCTGTAGTCATGCCAGATCTGGTACACGGGACGAACCCTTTCACCATTCCCATAAGGTACACGGGAAGGTGTGTCGGTACCACTCCAACTGGTTATTGCACTCGGAGGCGAGGGTTGTATTCCTCGTGTCACATATATTCCTATTCAGATATATATTTATACGATTGAGTGATTGGACTTATTAAAGATAATAAACCGGGTAAATGTGTGAAAGCATGATGATGTGTTATGATTTCTGATGTGTGGTTGTGCTCTTGCATCTCTATATATATGTGTATGGTTAGCTAACGGTTTTATACCATGTTGTAGATCCTTTGCAGGTTAGGAGAGCTGCAGAGTGATCCAGAGTGGGTGATTCGCTGAGGGATCCGTACACTGGGTCGTTATCGGGGCTTATGGGATCTTTTGTTGTACAGTTATGTTTTATTTGTACTCAGCGGTACTTTTGTATTACCTTTTGATATATATATATATATATATATATATATATATATATATATATATATATATATATATATATATATATATATATATATATATATATATATATATATATATATATATATATATATATATATATATATATATATATATATATCAGTTTGATGTTTTGTATTTAATCTATTTGTGCCTTGTTGTAAGATTCAGTGAACTTGTTGTCAGGCTAGGGTCAGGATCCATTGCGAGATCCTAACCCAATAGCACCTTGAGTCCTACGGATTCGGGGTGTTACAAAGTTGGTATCAGAGTCCAGGTTGACAACAATGGCACTTGCAATCTGCGATAAAGGTCGAATAGATAAATAAACAGAACCCGAAAGGGGTCTGAATTTTCAAAAGGTTTTGGTTTTGAAATGAGTACAAATGTTTTGGGATATCGTGTACGTGAGTCATCGCCCCTCTAAAGATCTCGACAGTATAGATATATATAGATATTCTGTTGTGATTGATTTGATATATATCTATACATATGGAATATATATAGCCTGATAGGTTAAGTATATTTGTTCTGCAGATGGCTCAGACTAGAGCTATATCTGCAGATGGACGGGGTAGGGGTAGATCCCCTCTTCTTCCAATAGAGGTAGGATAGAGTCAGATTCCCGTTGTTGATCCATCTACAGCGGAGGAGGTTCATGAGATTGTTGTTGAGAGTGTTGTTCCTCAGACTGGGAACGGTTATAGTTGGGAGACATACACCACAACGAGTCCAGTAAGATGACTCGGGTTATGTCATTATGAGGGGACCAGATTTCCGCGCGTGTAACGTCCGGACATTTTATTCCGGACTTAGAGCGTTTTATAGATCTTCCCGCAGGCACGAGGTGCCGAGTGCCGGGATTTATTCCTAAATTCCCGAGCCGACTCGTTGATTTTTCCTTTTCCCGCGTTCCGACCCATCGTTCCGAGTCGAAGTGACAAGGGGTCAATTCCGACCCCTCGTTCCGAGCAAATGTGACAAGATGGCTACAGTCCCCTCTCCCACTTGGCAGCCTTGTCCCCTCTCTCTCTCTCTCTCTCTCCTCTCTTCTCTTTCACGTTCTTTTCCCATCTCCCTCTTCCTCTCTTGGTTTCTCTTCTCTCCTTCCATTCTCCTTGAAGATCTTTCATGTGTGGACTGCAGAAGATGAAGTCCAGATCTGGGTGGTAAGCTCCTTCCTTCCTTCTTCTCCATGGCTGCTCATTCCTTTCTTCTTCCCTCCTTCATCCATGGCCATGGATGAAGCTTTTGAGAGGTTTTCAGTCAAGTCCTTTGCATGCATGTGTTCTTAGCTCAATTAGGTCGTGGAGAGGAGTCTAAGACTAGTGGTGGGTGTTTGGAGAAGATCCAGCAAGAAAAGGAGGACTTTGGAGCCAAGGATCCACGATCGAAAATGAAGAAGACGATGTTCTGCACCGAACCCGCGGGGGCGGATCACCACGACCGCGGGAGCGGCCAGCAACAGGTGCGGCTCAGCACGGCCGTAGGGGCAGCGCCAGACTCGCGACTCCAGACCACCGCGGGTGCGGCAGCAAGGCGCAGAGGCGGCTCCTGGTTCCGCAGGGGCGGCTTCTGTGTTCCGCAGGGGGCGCCAGCTTGACTCCGCGGCTGCGGTTTCTTCAACAGTAGGGTTCTCCTCTCCTTTCCTCTTCGTTCCTTCCTTAGTTTTATAGTTGTATCATGTTAGTAGCATGCTTATGATGGATCTAGAGTAGCCTGGAATGCCACTTAGTGGTTGTGAACCTAGGAGCCTTTAAGGCTCGATGTAGTTGATGGTCACGAGTATGATGAGCATGATAGACCTAGTAGGCTTTGACTCGTTCTTGGGTTTTGAGTATGATCATATGAGAGTTAGTAGGCTGTTGAGATATCTCCTCATGCGTTGAGTGAGATGTGAGATGTGAGTATGAGAGATTCTAGGATGCGGTCCTAGAATGAGAGATCTCCTCATGCGTTGAGTGAGATGTGAGTGTGAGAGATTCTAGGATGCGGTCCTAGAATGAGAGATCTCCTCATGCGTTGAGTGTGATGTGAGTGTGAGAGATTCTAGGATGCGGTCCTAGAATGAGAGTCAAATGATCTTGTGTAGATCATTTGTGTAGAAGTCTTAGACTTCTTGAGTTGAGCGGGTTTTGATGGTTATCTTGTTGTGAGCAGGTTGTGTGCGTCTTCCCAAGGGAAGCAAGGGCGTTTTGTGAGTTAGCATTGGGACGAGGTAAGTCTCCGGACTTACTTAGCTCGTATTTTACGTATTAGCATCGGTGTGTGTTGGTGGTGTGTGTTTATGTTATTGTTTATGTTATAAACAACCAAACCGGTAAATAGGACCACCGACCTTATATTTTGGCCCAAGTGTATGATAACGGGCGGTGATATCAGCTGCCTAGCTCTGCGTGGGTCTAGGAGGTTCTCGGCAACTATCTCAGCGGGTTAGATGGTCGGATGCATCAGTACCATTCGTTTCCGGTAAGTAGGGACCGAGGCGAGACCACGGTGGTCTCGTGTCACAAACCTAAGTTGAATTAGAACGGGATACGACTTAATAATAAAAAGATAATAAACCGGACTTGTGTGTTTTGGAGTTTGTATGTGATGTATGTGATATCCTTGTGTTTTTGCCTTCACCCCTTTTCTAATGCTTCGAATATGAGCTAACGGTTTTAAACCGTGATTGTAGATGCCTTGCAGAATAGGGACGTCGCCGAGTGAGGTGGAGGAGTGGACAGCCGGGGTCTCCGTACATTATAGGACGGGGACGTTTTTGGGTTGTGTTTCGTTGTGGGTTTATGTTGTACGGTTGTGGTTTCTTCTTGGAGTTATGTTGTTTTGAGGACTCGACTGAGTTTCCACTTTGTATTTTACTTTGCAGTCTCTCGCATACATTATAACGATTTTTAGTTTTGCCTTTATTTGTGCCTTGTTGGAAAGGTCCGGTGAAATTATTGTCAGGCTAAGGGTCGGGACCCATTGTGAGGTCTTGCCCGTCGCATCCCGAGTCCCGCGGATTCGGGGTGTTACAGCGCGTACATCAGACAAGTGGAGGAGGCTGCCAGAGCGGGTAGATGTACCCCGGATCTGCCAGCACACGGGGAATCGTTTGAAGTATACCATAGAATTACTCAGGTGCCAGTTGTACCGGCACGTGCGGCTGAAATTACTCAAGATTCAGAAGAGCATAGAAGGTCTGGGAAGAGACAGCGGACTGGGTAGACCAGTGGTTCTGGAGGAGTTGTTGGTTCTGAACGAAACCAGAGATGTTCGAGTTATCCCGCATCTACACAGGTTGCGGTTACAAGTCGACGATGTTATAACTGTGGGGAATTTGGACATTTACGGCCAGCGTGCCCAATATAGATAGTGACTTGCTTCGCTTGTGGTGGACAAGGCCACAAAGCTGTTTTCTGTAGAAAGGGTGAAGCTTCATCTCAGTAGGGTACTAGTGGAGTGGCCGGTTCAGGGCAAGGCCAGAGTCGCTAGAGTCATCCCTCCTCTGCACTAGTTGCAGATAAGGGAGTACAGTGTTACAAATGTGATAGGTATGGACATATGCGGCCAGAGTGCACGAGGCAAACAGTAACGTGCTACACTTGTGGCCGGCCAGGTCATAGGGCTGTTTTCTGCCGACAGGGCGGAGTTTCGTCACAGCAGGGTTCTTCTCCTGCTAGTGTAGCGGGAGGTGGGCAGAGACCACCTCAGCAGCAGCAGACACAGGGATAGCAAAGAGTCTCAGATCGCCCTACGACTTAGGGATCTGCTCCTGGGCCTAGTAGAGGCAGAGGTTGTGGTGGGAGCACCACTGACACCCGAGGGCCACAGGGCCGAGTTTTTGAGCTGAGGAGTGCAAAGGAGCCGGCTGCACCGACTGCTACATGTACCGTTCTGATTCATGGTTTACCTGTTAGAGTCTTGTTTGATACGGGTGCTACGCACTCTTTTATATCTGATGCCTGTGTAGAGCGTTTGAGTTTAGACACGATTGAGGGGATGCCCTTTATTATAGGGTTACCCGATGGTGGTAGGGTCAGAGATACCCGTGAGATTCATAGTTGTCCCATTTCTGTAGGGACTCGTGTGTTACTAGTTGACTTCTTTGTCATGCCATTAGAGCATGAAGAAGTCATTCTAGGTATGGATTGGATGGATAGACATTCTGCAGTCTTAGATGTAGGTAGGAGGACTGTTACCCTCTCTACCGAGTTAGGTCAGATAGAGGTTTTCCGAGGTTGGGACCTTGGAAAAACATGCCGTGTTATCAGTGCGATACGGGCAGCTAGACTGATTGCACAGGGTTGTGAGGCCTTCTGGTGTTATGTCATGAAGGAAAGGGAGAGTCCAACACTAGAGGATATCCCAGTTGTTTGTGATTTTGCAGATGTATTCGCTGAGCCGTCCAGTTTGCCGCCTCAGAGGAGTGTGGATTTCAGTATTGAGTTAGAGTCTGGTACGAGACCGATCTCGAAGGCCCCATACTGGATGGCGCCTGTTGAGATGTTAGAGCTGAAGAGCAACTCGAGGAGTTGGATGAGAAGGGCTTCATTCGCCCTAGTGTATCTCCATGGGGAGCACCTGTCCTCTTCGTACGGAAGAAGGACGGATCGTTGAGACTGTGTATAGATTACAGAGAACTGAACAAGGTGACCATCAAGAACAAGTATCCATTGTCGCGTATTGATGACTTGTTAGATCAGCTTCAGGGAGCGACTGTGTTTTCCAGGATTGACTTGCGTTCAGGGTATCACCAGCTGAGGGTGAGAGAGCAGGATGTGCACATGACAGCATTCCGGACCATATATGGCCACTACGAGTTTGTAGTGATGGCATTTGGGCTTACAAATGCCCCAGTAGTTTTTATGGAGTTGATGAACAGTATCTTCATCGACTTCTTGGATCAGTTTGTGGTGGTTTTCATAGATAACATTTTGGTGTACTCTCGCAGTAGAGTTGAGCATGCAGGACAGTTGAGGACTGTATTGCATGTTTTGGATGCAAAAGGTAGCATTCCTGGGTCATGTGGTATCAGCTGAAGGAATCAAGGTTGATCCGACCAAGATAGAGGCAGTAGCAACATGGACGACACCGACGAACGTCAAGGAAGTACGTAGCTTCCTTGGCCCAGCCGGTTATTACAGACGCTTTGTGGAGGGATTTTCTGTGATTTCCGTCCACTTACGAGTTTGCTGAGGAAGACTACCAAATTTGTATGGTCTAATCAGTGTATGCAGAGTTTTGAGGAGCTGAAGAGACGTCTGACTCCTGCTCCTATTTTGGCACAACCAGAGGGTATAGAGAATTTTGTGGTTTACAGTAATGCATCCAAGCTAGGCTTGGGATGTGTACTGAGGCAGCGGGGCAGAGTGATTGCATATGCGTCTCGACAGCTGAAGACGTATGAGGAGAACTACCCGACTCATGATCTGGAGTTGACAGCGGTAGTTCATGCACTGAAGATCTGGAGACATAACCTGTATGGTGCTACATGTCATATCTTCACATACCATAAGAGTCTGAAGTACATATTCACGCAGCGGGAATTGAATAACCGCCAGCGTAGGTGGCTTGAGCTGATCAAGGAACTCGATCTGGAGATTCTCTATCATCCGGGGAAAGCGAACGTTGTCGCCGACGCCCTGAGCAGGAAGACGCCTCGAGAGCAAGCGATTGCGAGATTGACAGTACAGTCTCAGTTACAGAGAGACCTGATCTGGTTAGAGTTGGACATCCAGTTTCCTGATGAGGATGCCCAGCTGCGTACTTTAGAGGTTCTTCCTGATCTGTTGGGTGAGATCCAACAGAAGCAGGAGACCTGCCCGACAGTGACGAGGATTCGTGAGAGGATGTCCAGAGATGAGGTACCAAAGTTTCTGATAGGAGCAGATGGAGTGATGAGACGCTGCGGTCGCGTCTGTGTACCCGCTGATGCGGATCTACGCCAGAGGATATTATAGGAGGCTCATTGTACGCCTTATTCAGTGCATCCTGGTACAAGTAAGATGTACCAGGATTTGAGACGTTCATACTGGTGGGGAGGGTTGAAGCCCGATGTGGCCAGATTTGTGGCATTGTGTGCGACCTGCCAGCAGGTCAAGATCGAGCATTGCAGACCTGGAGGTGAACTCCATCCACTTCCTGTTCCACAGAGGAAGTGGGAGAACGTCACCATGGACTTTGTGACTGGGCTGAGACCGAGCCGGAGTTTTGATGTTATTTGGGTTATAGTGGACAGATTGACGAAGACGGCACGTTTCATCCCTATTCGAGAGACGTGGCCGGTGAGCAGATTTGAGGAGTACACTAGGAAGATAGTGAGACTCCATGGTGTGCCGAGGACGATCGTCTCCGACAGAGATGGACGATTTACCTCGAGGTTCTGGCAGCAGATTCAGACTGCCCTGGGGACGAGTTTGCACTTTACTACTGCGTTTCATCCTCAGACAGATGGTCAGTCAGAGAGGACCATCCAGACGTTGGAGGATATGCTGCGAGCTTGTGTGTTGGACTGGGGACAAGTGTGGACGGATCACCTCCCACTTGTTAAGTTCTCATACAACAACAGCTAGCATGCATCTATTGGGATGACCCCATATGAGGCACTGTATGGACAGAGATGTCGTACTCCATTATGTTGGGATGAGCCAAGCAGTGTTAGTGGTTTAACACCTGATCAGATTCAGGATGATGTGGCTCGAGTAGCACTGGTTAGAGAGCGGATGCTGACTGCACAGAGCCGTCAGAAGTCCTATGTAGATAGGAGGCGTAGACCTCTAGAGTTCAGAGTAGGAGCTCATGTGTGGCTGAGAGTGTCTCCGACACGAGGGTTAGACGTTTTGGCATTAAGGGAAAGCTGAGTCCCCGATATGTTGGACCGTTCGAGATTCGGGATCGAGTTGGGAGCGCAACATACAAGTTAGCCTTGCCTCCGAAATTCGAGGGTGTTCACCCTGTGTTTCACGTGTCTCGGGTGAGGGAGTACATACCAGATCCGAGACATATAGTGAGTTATGATGATTTGGTGGTTGAGCCGGACCACACTTTTATTGAGCACCCGATTGCAGTCCTAGAACGAGGTATGAGACGCCTGCGTTCGAAGGACATTCCTATGCTGAGGATACAGTGGTCGAGACGAGGACCTGATGAGGCTACATGGGAGATTGAGGATAGTATCCAGAGGAACTATCCAGAGTTCTATGCCGAGATAGATGTACTAGTAGGATCGACGAGTAGACCTTAGTACTATCTTGGTTAGTGTTATGCTTATGTGCTTATATGTCATGTTGTGTTTATTCTCGTACTAGCTATGTTGTGATGTGTGATCTTATTAGATCTTGTTGTGCTAGTGCGATTGTTTATAGCTGGAGATGGTTCTTTCCTCCATGCTATTGTGATGTGATAGGTATAGCTGGAGATGGTTCTTTCCTCCATGCTACTTTGATGGACATAGTAGTGCCGGAGATGTTTTTCCTCCATGCCTTTGGTTATGTTGATGAGTTGGCTAGAGATGTTCTTCCTCTATGCCCTTGTGATGTGATGGTGATGGTTTGGCTAGAGATGTTTTTCCTCTATGCCCTGGATAATATAGTGATCTTATGGATGGAGATGATGAGTTCCTCCATGCCCGCGCTTGAGGTTATAGAGTGATATAGGTTGATACCATATGAGCGGAGATGTGATTCCTCCGGTAGAGAGAGTTATACCTCGGCTTCTAAGTCCGAGTGGTTTCTAGACTGTACAAGTTTCTGGACGAAACTTGTTTTTAGGGGGGGTGAGGTGTAAGAGCCTTAGTCTTTAGGAGCCATTTTGGCCTTAGACGCCCCCGCAGGTTCGTGGAGCCGCCCCTGCGGCTTGTGCCGTGTTCCGCCCCTGCGGCTCAGGGAACCGCCCCTGCGGTTTCTTGCGGCTGCAGCCGGATTTGTTGACCTTGACTCGTGCTTTACTCTCTTCTCTTCTTAGCCTTTCCTTTCCTTGCTGAGCAAGGGTTTCTACTTCACTCATCCTCAACCTTCTCATGTCCTCCTTGCTTCTCCCTTTCTTCTTCTTGATCTTGAGTTGGTTTTCCTTGAGTTTGGAAGAGAGTGGTGTGGTTGGTTGTTGATGGTTGTTGTGCTTTGTGGCTAAGCTTGGAAGCCAGTTGTGGTGTTGGTTTTGTGGTGATCTTTTCTTGGATAGGCCACAACAGTGGTAAGGGTCTTCTCTCCTCCTTTCTTCTTCTTTGATTCCTTTCTTCCTTCCTGGCTTAGGATTAGATGTGTGTGAATATATGTTGATGTTGGATTGTGTATGTTTATGCATATGTATGATTAATGGTTGATAAAGACGTGATTTGATCAGGTGAAGAGCCGAAGAAGAATCGCAGGATCACTTTCTGCACTGTCGCCGCCTCCGCGCCTGGAAGCCGCCGCCCCTGCGGGAGCCGTGTCACAGCGCTTGCGCCGTGCCTACGTTGCCTGCGGCCGCTGTCACCGCGCCTACGGCCGAGCCTTGTCGCGCCTGCGGTTGCCTGTTCTGCTCCTGCGTCTTTCCATTCCGCAGGTGCGTTTTGTGCAGGATATACTTAGAGTAGTATGATCCTTTCCTTTCCTAGTATGAGCGGTTTAGTAGCATGCTAGGTACGTGTATGAGGTTAGAATTATGATGAGTATGATATCGTTTATGCCGGTTATGGCTTTGAGGTTTATGAGTTAGGATACGATCCTTATGGATCCCTTGGGTCTAGGTGTGACCCCTGTGATGGATATGAGTTTGATATATTGTTATGTCTTGTTACTAGGCAGTGTTGTCCTCCACATTGGAGTGGACCAGGTTGAGAGTTGATCGTAGTGAGACTACTTCTGAGTTTGAAATAAGTCCATAGGACTTACTTAGCTGCCATTCCTATATTGGATGTGTGCAAGAGTGGTGTTTGTTATATGCTTTATAGCATGTGTTATGATGATTACCGACCTATGGTCTAGTGATTGCCCACTATAGGGCCGTGACAACATACCCTTTCATCCCTTCGTGGAGTCTGGGAGGTTCTTTGTAGTCATGCTAGATCTGGTACACGGGACGGACCCTTTCACCATTCTCATAAGGTACACGGGAAGGTGTGCCGGTACCACTCCAGCTGGCTATTGCACTCGGAGGCGAGGGTTATATTCCTCGTGTCACATATATTCCTATTCAGATATATATTTATACGATTAATTGATTGGACTTATTAAAGATAATAAACCGGGTAAATGTGTGAAACCATGATGATGTGTTATGATTTCTGATGCGTGGTTGTGCTCTTGCATCTTTATATATATATATGTGTATGGTTAGCTAACGGTTTTATACCGTGTTGTAGATCTTTTGCAGGTTAAGAGAGCTTCAGAGTGATCCAGAGTGGGTGATCCGCTGAGGGCTCCGTACACTGGGTCGTTATCGGGGTTTATGGGATCTTTTGTTGTACAGTTATGTTTTATTTGTACTCAGCGGTACTTCTGTATTACCTTTTGATATATATATATATATATATATATATATATATATATATATATATATATATATATATATATATATATATATATATATATATATATATATATATATATATATATATATATATATATATATATATATATATATATATATATATATATATATATATATATATATATATATATATATATATATATATATCAGTTTGATGTTTTGTATTTAATCTATTTGTGCATTGTTGTAAGATTCAGTGAACTTGTTGTCAGGCTAGGGTCAGGATCCATTGTAAGATCCTAACCCAGTAGCACCTCGAGTCCTAAGGATTCGGGGTGTTACATTAATCGGGTTGTTTCGGGGCCAACGGGTCGGGTCAAAAAAGGCTTGGTTATTAATCGGGTTGTTTCGGGTCGGTTTGGGTCGGGTATCATTTGTTCGGGTTGAAACGGGTTATCGGGTAGTGTCGGTTCCCGGGTCGTAACAGGACGGGTCGGAATCGGGTCGGTTATACACAAGCACGGGTTAAAACGGGTCGGATTAAAACAAGCTCTCATTTTTATCGGTTTGTTTCGGGTCGGGCCGGTTTGGGTCGGGTATTAATTATCGGGTTAATACGGGTCAATCGGGTTGGAGTCGGATCATTTTTATGTTTGGGTTGGGTTGAAACCAGATCGGTTTGCGTAACATCTCGATTCGGGTCAAATTATGTTCGGGTTCGGTCGAAACCGGATCGGGTTGCCTAACATCTTGATTTAGATCAATTTATGTTCGGGTTTGTGTAATTTATTCTAAAATTTATACTATGATATTAATTTGATAAAAGATGAAATAAAAGTTGTGTTGTTTACTTGTTTTAGACTTTTGAATCGTTTTGATGGTGTATTAGTGTGCATTTTATTTATAAAAATGTAATAGTAAATCAAAGACATGCGTAATAAATAATAATAACAATAATGATTTGCCGAATCGGATAATAATCCGTGGAATTCAATCGATCTATTTGATCCATATTCGAAAATATGGTATCTACAAACGACTTTAGTCAGATCGGATAATTATCCACATAAATGTTTGATCGGAATGATTTTAACCCGATCTGTTAGATTGAATATGAATTTAACCGGATACGGATATCCGACTGATCCGTTTGATCAAAATATCTAATCTGACAGACTAATCAATCCATTTGATCCATATATGCTTTTCCTATTTTATTTTCTATAAAATGTAAAATAAAATATATCATCTTTTGTTGAATCGGATAATAATTCGTGGAATTCGGTTGATCTATTTGATCCATATTCAAAAATATGGTACTTAAAAACTACTTTAGTCAGATTGGGTAATCATCCACATAGATGTTTAATCAATTAATCGGAATGTTTTTAGCCCAATCTGTTTGATTGCATATGAATATAACCGGATATGGGTATCCGACTGATCCGCTTGATCAAAATATCTAACCTGACCGACTAATCAATCCATTTGATCCATATATGCTTTTCCAATTTTGTTTTTTATAAATGTAAAATAAAATCTATCATCTTTTGCCGAATCGGGTAATAATCCGTGGAATTCGGTCGATCTATTTGTTCCATATTTGAAAATATAGTTATTACGCGACACGTAGTTAAATTTTCAAAAAGTATAATTTTAAACATTCGGATACCCGAAGAAATTATACTTTCAAAAAGCATAATCGAATATCCACATACATTATAATTGTAAACATCCGGATTTACTCAAAATAGTCGGATATTCATAGCTGTTATGATTTTTGTAGTGTTATAAACTTATAATAGACATTTGCTTGCTTGTATAGGGTGATTATCCACGTGCCGGTCACTTAACCTATTTTTATTTATGGAATGTATGAAGATGCGTGGAGAGTATTGAACCTCTTTCTAACAAAAAAATATTACTATTATCTAATATTACTTTTCGATCTATAAACATTTTAAAAAAATTTGTCCATTTTTTCATAAGATTCGATAGATAATTACTAATCAAGTAATTTATACATATCAATTGGAAAAAAAACAATATGAAAAATATAACAACACATTAACGCATATAACCCGTTATTATTCGAAAACCCGCACAAGGTGCGGGTATTACACTAGTTTACAGATTAATCGAAAGATGAACATGTAAACACTAGACCGCAATCGATGAGATAAAAAGAACACAGGAGTTGGTGACCCTGTTCGCCACAATTGTGACTACGGGTCTGTTTAATTGTAGTTTATTTCTGTTTCATTTAGTTTATAAACCATGAGTTTAATTTTTGTGCGTGTTTACTTGGAGATTGGTTTAATTCTCTATGAGTTTATTCGGGTTTATAAACCACTCAAAAATAAAATTATCTGAGCAAGGTTATTTTTGCTGGGATGGGTTTATTTTTGTTTAAAACCCGATTTTAACTTTGTGCTTTTCCAAACCGATATTCTTTGTTCATCTCTATGTATTCTCCGTCGTTTTTCGATTCTTTTAGGGGCATAAGTGTATTTTGAACAAAAATAAACCGAAAAAATAAACTACAAGTAAACAACCTTATATGATTTATATATATAAACTCATTGAGAAATAAACCCGAAAAAAACTATAAACCCGTATACACTCATTCAGTTTATAAACCCGAAAATAAACAAATCTGCAAGTAAACAGGCCCTACGTCTGGGGGCTGCCAAGCCAGGCTATTCCACTATGTATTTCCATTATGTATGATTGTATATATTTTTTTAATTAGTCAATAAGGAAAGTGATGATAAAATCAAGATCTACAGCTTCCCGGAAAGACATCGGGAACATCATCAGTTGTAGTGTCGTGGATGCTTCTCCTCCTCTTTCTGATGGTGGCGGTGGGATTGAGCTCGTTTGATTGACGATGCTTGTAATACTTTTGAGCGTGCTTGCGATTTGGATCGTGTCTCTTGTCTTCACAAATGTTGCAATATTCTTCCAATCTCCTTTCTTGAACACTCTTAGTCCTATCAAAAATCGTCTACGAAAACATCCATGAAAAAATAAATAAAAAAGTTAGCACACAAAATTAGTACTTGATCTTCTTGCCGATCTGTTCTATCAAGAAACCGTTGTGCACGTGTCGCCGCCTCCACGTCTATAGACCAAGATTCAATGCTGCCAACTTACTTATGTTCTTCGTCAGACCAACGTCCTCTCTTGATCGACGGAGACATCTCCGACGACATAATTGGAACCGTATGGGGAATCAATCGGGATTGAAAAACGTCTTCGGAAAGATCCTGTAACACCCCGAATCCGTAGGACTCGAAGTGCTACTGGGCTAGGATCTCACAATGGATCCTGACCCTAGCGTGACAACAACTTCACTGAATCTTACAACAAGACACCAATAGATTAAAACAAAACATAAAAATAGATATGTATATATATATATATATATATATATATATATACATGTCAAAGGATAATACAGAGTACTGCTGAGTACAAAGTCAAACTGAAATCCGTACAATAAGGATAAATTCAGAAACCCCACGAATATGCCCCGTGTACGGAACCCTCAGCAGATCACCCCTCCAGATCACTCCGCAGCTCTCCTAACCTGCGAGGGATCTACAACACGGTATGAAACCGTTACCTAACTATACACATATATAAGAAGATGCTAAAGCACAAACACACCTCATAAATGATAAACACTTCAGCATGATATCAAACATTTACCCGGTTTATTATCTTTAATAGGTTGAATCATTCCATCGTATAAATAGATATATATGAAGATAGGTGACACGAGGAATATAATCCCCGCCTCTGAGTACTCTAACCAGCTGGGGTAGTATCAGCACACCTCCCGTGTACCCTGTGGGAATGGTGAGGAGCCTTCCTTTATACCAGATCTGGCCTGACTACAAAGAACCTCCCAAACTCTACTACGGGATGAAAGGGAAAGGTTATCACAGCCACTACAATGGGCGGTCAATATAACATAGGTCGGTGACCAAATAATAACACATGTTATAAAGCACATAACACACACCACTCAAGCATACATCCAATATAAGGATAGTAGCTAAGTAAGTCCTATGGACTTACCTCGATCTCTGAAGTAACTCAAGTACGAATACTCCCAGAAACGTCCACTCCAAACTGGAGGACAACACAACCTATACAAGACACATATATATATATCACAATCCTATCACACAAAGGGTCACACCTAGACCCAAGGGATCCATAAGGGATCATATCCAACTCATAACCTCAAGGCCGTAACCGGCATATCTATATCATACTCATCATAAACCGACACCTAACATGATACTACTTCCCTCATACTAGAAAGGAAAGGAACTACCTAACTATAGGTAGTCCCGGGACAAGACGCACCTGCGTGATCAAAGGACGCAGGGGCGGAATGCAGGCAACCGCGGGCGCGGTGACGCTCAGCCGCGGGGGCGGTGACAAGAATCGCTGGCAACACAGGCACGGTGCTGGCACGGCGCTGGCACGGCGCTGGCACGGCGCTGGCACGGCGCTGGCACAGCGCAGGCGCTGCGGCACGTCTTCCGCAAGGGCGGTGACTTCTGGCCGCGGGGCGGCGACATTGCAGAATGAAACCTCGCGGCTTCTCTTTAGCTCTTCACGTGATCAAATCACGTTTACTCTCTTCCAGATTCACATACATACATATCAATACACATTCCAACATCAAAACTCTTAACATACATCTAATCCTAAGCTAGAAGGATTGAAACAAGGAAAGAAAGAAGAAGAATGAAGAAGCAAGGAGGAAGAAGCTTACCACAGTTGTGGCCTAGGCACGAAATTGCTCCAAGGCAACACTTCCACTAGCTCTCAAGCTCAGCATAGCAAGCACTAGCATCAACATCAACATTCACCACCAAAACTCCCTTAGCAACTCAAGGAAAAACCAACACAAGCTCAAGAAGGATGAAGGATAAACAAGGAGGACGTGAAGGCTGGATGGAAAGTGAATGAGGAAACCCTTGCTCAGCAAGGAGAAGAAAGAAGTAAAGCTAAGGGGTAAAGCACGGGTCAAAGGAGTCAACAAAACCGGCTGCAGCCGCTGGAAACCGCATGGGCGGTTCCTTGAGCCGCAGGGGCGGGAACGCGCAGGGGCGGAGGTCAAGCCCGCGGGTGCGGAAAGGCCAATCTCGGGCCAAAGCCAATCTCGGCTATGGTCCGATCTCGGTCCGAAAGAAAAGGGCTCTCACAAATCCATATCGCAGGTATTGTAAAAAGCATCCCCTTCTCCGACGACAAAAGATTCTTGCGGTTCTTCCACGGGTGGTAGCGGTGGCGGATGGACAGTGTTTCCGGTTGTCAAAGTACCTACAAGAGAGATCGCTGAGTCTTCGTAAGGCTGGTCGGAGATGATAGAATCAGCCCATTGAACATCTTCTGCGTCGAGGCTGAAGTCGACGAATTCGGCGAAGTATGCGTAGTCAGAGGATGACATCTTTACTCGGGAAGATTAACGTTGATTGTAGGTGAATTCTTGATTGCGGTTTGAAGGCGCGAGAGATTGATTTGAATGCTAATGAGTAATTTCACAACAATCCTGTAGATATCTAATACGAAATCGGACAAATTCTTGGAGAACAAGTATACGATAAGTTTTTATTTATTCTTTATAATCTCCTCTATTATGATAACTAAAACCCATAAAACCTTCGTACCTCCAACGATTTTTTTAAAGCGAGTCATATAAATAAGAATTTGCATCAATCTTCACATATAAGATTTAATTGATGATCTATATACCTATACTAACTATCAGTTAAACTCATACTTAGCATAATTTCGTGTAGTCACCTTATCAATTTTATAGTGTCGTCTATTCGATACTTAGCATAATTTCGTGCAGTCACCTATCAATTTTATAGTGTCGTATATTCGATAGCCCAAATCACGTAATCTAACATTTAATTTAATAAAACCTAATTCTTTTTAGGATTGATACTAACTTTGACATTCAATTATCTCAAAGGATATTGTCCTGAAATACTCTTTCTTGATTGTTATCGCAGGATTTGAATTATTGCTTGATTTCAATTCATAATGTGAAAAATTACAACTTTACAACAAGTTTCACGTAACAATTAAGACAATTATCAACATAATGAATTATCAAAAAATATTTTGACACACAATTATCGTCTAACCCGTACAGGACACGGGTATTAAAACTAGTACCTATCCTAAAAGAGCCGTCACTTAAGCTGACGTGGTGACCTCTTAATTTTTCCTAGATAAATCTTTTTTCTAAAACACCTAATTAAGCCAATAAATCTTATTAACTAAACAAAAATTTAAAACTATTTTTCTGAACAGTTCATTTATTTGTTTCAAAACAAACAAATAATCGGATGAAAACTAAGATATTTTTTTAAAGTCCGATTTCGTTTTTTTTTGTTAATCTAAACTTAATTTTGTAAAAAGATTTCGTTGGATTTTTTTTATCAGGCTCTCATTCGTATCTTAATTTAACCGATCTGTTTACTCACGAATTTATCCTAATTCTTAAAGCTTCTCTTGTACGTCTTCTACTTCTCCTTATATATACGTCTTCTAATTTCACCAAAACTAAATCGTTCTTAGTCTGTTTTTAAGAGCGTAAACTCTATTCCGCCAACACCCGGTTACCTCGGTTAGTTTTATTCTTTTTTTTGGCTTTGATTTAGTTTAGGTTGACTAATATCGATTCTCTTATTCCTTATACGACAATCTTTTTTATCAGTTTCACTGAAAAGCCATATGGATTTCTCCAGCTATCCTCTTTTTGGCCTCCAAGTCTGACTTGCCGTCATACCCATCTCTTCTTGCAACGCTTTACGCTGCCTAATCGCCAAATCCAACGCCTTAAGTCTCGGCATCGTCTCCCTGCCATCGACATCGGATGCCGACAACTACTAACACTCCATCAATGACTATACAGCTATAAACACTCCATCAATGGCTTTGCTGCTATGCTTACTCCTAAGGAAGCCGACAAGCTTTCGAGTACTATCTTGTGAGTATTTACTAATTTACACCTACATAGCCCTAATTATTTACTAACGATGAATGCAGGTTTGGAGGAAGCTGTTTCAGTACTTGAAAGTCATCCAAGAAAACACGTAATGTACACGACAAGATCATGGGATTTTAAATCCGTTAATTATTATCGTGCATATAGATTTAAGTTAAAATACGAGATAAAATTCACCGATTGTTAAATATGTGAGATTCTACGGTTTCAAATCGCCATCATTTACTTTCTACAAAATATTTATCAATAAATTGTCATCTTTTTAAATACGTGAGATTATTTAATATGTTTGTAAACCATCATTATTTTAAAAAATTCCAATCATATCTTTTTTGTCAAGAATATATTAGATTCGAATTTATTATAAACTACCTAATTAATTTGGCTGTATATAAAAAATTAAGATTTGGTTGCCTATCATACTGTAACATAATTGGAATGTGTAGATATTGGCTCATTACTATTTTTTTTAACAACTGGTTTTACTTAATCAACCTAATTTTATTATTTATTTATTTTTAAAATTATTTATTTAGATTGTAGTTATTTTTTTGTTTTTAAAGTCTCGAACAAATTTGATAGACTATCATATATAAGGAAATTATTGTTTATAAATTTATTATGATTTTTGAAAAATATTGATTTTTTTATTGAGTTATATACTATCTTTTTGAGATATTTATTTTTTAAGCTTCAAATTAGAACTATATATGTATTGGAAAATCGTCTAATTTATGATCTTTATTTTTTTGAGATCTTTATTTTTTTTTAACTTTTTTGAGTAAATATAGAATTTTCTCCTTGAATTCCTTTTAGCATTTCTGATAATTTTAAAAAAAAAGTTCATAACTTAAAATTTTTCACAAGTTAATTAAATTCACTTAGATAGATTTAATTTTCATTATCGACAATTTTACCGTATTATTTGTGAAAATTTAACCAATTGAATGTTTTTATAGGTTTTGAATCATATTATTATTTAGAGTGATGATTTGTTTAAAATTATAGTTTTCCTTAAGTTATCTAAGTTCCTCAAATTAATAATTTTCACTTAAGTAATCTATATTTACTCATAAAAGTTAGATTATTGTTTGAAATTTAAATTTTATTTTTCTGTATAATTTAATTAGTTGTTTTCTAAAAATAATTATGGGAATTTTTCGTCATGTATATATGGTTAGAAATGGAATTGGTTCTCGTAGAGAAATGTATTAAAGTGCTTACTTATGAAGTAATTTAAGCCGTCAATGATTTATGACATGCGCATTGACAATTTTATAATTTTTGAAAGAAACGGGACATTTTTATCTGTTTAAAAATCTTTTTTTAGATAAACAATGTGACATTTTTTAAATTTTTATAAAAAAATCAATTCGTTCAAATCATATATTTTATTAAAAAAAACCCGCACAAAGTGCGGGCTATAAACTAGTTTAAGAGGTACTAGGAAGACTATCAAGATGATAGGCAAATTTTGAATAGTTATTTTTTATATATATATATATATATATATATATATATATATATATATATATATATCCTTCAAATTTTAGGTTGTCCTCCTAATGGAAAATACAACATTCTATTGCGTGAATAAGTGGTTGTTCTGATGACTTGGCAGGAGTTGTTGCAGTACTATAAAATGAAATATTAACATTAGCTTATGATGAAGAATCTAGAGCGTACCAAAGAGACGGAGGAGGTAGAGAAATCAAGCATCGGCATCCGCGGAAGCCAAAGTTGTCCTTCCCAAAAGATTGAGAATGCGAGCGACAGAGCTCTAGAAAACCGTAGATAGGGGAATTATTCATAACCGAGTTTAGTATATATTGCAACTTATAGCTTAATATGCATTAACTATTCCAAAGTTGAAGAAACGAAATTCAGTTGAAGTTTTTCGAATTTCGACTTGAGTTAAACCTCTTCTCAAAGAGTTTTCGAACCTAAACCAACCAAACGAAACAAGTTTAACTTAAAAAGCTAAAACTTGGGTCATAAAATACAATATAAAAAAAATAGTTTGAAATTCGTAATTAAAAAATGGTTAAAATTCGTAATTATATTTTCTGGTGGCAAAAGTGCAAATCTAAAAGTCTGGGCTATTTCTGTAATAAAAAAAACGTGGGTTGAAAACTGTATATAAGTTTACTGGGGCATGCATTAATTGAAAACATGGGCCGTTTTCATAATTTAAAATATGGGTCAAAACTGCAAATAAATGATAAATGGCAAATTATTTAAAAATACGAAATAAGGGCAAAAAAAGTAAATAAGAGTTTGGGAAAATTTCTGGAATTATACCAAAAAGCCGGTGGCCGATCACAAATAGAGGAAAGAGGCTCGGCGACGCTTTTGCACAATTCCCAGCAAAGACGAAGGGTGGGGGCTCCGGCAGGCGAAGGTTGTTGGGGCTTCTCCGGTGCTGGTGGCACCCGGTGGTGTTTTGTCCGGCGATCAGATCCAAACAGAGGAGGAAGGAGATGGGTAGGCTGCAAAGAGAAGGAGAAGAAATAGGTGGCGAGCGCCGGCTTCTCCGGTGAGCGAGGAGGGAGAGGAGACTGTTAACAAGGGAGAATATAGAGAGTATGAAGAGAGATGAGCAAGGTGAAGTATAGTTACATGGTCTTATATATGACCTGGCAAAAGAAAAAGGAAGTAACTGACTCTTTACAACCTAGTTGCCTTATTATATACTAGGATTCATCACCCCCCTCAAGCTGGAGGATCATAGAGTCCCAGCTTGGAAATGATGTGACGATGTTGAGCAGCTGGAAGGATCGTGGTCAATATATCTGCAACTTGCTCAGTAGTAGGAAGATGAGCAAGGTGAAGTAAGCCATCAAGGACTTTCTCTCTAGTAAAGTGACAATCAATGTCTATGTGTTTAGTACGCTCGTGAAAAACAGGATTCTTAGCAATGTGGATTGCTGAAATATTATCACAAAAAAGAGTGACAGGTTTAAGGTTGGAGAGTCCCGTCTCTGTAAGCACTCGAACAACCCAAGTAATCTCTGTAGAAGCCAAAGCCATTGCTCTATACTCAGCTTCAGTTGAACTTCAAGAAACAGTTGATTGCTTCTTAGACTTTCAAGTAATTGGTGATCCGCCAAGAGAAACAACAAAGCCTGTAACAGATCGTCTAGAAATTGGACATGAAGCCCAATTTGAATCAGAGAAAGCAGTAAGGGATAAAGTTGTATCTCCTCGAATAATGATGCCACGACCAAGTGTACCATGAACATAGTGAAGAGTATGGGAAAGAGCTTCCATATGGGAAGATGTAGGAGACTGCATGTGTTGGCTTAAAGTTTGAACTGTGTAAGAAAGATCAGGTCTAGTATTGGTAAGAAAGTTGAGTTTTCCTACCAATGATCTGTAATGTTCAGGATTAGGTAAAAGATTTCCAACTCCAGGAAGTAATTTAGAATGAAGAGGTAATGGTGTGGATGGAGCATGACCTGTGAAGTCAAGGTGACTGTCAAGAAGTAACTCCTGAGTGAACTTCTTCTGAGTTATAGCTACACCTTGATCAAGATAAGTAACTTCAATTCCCAAGAAATAATGAAGATAACCCAAATTCTTGATGTTGAATAGCTTGTGAAGATGAGATTTCAAATGAGACATAGAAGATATATCTGAACCTGTAATCAGAATATCATCTACATAGACAGCAACTATAATAAATCCAACAGAGGTCTTTTTTGTGAAGAGACTATAGTCATTCTTAGACTGGACGAAAAGAAGTTCTGAAAGAGCATTTGTAAGCTTAGAGAACCATTGCCTGTTGTTTTAAACCATACAACGACTTCTGAAGTAAGCAAACCTTGTTTTCTGGATTAGGAAAGCCCTGTGGAACTTGCATATAGACTTCCTCGTTGAGGTCTCCATGTAAAAAAAGCATTGTTTATGTCTAATTGAAAAATGGGCCAACGATTATGTGTTGCCACTGAAATCAAACACCTGACAGTAGTCATTTTTATCACTGGAGAAAAAGTGTCTTGATAATCTATGCCATATTGTTGAGTATAACCACGAGAAACCAATCTTGCTTTGTATCTCTCTAGAGATCCATCAGATTTGAGTTTGATCTTGTAAACCCATTTGCAAGATATAGCTTTATTTCCTGGAGAGAGATCAACTAACAACCAAGTACCATTAGCAGTTAAAGCAGATATTTTCTTGTCCATAACCTCAATCCATTTTGGATCTTGGGAAGCAACTTTGAAAGTGGAAGGTTCAGAAAAAACTGTTTGAGGAGCTAAAAAAGCATGAGAAAAAGGAGAGGAAGTGGATGTGCAACAATGGTGTAAATCATCTAGTGAGTTAGCAGAGTAACAAACATAGTCATTAAGATGAGAAGGAGCTGAATGTTTTCTTGTAGATCTTCTAGTAACTGAAACAGGAACATGAACAGTGGGTGCTAGAACTTGGTCAGGTGAGGTTATGGTTGTTGGTTGAGTGGCTGAAACAGAAGGAGAATGGTCAATGGGGTATGAAAAATGTTATCCTTGGAGGAATTGGAAAAATCAGAAATGATGGGAGGAAGGGTAGGTGGAGTATGAAAAGAGGTCAGAGAATGGAAAAAAAAATACAGTCTCATGAAAAGACACATCTCTAGATATGACAACAGTATTGGTTAAAAAATTATAACATTTATATGCCTTTTGACCAAAAGGATATCCAAGAAATACACAAATATCAGCTCGTGATTGGAACTTGTCTCTTGACCTTTTTAAGGTGTTCACAAAACATAGGCAACCAAAAGATTTAAGGTGATAGTATGAAGGTATTTTGTTGAACAACAGTTCATAAGGAGATTTGTGGTGTAAGGAAGGTAAAGGAAATCTGTTTATTAGATATGTGGCTGTCAAAAGACAATCACCCCAAAAGAAATAAGGTAATTTGGATTGGATAAGTAATGTTTTGGCTACTTCAAGCAAATGCTTGTGTTTTCTTTCACAGGTTTCATTTTGTTGGGGAGTATCTACACATGTAGATTGATGAATAATCCCTTTGGAGGCATAAAATTGGGAAGCAAAAACATTCGTGAATTCAGGTGCATTATCAGACCTGATAAAATGAGTTGTTGCCTTGAAATGTGTTTCAACAAATGTGATAAAAGCTTGTAAAATGGGAAAGGCGTTGCTTTTAGTGGATAAGAGATGTGTCCAAGTGACTTTTGTGTGATCATCAACAATGGTTAAAAAATATTTAAAACCATTATAAGTGGCATGTTTGTAAGGTCCCCAGGTATCGATATATAGTAGCTGAAAAGGTTTGTCACTCACAGAAGAACTAGTGGGTAAAGATTTCTGCATTGTCTAGCTTTGGGACAAACAGGACACACTTTATTCAGAATAGTAGAGGATACATCAATATTGTGAGGTACATGTTTTAACTGGTCAAAAGGTATATGACCGAGTCTACAATGCCATAAGAAAGCATTAGAAGTATGAAAACACAGGCTGTCTGAGACATTATTACAAGCAGAAGAAGACAAAACAGTGTCCTGAGGTAAAGTTTGAACAAGATTGGTGTCTAGCACATACAGTCTTTTGTAGACTTTACCAACCCCCAGTGTGTTCTTCGTGGAATGGTCCTGGATTATACATTGAAAAGGGGAGAAATGAATATCCAGTTGTAGTTGTTGGGCTAGTGTAATGACAGAGATAAGATTAAATTGAAACTCTGGAATGTGCAACACATTTGTGAGAGTTATTGTAGGGGAAAGTGTGACAGTACCAATGTGTAATATAGGTATTTTTGTACCATTAGGTATAGTCATGAATCTTGGATGGGGCAAAGCTTGAAAGGAAGAAAAGAAAGAAAGATGTTGTGTAATATGATCAGTTGCTCCACTATCAAGAATCCAAAATGAATTAATGGAGTGAGCAAGAAAACAACTTGAATTACCTGCAAACATGGCAGCAGTGGAAGTACAAGAAGAAGTTGATGATGACTGTGATGGTTGAATGATGGTTGAATTAAGCTGAGTAGTTGATTGTACTGTTCAATTGAAAAAACTGGAGAACCTGATGTGGATGCAAGTGATTCAGAAGAAGCCACTAACCCTCGAGATGGAGTTTTGGATAGTTGAGGAGGATTAGCCTGGAGCTTGTAACATCTATCAGTGGAATGGCCGTTGATTTTGCAATGGGAGCAGTAATACATCTATTTCTGTTGTTCTTTAGCCATTTTCAATTCTGGATTTACAGTGTAACAACGATCAACGGAATGACCATAAATCTTGCAATGGTCACAAAAATAAGATAATCGACCATGGCCTTTCCCAGAAGAAGCGCCACGACTTCTAGAGTTCTTAGATCGGGAATTCGCCAAGAATGCAGCAGATTCAGTAGACACAGACGAGGAATTATGAATCTCAGTTTGACGTTCATCTTGAGTGAGCAATTGAAAGATTTCATCAACTGCAGGAAAAAGCTTCATGAGAAGAATTGAGCGACGGACAGTAGCAAACAATTCATTGAGTCCCATGAGAAATTGCATAGTCTTCCGATTTTTTATTAGATTTTGTGTGGATGAATCAGATCCACAAGAACAGGTTTGAGCATCGATTAAAATGGTGTATTCGTCCCATAATTTCTTGATCTTGGTAAAGAAGGAAGAAATTGAGAGATTGCCTTGTGCAATCATAGAAAGCTCCCTCTGAATTTGATAGATACGAGCCTGATTAGATTGAGAAAACCTAGCACTAAGACTCTTCCAAATTTATGCAGCAGTTTCACAATAAAGGACACTTTCCGCTATGTCCTTCCAACCGAATGAAGAAGCCAAGAAATCACCATTCCGTTGCAACGCTGCCATTGAAGAACCAGAGAGGGTGGAGAAGTAGGTTTGGTACAGGTACCTCGAACGAAACCGAGTTTATTCTTGGCAAGAAGTGAAACTTCAACCGATCGTTTCCAGTGATTGAAGTTGCTATCACACAATAATCGAGTGGATAGAATATAATTGGGATGGTCAGAATGATGTAGATACAATTCATCAGAAGGATCGATGGTTGTGTTTGTGAGAAGCATAGATCCAGAAGGATCTGATGAGGAAGAAGACATGGTGGAAAAATCAGAATATTCGCTCTGATACCATGTTAACAAGAGAGAATATAGAGAGAGTATGAAGAGAGATGAAAAACTGTATTCATCGTGTATTGGAAAGTATTGTTACATGGTCTTATATATGACCTGGCAAAAGCAAAAGGAAGTAACTGACTCTTTACAACCTAGTTGTCTTATTATATACTAGTATTCATCAGAGACTACCGGTGGTGCATTGTTAAAAAGGAGAAGGCGAGAGGGACGAGGGAAGATGAAAAGAGAAGGGAGAAGAAGAGAGATAGGGAGAAGAGAGGAGAGGTGGTCGGGGTCGAAGGGTCGAGCAGGGCTATAACGGTAACAGGTGCAGGGCTAGGGAGAAGGAGAGGGAGGCAAGGATGTGCCTGGTTACCCTGGTAGGAATACCCCGGGTGGGGAGTTGGGCAGGACCGTCCAATAATATTTTAAAAAGCCTAATGGAAGAACTTCACAATTTTAGGGCCTATAAATTTTAAATTCATGTACAAATTTCAATTTTATTTATTGGAAAAATAACTCAACATAATACCAACTATCGAGATTGAACCCAAAATAATACCAACTTTGAAAATTACTGACAACGATACAAACTATCTACATATTTACCAAAAATAATATAAAATGTTTTTTCGGCAAAAATTCCGGCACCGACGATGATGTGGCATTCAACTTGTCCATGTCATCAAATTAAATATAATTAAGTGGGTGTGACATGGATATTTTTAAAATCATATTGCTTTCATTTATATAAAGCCAATAAATTAATATACTTTAAACCCAAATCAAATTACTTAATTTGAAATCAACCCATAATAATCTTAATTAATTTCTTAAGTTTTGTCTAATTTAATTGAACACCATATTTCAAAATTAAAATTTTTCATTTGGATTCACAAAAATTAGGGTTTTTCTTATGCCTTCAACTCTCTGTTCGTCCCAAACTGTGACGCTAATTTGGATCTGGACCTTATTTGGTTCCTCGTCACTGAGAATCTTGTTGACATCGAACCTCTCGTAGTTGTTAGGGTTTACCTCTTCCTTACCTGAATCCGAATGAAATATTCTAGAACACGACAATAAGGGAAAATCGTGCCTGAAGCAACTCCAGATCTTGCTCCGGGGTGTCGATTTTGCCGGCGCCGATCAATCCTCGGAGGACGAGCACCGCAAGCGTGAGGCAAAGAATCTCCTTTGAGTGCTTGATTGCACTGTGGATCTGGGAACTCCGGCGACGACCCGTACAATACTCAAAATTGTTTCCGAATTGAGATGTAGGTCATAACTAGCTTCTTCTTGGAAAGATTTGAAACTGTTGAATCTATTAATGAACAAGGTGTTGGATATTTATCTACCGTTCAATTTTTATGAAGCTAAAGGAGATATTTGATTGCAGGTGAGGCCTTGTTCGTCGCTATGAGAATAGCCCTGCAAATTGGATAGCTTCGATGCATCCACTTACCACTGCACAAATTATTTTGCAATTGTTTGATTTTTAGACTTGAATATTTGTTCCAATTGATTTTAAATTCAGTAATTTTGTGAAGTTAAAGGGGATACTTTGCTTATGAAATAGTTGTTTCATTTTATTTTCTAAAAATGTTACAATTTAAGTTGGACAAAAATTAAGTTACAGAGATTAATTAAAGATTATTATTGGTTAAAATAAATTCAGTAATTGCATACATATATAAAATTTCCTGAGCTTATATGAAAGCAATTTGATTTTTTTTTTAAAAAAATCCATATCACTCCCACTTAATTATACTTAATTTGATGACATGGATAAGTTGGCTGCCACATCATCGTCGGTGCCGGAATTTGTGCCGGAAAAACACTTTGTACTATTTTTGGTAAATATGTTGATAGTTTGTATCGTTGTCGGTAATTTTCAAAGTTGATATTATTTTGGGTTCAATGTGAATAGTTGGTTATTTTGAGTTATTTTTCTTTATTTATTTTAGTTATAAAGTGTTTAATTTACAACACGTTCAGACCTCACTCTTTTCTTTTTTTACTTATATTTTTATGTTTTTTTCCTTATTTATTTTTTACATTTTTTAATTTAATTTTGTTTCAACCATGCTAATTTCTTAGCAAAAACACTTATATTTTAAATAAGTATTTTCTATATATTACACTCTATATATGTTTTAAAATGTAAAATATGGTCGTATAATTATAAATACGCATTGTTAATATCATTTTACTATTTTAAATAATAATTCTAGTTTTTATATTATAATTTTTTTTTTCTTTTTTAAATTCCTTATTCATTCGGGTGAAGCCAATTTCTCAGTTCCTCTAGTCAGGTGGGCATCGGCCGGTCTTTCGACCAGATACCCCTAGTCTTTCTTTTCAGCTGCCATACTTTCTTAAAGACGGATGAGAATTTGCGGTGTCCATCAAGTTTCTTGTGCTATCATTCATTTCACTACAAAAGTATTCAAGAATAGCACCTTTTTTCGAATCCATGATGGGGGCATGAGTGTAGAAACTCATTGAATCTCTCCCATGTGGTGTGGATATTTTCATTATCCGTCACATCAAAGTATGATATCTCTCCCTGATCTAAGCAGTCTTATTAGGAGAAAAACACTTGCTGAAGAAAGCAGTTGTTCCCAAGTAGTAAATGTGCTAATTAAAAAAGAGATAAAAGCACGCATTCTCAAAGCATTAGGGAAAACATTAGCATAATTAAGAGTGTATATGATATTTTCAAATGTTCTCAAGTGTAGTGAGGATTTTCATTAATAACTTCTGAGAATTGATCATTTTGAATTAGCCTTATGGTATTCGTCCTGAGGGTTGAAGTCTCCCTCTCTAAGCGACAGAAGCAAGAAAGCATGATTATGAATAGTCTGTCAAGGATTCATCCTTGCATTCAGCGCTTGAGATGCATTTAACCCAATGTTCTAAAAGGCTTTAGGCACACCTAGGTGTTGGGGTCCCCTCGAGCCTAGGCGCTTGGCGCAATGTACCTAGGCGCGTCTGGTTGCATTTTTTTTAAATGTCTAAATTTCATTAAATATAACAAATAACTTGATATTTCAAAAACAATAAACAAACCGGTAAGAATTAAAAAGTATAGTTTACGGTTAGTGAGTTAATTAGAGAACAGGATTGCAGAAGAGGAGCTGCAACATTAGAACAAAATTGTAGAACTGAAAGCTTGAAGAGAGTACTTCAGGAGGTTCGGACAAGATTATACGGTTGTGTTGCGGGCAAGTTGTTAGGTATAATATAACTTTTTAAGGGAATAAGGAATTCTAGTTTTAGTTTTATTAGGAAAGTGTATTCAAATTTTAAAATTTATTTATAGCAATAATTAATTTATTCCTCATTTGACAATTTTTAATATTTAAGTTATTTTTAATATAATTTATTTTCTTAAAATAATATAATTTATTTTGTAAATAAGAATAATCCACTTTTAGGAAATAAAATAAAATAATGTTCTACTGAATTCTTTTTTTTAGAAAAAAACACAAGATTAGGCCCAAGTAGACGCCTAGTTGCGCATGCGTGCCTTACTACGCCTAGGCACACCTGAACGGCGCCTGATCAAAGGGGCTAAGCATGAGACTCCTAAGGCGTTGGACCTCTAGCGCCTCCCTAGACGCGTCTTTTAGAACAATGGCTAAACTTACATTTTAATTAACCTTTACTATATATGTGTCTGTATTTTGGTTCGTTAATTTAGAAAGTAAACGAGCTTAAACCGAGCTTTTCCCAAGCTTGAGTAACTCAACTAATACAATGCTCCTATACTGATATTCTAGTTGAACGAGACGAACAACAAAATGTCCTAGTCCGGCTCGTTTATAACTAAACGTACTTAATTTTTATCGAGTTGTAAAATTATTCAGGTAGAATATTCGATCAAAACATTACCTAACATGAAGTTAGGCTAAAATAGATTAGACAGCCCACAACATCACAGAGGTTGAAAATTTCATCAATTTATCTTTCACTCATAAGTTTTTTGGATAATGTAAACTTCAAAATAAAATTTACTTACAATTTTGTGACAAAGATATTATATAAGTCAAGATCATACACAGCTGTTAGAATTTGTCAAATAGTTATTACTTGTATCAAATCATCATCCATAACCCATAACAAACCTTCCCAAATTATGTCAACCTCAAAAGACAATGCAAGTCACTCCAATAATATTTTAGAATTATTTACTCAATTTCAGATTTAATTATATTATTACAAATTTCATTTAAGTGAAATATTCTAATTTTAACTAAATATCTAGCTCAACAAGTCAAGATATCTATTAAAAAAAACAAGGAAACGAGTTTTTTGCTTTGAGATCTCAACTTCATAAACGTCTCAAATCATACTATAGGACAAATAATTATTATAATTAATTAAAATTAAATAAATTAATTCAAAAGATTACGTTGAGGTTACATTGATATAGAAAAAGTGGTTACCTCAGATATTGATGAAGAAGTTAAGAAGAGATGAACGACGTCGTTTTTAACATCGTCTCTGTTTTCGAAGCAATCTTTCTCGTATATTCACACTATCTGTATTCTACTGCTTATACAATTGTCGATTTGAGGACGATTAAAATTTGTTTCCAAACATATATAGTTTAATCAACCATTAACTAACGGAATTGCTTAAATAATAACATTAATTTTATTTAAGTTATAATTTTTATTTATTTATTTATTAACTCCAATCGCAATCAAGCTAGCAGGCCCATCGCAGGATTCTTTTTACCTTTATTTTGAAAGGTTGCCTCTTCCCCACATCTATTTGTCTCTTTGAGGAACATGTGAACAACTAAACAAAATTCAAGAATAATAACAATGATCTTGGCAGAATTGAAGATTTTGATTTCATAACAAGCGAGAAAGAATGAATGTAATATAAAGCACTGCGATATCTAAAAAGCTGAGGATAATCACATTGATTGACAAGTATTTATACATCATAAGAACCCTAGAAAACCAAAAAGGGGGAAATATAGTAGTAGTTTACTACAATTACAGAAGTTAAAGTTCGGAATGTACGAAAGAAGTCGAAAATCAATACCAATTCTGTTCATCCTTTGCATCAAGATCCAAATTGAGCAACAGAAAATCTTGCAACTTCACCACAATGAGGAGATAATTAAAAGAGGAAAGGCGAGGTCAGAAATGGCAACCGCAGAAGCAGTAGAATACAGACAGCGTGGAAACGAGAACGATTGCTTCAAAAACTGATACGATCTTGAAAAGAACGTCGTCGAAGAAGGATATATGGAGATTGAGCCTCTTCCAGCGGCGACCTGAACTGAAAAACCTCCAACTCCATGCTTGTTTGCACATTAATCGTTTTACGAACCACTTTTTCTTGGTGGATGTCGCGGATGTCGCAGCAGCCTTTGGCGTCTCCATGTTATTTCAACGGATTTGAGAGGAAGAAGAAGAAGAAGGGGGATATTGAGCACAGAGACGAGAAGGTTCGGTTCGGTTACTTATGGAGAAAGAGGCAGGGGTACTATTGACATTTTATAATGTTTAGAAACTGGGGATATTTTAGGTATTTTGTTAAAGAGGTAGGCATTGTGCAAGGGTTTACGGTTTACGCGCTTTTAAAAGTTAAAGAATAAATAATTTTGCCCGAAATTAATAATTATTCTGCCCAAAATCTTTATATTTTTGCCCAAAATTATAATGCAATATTCTTTCAACAAAAGTAATATCAATCGTTCTGTCCAAAAATAATATTATTGATAAATAATATGTTATAATTTAGTTATGTTTGGTGTTTTGATAATTTTTTGAACTTTATTATAGAAAGTTACTTTGATTGCGTTTTTAAATTACAATTAGGATTATTAAAATAAGATATATAATTATTATTGGTTATAAATAATATAAATTATAAATTTTCGATAATACATTGTTTTAAAATGAAATTATAATTACCTCACATGTCAAAAAAATTTGAAATACAACACAATAAATACTATCTAGCTAGGTAAAAATTATTCATCAATAATTTTAAAACTAAAAAAAATAAAAATATAATATAATATTAAGTTTCTAAATATAATACTATCAAAATAATATATGATAATTATATACATCATTTCCTTCACAAATCTATTCATCTAAACCGACCAAAAAAGTTCAATTAAATAGTTATGAGTAATAATAGTAAAATACTTCTAAAGAAATTTAAAATAACATTAGAAATTTAGAATGTTATGATACTATTGATGTAAAATATTTAAAATAACATTCTAAATGCTTCTTTTAAAACATTGTATTATCATAACATTCTAAATTTTACATTATTTTTTAGAAATATAAACATTGTATTATCAACATTGTATTATCGTACTATTCATGAACAAGGGAGTACGTATGGACTAGATTCGTTTTCATTCCGTTTTTGTTTTCGGAGTTCAAACTAAACGGGCCCTTAGAATGTTATGATACATGGTAGATTCAAGTGTAAATGCTTCTTTTTCCCTTTCGATCTTGTCTCGAATCAAACATTAATATGAGTTTCTGAAACTACTTAAAGTAGTGGAAGTATTATGGTAATATAAGGATAATTTTGTTAAGGAACATATTCCATTTCCACTTCTTTTCTTCTTTACTTTGTTACAAGATTCTAGTGACATGCACCTTAAGAATTCCACTCTCATAAGTTTTATTTTGTTTTGAGCCACTCATTTCCAAAAGTTTCACTACTTATAATCTTATTACACATACCATATGTGTTTGTAGCACGTTCAACGGTATAAAACACGTTGGAGTCTACTTTTTATATTATGTTCATGATATTTTGTAACAAAATATAGCCATGCAATAGGTAGCCTATGTGTTTGTAACATGCTTATCTTTATCCCAACTACTTTATAAATATGTTTTAAAATAAGCTTTTTATATGTATGCATGACTTGTTATATTAAGCCTTAGATTAGACCCTAATGTAATGACGATATTAGCCTTGTAAGCACATGAACGGCATTATAGGGCCCATGATATGAGGCCAACGGCTCTTAAGTAACGGCCAGGTTGTATCATTATGTATGCTTTTAGACTTGGTCTTCTAGAAAATCTAACACCCTAAAGTAGGGATGAATTCATAAATTATGATTACGAGTCTAATGTAACCGATCTTATATATTAGACGGAAGATCTCAGCGCATTTATGTATTGGACTTCTTATATAAAAAGTCTAAGTCTTTTTGCGCGTTTTTGGTCAACGGTATCGTAGTTAAAGAAGCATGGTACTTATGTATTACTGTATTGGAGTGTATTTGGTCAACTTTAAGAAAGTTATAGAAGGACACACGTTGGTTCGTTTGTGTTGTAAAAGACTTGGTCCGGTGGTGTGAGAATCTAGTATAAAAGGGAACAACAAATATGGCGTGCCCAAAAAAGTTGAACTATATGAAAAGGAAAAGTAGGATGAATAATTGAATTATTATGCTGAGTTGGGTCTTCTAGATTTGACAGCTTCTTTAATTTCTGGCTTGGTTACCAAGAATAAACACCTTCCTATATAGCTTAATACCCTTACCCTACCACCGTCGAAATCATACAACCCGACAACGTGCTAACGAATCTTGGATATTAAAAGTTAGGATCATAGTTTTTTTTTTTGTTAGAAAAGTTAAGATGATACTGAGTAGGGGTGAACAAATATATGAAATCCAACCCACTAATATGAAGATCTTATTCTGAAAGTTTTAAATTCGACACACGGTAATCGAGAATGAAATCGGATCGGATACACACACCCCTAGATAATGAAAAGTACGGTCCGAACCATTAATGTAAAGACCCGGTTCAGGCTTGGACCATAATATTCCAATCCCGCACCATTTTTACCCTTCTCACGATTTCTTTAAAAGAAAACCGGAAGCGGTCCTGGACTGTAATGGTACGGTCCATGGACCGTGAGGGTGTGGAAGTGCTCCCTAATAAATAATAATTATTGTAATATTTTGTTAATTAGAAAACAAAAACAATCTTTACAATATATAGTTCATGATTTAGAGGTACTTGATTCATATTCCTCTACCTCCTCGCTATAGTCAAATGTCAAGTACAAATATAACACAAACATTAGCTGATGTTATATTTGTGCTGCGGAGAGAACGGTAGATGAGGGCGTGTCGAGTCATTTTCGTTTGGATGTTCTGGTTCGTCTATATGGCGAAGAAACTAGTATGTCAAAGTTTAGCTAACTCTAACTCCACTGTGAAGACAAAAGAATCCAAGCACCCATGATGGGGAAGAGTATCACTGCAGAAGCCTGTGAAAAAAGATTTACGCGAACAAAAATCAGTATCACGGGTATAGAAGGGTAGATCCGCAATTGTTTCGTTAGTTTTACTTACCACAAAAAATACAAGCTCTGCGTTGGCAAGAGGAGCTGTGAAATCGTGTCTCTGCATTTCTCGTCTCACAACGCCTTGCAACTGTAAGATGAGTGATGAAGTTGCAAAATAAGACGCCTTGTGAAACATGTTCTTAAAGCTCAGTAACAAAGAAAGCGCGAAAGATGGACACTGACTTGATGGTGATGAATTTTCACTGTTGATAAAAATCGTGTAAGCCATTTCGGAGATTTAGACCAAGTAGATTCCTTTGTGGATGTGCCTTGATAAACAAACACCAATTCTTTCCAATATCGTGTCTGAGATAAGCTTCTGATAAGCTACATATGATGAAAAAGAAGTGTCAGCAGAAAATGTTATGCATTTTAATAATTGAGTGCTACTAGTTACATATACCTTGAAGAATGGGCACTTTCTATAGAGCAGTTCCTTTTGGAGCTTAGCTTTCCTGATCTTTTCAAAGTAAAACATATTCAGCAAGTTTGTGCAGGTAATTGTAAACGAGAATATTTTGGGGACAATGGTTATAAAAGAAGCTGCTATGAGAGAAGAAAGTATACTTTTGTAACTTCAAGGGCCTGTTCTAGTTGTTGAATCTGAATCCAAAGTTCTGTAACAATGTTTGCCATCTGGAATTTGACAAGGAGTGTATCAAAAATCAATAGACACGTGAATCGCATGGTTTTGGCACTTTGCATGATGTCAAAAGCCATTAATCAGATAACTACAAGGCTAAACCTGTCAACTTTAGTGAAGAAAAAGAAGAACAACATGATTTAACCACATTGAGAAGAGAATTTTTCAATGACAAAGGCTAATAAACAGTAATGCACGTAAGTACTCACCTGTTTTGCTTGTGAAGCAACAACCTCTAACTGATTCTCTGCTTCTTCTGCCTTGGACTTCAGAACATATAGTTCAAAATTGTTCTTCCTTGAGGCTTCCCAAAGATGATTTACCTAAGAATCCCAACATAAATCATAATCTGCAATCGTGTCCAATTAATCTCTAGAGCTGGTGGTGCTCCCATCAATTGGCGATGAACAAAACCACAATTACAGACAATTCCTAGAATTTTAGAAATATTACCTTTATCTCTAGCTCCTTAACCCGTTCTTCTTCAGCTTCAGCATTCTGATGATAAAGTCAAACGGGATCAGACAAAATTGTTACAGAGTAATTACTCTCCAAATGCACACCTCATTAATCCTAGCTTCCAAAAAAACATAGCTCAATACATGTTTTGTAAGACATCTAACCAAAAATGATATGAAAGGGGAGGAAAGCCAAAAGATGAACTACTATTCACCATCACTCACAGCAGCTGAATTTACATTCAAGATGAAGATCCCAGGCAATGCCAGACTAAACCAGCATTTCAAAATTCTCATCCTGAACATATACTTGTTACTTCAATGACATGACCCCTAACATATATATCCAAAGAAATGAGATGAAATGGGGGCGGTGAAAAGATTGAGCAAACCAATATAGGTCAACTAGGATTCACAATCAGCACAGCAAACAAGCATCTGTATAGATTCTTAAATCATTCATTCAGTTGCAGAACTGTATGATGCACAGGACAGGACACAAAGAGAAGAAAGAGATTCAGGAACAGCTAAAATTACATTCAAGATGATGATTCCAGGCAATGACAGACTAAATCAGCATTAAAAAATATTTCTAGTCCTGAACATATCTTCAAGCAAATGTATGCCCTAAAAACAAACTGACAGACCTTTAGCTTTGATAACACGGATTGAAGGTCTTCAATTTCATGATTCATCTTCTCAATTTCCTTCTCACATTTCTTGGCATAGCGGCTCCTAGCATTCAGTTGCTCCGTAGAACTCTCAAGCGCGGACTCTACGGTAATCCCAAACCAATTAGATGAATACGAACAGATATACACTAACTAAATCACGTACAAAATAAACAATCTTTCCGACCAAACAAGGTTTTCGGCCATGGAATTTGACGAACAAGCAATTGAATAAGAACGAGCAACCATCAGATCGAAAAGCAAGCTTCTACTTCAAGTTCACAATAATCACAACTTGAAAGTCAAGTTCAGTTAATCGAAACTCATCAGACTTGAGTAGTGGAAGAAAAAAAATACCTAATCTGGTGACTTTGAGTTTCAATTCGTGGATTTCGCATACGATTGGGTTGGAGCTTGCACATTCAGCGATAGTTTGAGAGTCATTCTCCCTATGCTGATGATCAAGGGCTTGATGAGATGGAGAGATTACAAACGAGAATGTAGTGGCGAGAAAGAAGAGCAGCTTAAGGTGTATCACCGACATAGCGGACTGCTCAACTTTGACCCTTGATCTTCGATATGGCAATTATATATATATATTCATTTTTTTATACAAGGTAAGCGGTAGAAGTGGCAGAAAGTCATAGTTTTGCGAGTTTGTCCGCTACCTGAAGATGTGTTGTAGTGCCTATGAGAGTCATTCTCCCTATGTTGTTGAGCTACATATCTTATGTCAATTGATTTTAATACTCGTCATACATATATGCTAATGCACATTGAATATTGATTTTAGTACTCACCAAACATATATGTTAATGCATATTGAATATTGATTCAGGACTCGTTGAACTTATATGTTTCAATTGATTTTAGTACTCACCAAAAATTTCTTGAGCTGAATTGATGCCACATTTTACTAATAACATAAACTGAAGACACAAATACAAATCCTACCATAAACTGATCAAGTATGTTTTACATAATACTTTATTTGATTGATTCCGAATCGGAATCTCTTGAATCATACAACAAAGTCACAGTATAGTACATTGTTGTACATAAGATAGCAAATTAGCAGCTACTTTGCACTTGAATCGACCAACAATAATCAAGAAAAACAGTACAGCATTTCGCTCTTTGGCTACTTTCTTTTTTCCTTCCATGAAGAAACATCTTTATGCAAATCTACAACCACTGTTCCTTCAAACACCATCCTGGCTTCAACCTCATGCCTTCTTTTGCTGCACAAATTTTACTCCTTGCAATTAGCTGATATTCTGTCAAAGTTAAAAATTGGTAAGACATGAAAAAAAACGCGAGAAGTACTCACTCGTTTTTCCTCTTCCATTCTGGCCTTAATGAACGAATACATGGCCACACCAGCAATGGCAATGCAGGTTCCAATACCTGTTTGTGTCGAGATCTTGTTGCCTACAAGAAGAAAATTTATCATTTTTTTTTCTTGATAGACATCTTTTTTTCAGAGAATTGATATTTAGTGTATGAATCTTTACCAAAGATTACGATGGAGAAGCCAATGACGAACACACGTTTCAAAACATTGCCAACTGCGTGTGTAAGAGGTGCCACCCTCTCTAGGGTGTTGGTTGCTAGCTGAGAAGCAAAGGCAAAAAAACAGAGATTTATCAAGAAAAATAGCCATTAAGGTTGCAAATTCGGATTAAGTTGATGATGGCGTACCTGATTGTATAGATGGTAAAACATTCCCACCCAGAAGAGATCGGAGATGAACTTGGTTAGACCCACCTTAGCAATTGCATCATTGAATCCATGTTTCACGAGTTGTGGTCCCTCAATCTGTTTTGATATAATATAACAGTCACGGAAAGGAAAGCAAAATACAGCAGTGTGTTCATGTACTAGACAAGGTCACTCACAATGATGGCGGGAGGAATGCAGATGATCAGGGCGATTATTGAGATGTAAGCGTACACGTTCGTACTATCCATGTCGGTCTGAAAACACATAAGTAATGCAGGGAAATTAATGTTATAGAGTTACTTCAGTGGAAGAGATACAGATAATTAAGCATAAAACAAGGAGTGGAACCATGGCTTTCTTGGAGTAGAGACTCCTGTAAGTGAATGAAATGTTTGAGATCATAGCACTGATAAAGCCAGTCCAGTTGAACGACAACTCAGTCAACGATGCCATAGACACACCTGTATTTTGATAAAATCAACATTAATACATATCAGATAATTCAAGAGAGAAAGGGTAAACTTACCGATCACAACTGGAGCTAGTGACAGCCACAGGGTAAGAGGAATGGATTGTCCTAATATAAACTGAGAAGCAGCAGCGTTGAAGAAGGGCTCCAGTGCTGAAAACACAACCACAGCAAATCAGAAGAAACAACTAGGAAATTGTGGGAGTGAAGCAAAAATTAAACTTTTGTTGTACCTTTGATTGTATGAGTGAATGAGACAGCCACAGCTGCAAATGAAACATTGCTCATGACATGACCTAGAGCATGGCATACAGCAACAGGGATGAGCAGCTTCAGGAGATCTGAGTCAACAGGCTGCCAATAACAAGGAACCTCTAGTCAAATTCGTCACTTTGCTGAATTTACGAATTTGCATCAAGGATATCACTTACAGCACGTTTTGGAAGGCCAACAGCCCAGCTTCCCAAACAGTACACTACCCCAACAAACAGATGAATTGCAGATACAAAGCTGCAGTTTGACATTCATTGCAATTGCAAATCACCAAAAATTTCTTGATAAAGAACACAGTAATCCTATCACAGGAAGCACTTACTAGGGGTATGGGAAGTAGTTGTAGATCTTCTTGTTGAGTATGTTGAAGATCACATTCAAAAAGTACCTGCACACAAGGAAATTTGATATTTCAGCATAATTCAATTGATTTCACTTTTGTTTACAGTGGAGTCTCATACTCTCAGTCGACGGTGGTTTGATTTCCTGCGAGCTAGAGAAGTTTCACTATTTGCTTTTTCAATATAATATTCATGATAAGATAATAATGATAATGACACAATTTATTATTATTTTTATAGTATAATCAAAGATACTCCTCATAAACTCAAATGCTTATTAAATTGGAAGCATGATCAATGGCGTCAGGAATCAAACTTACCACATGAAGAAGAAAAAACCGGTGACGAGCCACTGGTTCTTCTCGAGAAACCCGACCTTTCCTTCCCTGAGCAAAAGAAAATTTTAGTCGGATCGCACCGGTAAAATGCAGGCCGGCAAGTACAAATGGCAAAACGGACCTCACCCGGCAGAATCGCTAGCAGCGGCGGAGCAAGGTCGGAGAATTTCCCTCCGGGAAACCGGTGTAATTGGAGACGGAAGCTTTTCCAGAATCAGACTGGGCCTGAGTTGCCAACCACAAACTAGGTTTCCGGCATCTTTCAGAGCTCCAATCGGGCGGAGACCACCAACTCCACCTTTGACACCAAAGGACAAAACGTTTCTCGCCGGAGTAATAAGACGTGGCTGAACAGGAACAGCGGTGGCGCGTGAGAGGAATCGAGACTCCATAACTGAGAGAAAGAAGGAAATCGGAGAAACAAATTTGTGAGAGAACGAGAGAGATGACGAAATGTCAACGGAGGTCTGAATTGGAGTTTTATTTGGTAGTATTGACAAATATCGTCCGTCGATAAACGTGGGACCCAATAGAAGGAAATGAAGATGGACGGTTGAGATGAGGTGGGGACCAGTAATTGGTAAGGGCGTGTTTGGAGGGTGGAAAATGAAGGAGATGGGTAAGGCAGGATATTCGTGAGGAGATGAATGATGATGGGTAGTAGTAAAAACCTTATCTTGGGTGAGTGGTTACGGATCAAATGGACGATATTGTAGAATCCGGTTTGCTGGCCCTCTATTTTTCTGAACCACATGATTTTATGTGGATTTATGCACCTAAAATGTATTGTAAATTTTGTACTATTATTGCATTATTTCTTTCTTATGATCGATCTACACTACGTGATGCTGTTCAGACTTCTGATCATCGTAGTTCTTGACCGATTGAGCTATCCGATTAGGATGTTTTGGATTAATATTAATTGGTCCTATTAAGAACGGATTTAGTCTGTCGAATAGATTATTCTTTATGTCATGATCAAACCCTAATCGATCTACAAAAAATCTATACCATGGACCGGCCTGATTGTTAGAGTTTAGTTGTGTTTAGGAGCCACGTATTACAAGCTTACAGAGTTTGCAAAAACACAAACTAAAAAAAATCAAAATTGAGTTTTTGGGATTCCAAACTTACGGAAATTTAGGTTAGTTTACGAAAATATAGACTTTTTTTAGTTACTACATTGATAAAATTATTACTTAATAAGATATTATAAATATAACCCTAATAAAGTTATTTTTTAAAATAAAATTTGTAATTTTACACTTATGTCATCTTTAAAAAATTTCTTCCAAATACTTTTAAACTTATAAAAAAGACACATTCAATCGGTTATTTATTTCAGCTATCAATAAGTTTCATATATACCGACAATAACTTTCATCTTCGGCTCCGATAAACTAGTTGTATAAAAAGAACTCTCGATCGGTTCAAATTTCCGATATACAAATAACCTAACTTTTGTTAGGTTGTGAAAATATCTTCCTCAAAACTCATTTTGTCTTTGATATGCTAGTACTACTACTTAAAAATCATTCCTTTATTTGTTTTTTATACCGTTTGTAAGAAATATGTTTGTTTCATAGTGTATAGTATACACAACTCAGAGAATTGTTAAAGAGAGATAATGATGTGTCCCACATCAACTACATACACAAATTCAATCGATTCAAAATGATCCAATAACTCAAACAACTTATAACAATTAACCAATTTTCAAGTTGATGAGTCGTTTCACCAATACAACATTCAACAATTGACAATTGAAACATACAAACGTCACAAACAACATAAAATCTTAGCTAGACGAAAGAGGAAAGCCAATACCATGGCGTTGCGAAGGAAACACAACAAACAACATACTACACATAACTCCAATCCCAATCGGAAGTGCAGAAAGAACCTCACTCGCTTCAACCGACGGTTCAGGATAGAAACAATGAACAATATTCCCATCAAACATAGCAATAGCTCCAAAAACAAGCACAGACAACACACCATGCACGAAATCGATCCATCGAATCCGATACTTCATTTCAATCTCAGGTTGAAGCTTAACCGATCCATCAATTACCCATAAACCCTTGTAAGTAGCAAACCCATAACAAACATTCCCATTGTCATCTCTATAACTATCGGAAAACGAAAGCACGAAACACGAAAACCCGCATAAGCCGATCAACGCGAATGTCATGAACCGGCTAACCTGATCACATTCGCCTTGGTTTGAGAAGATTGGAGACAAGAGCTGAAATGCAAGAACTGTTCCTGTTGGTAAGAGATTCGCGAGATGAGCTGTGCTTTGAAATGTCTGGCTTATAGCTTGCTGGATCAGATTCTTCTTTGTTGGGTCTGGATATGGAGTTCCTTGAAGAAGTGGAATATTCTCTTCGTGATCTTGATGATTCGTGCCTTGTTCCAAATCGGGTACTTTGATATCCATATTATGGTTTTTGATCGAATGAGATCGATGAGATTGTGTTTTGTTTGTGATTTATAATGGAGTTGTGTGATTGAGTAGAAGTGCAGAGATTGATTGTTGATGATTCTTGCAAGAAACAGAAACCTAAAACATAAGCTTGTTTTGGGTGGCAAAAGGATATAGATTTTATATTTGCTGAAACTATGGAGGGTTTACCATAATTTGATGTATTATAATGGTGGATATTAGTTAATGTAGAAGTGATGATTGCTGTAAATGGGAGTTTGCTTTGCGTTTGTGTATACATTAGATTTTGATAAGGGAAAAATATGAATGATTTCTGTTAGGTTTGTCTTGCTTGCTTGCTTTGAAGGAGTATACGCTTAGTCGCTTACTTGTAGTCTTTGCAGTTCATTTTGTGATGTCAGCTGGATATGCTTTCTTTTACGTTATAGTTTGTCAACACGATTTCTTATGGGCCGACTTAAGGTTTGGGCCCAGGCCCAGCCCCAGGTTCAGACTAAGGAAACCGCTTATGTAACAATAAAAACGGGTCTTTATCGGTTACCATCCATTTACTTAACCGGATTATTCAACTTGATCAGCTCTAACCATTTTCGACGTTACTATAAACACATAAGGGTGTTTATCGTCTACGACCCGGAGCGAAAACAAACAAAACTATTTGGATATGGACCAACTGTTGAAGTTTGGTTAAGTCTTGAAGGAGATAGTTTCCTCTTTATTGAATGCTTTAGAACTTTGCATGTTCCGAGTAACCAAACCTAAACTGGTTTTGAAAAGTTGGACCGAAAATTTAACCTACTCATCTAGGTCAAAACTAAAAAACGATCAGTAATAAAATGAGGAATAATCTAAGTTGATTCCTGAAAGCAGAAAATGAGATTAATTAACATCAACCTATTACTTATTTCAATCGATTGGAACTATGTAACAAAGATGAAGATTGGAAGAGACAATAAAAAAATCAAATCTACGCCGGAGGAGACGGTGGATGTTGATGGCAAAGATGTATCACATTAATGAATATGAAGCGAAGAGAACCGGAGGAAAAGGACGAGGAGTGAACGAAGAAGAGAGTAGAAAATGAAGCCCATTTGCAAGAGTATTAGTGAAGCGGTGCTTTGATGAAGCATGAATTTAGAGTTGTGTGTTGAAAGAGGCGTTATTTTTTCTTTATTTCTTTGTGTTTGCATTGTCGTCCATTATTTTATATTTCCATTGATTATATGTGATAATTTTGATTTTCTATGCCGGTTCATAAGTACGTACAAGGATCTATTGGGTTCTAAAATGTGTAAATGCACATATATCAGTTTATATAAATGTAAATGTATTAGTTCGTGTAAATTTTACACAATCTATCATGTGTAATTTTTTTCATATGTATTTTGTTGTGTAAATATCAATTCATTATTTTATGTAAATTACTTACATAACAAACAACTAAAGACCAACATACAACATCAATTTGATGTGAGGTTAACGTACCATAAAGATTTGTTGAGCTAAGCTAACTTCATATCGGAGTGAGTGCACATATAACTAAGTTGTTCGTGACGAAATGACGACTCTCAATCTCTCTTCCCCTCCAGCAAACGCCCAGGCTCCTCCGCCCGTTCCCCCAGATAAACCTCGTTCTTATGCTGATGCAGTGGGTGCTCAAGCACCCAAGTCGGCTCCTTTAAGTTGTGATACTCTCATCGAATCGCAACGTATGCGCATATCTTTTCCAGAGGGAACTCGTGGTCTTGCTGTTGCGGAAATCAACCCTGAGGTGATTGAGTCTTTATCGGAAAAGTGGAAGAAAGCTGTGATTATCAAGGTGTTGGGAAGAAATGTGGCTTTTCGTCTTCTAGAGAGGAGGATTTACCAGTTGTGGCGCCCCACAAGCCTGATGACGATACTTGATCTACCGAATGGATTCTATGCGGTTCGGTTTGATAGAGAAGAAGATTTTCTCAAGGCTCTAACTGAGGGTCCTTGGGAAATCTTTGGACACTATATAACAGTTCGGCCATGGTCAGCAAGTTTCAACGCATTTAACGATAGTCTGAAAACAACTTTTGTTTGGGCGAGACTATCCGAATTGCATATGCAATTATATGACGAAGTTGTGTTGTATGGCCTGGCTTCGGCCTTGGGCACACCACTCAAAGTTGATTTGAACACTCTCTATGCAACCAGAGGAAAATTTGCGAGAGTGTGTGTTGAAATTGAACTTGATAAGCCTCTTATTGGAACGATCGTAGTGGAAGACGCAAGAGTGAATGTCGAATATGAAGGGTTAAATCTTATCTGTCACAGTTGTGGATTATATGGTCATGTGTTGGAGAGATGTCCAAAGTTGACTATTGCTAGTAATAACGTGGGGGTTGACAGCGCAAAGGAGCTGGAGACGAACGGACCTCCATTGCAGGCGAAGAAAGGTTCTGGCGACCAGGGAACTGATGAAAATTTTCTGGGCCCATGGATGTCTGTAGTGAGGAAACCTCGGAAAAATGCTACATCCGGGAAGGTCATCCAGTCCGACTTGGCCGGGAAATCGAGTGAAAATAGGTTTGCAGTTCTTCCTTCGGATGTGGAGTCTCCGTCCACAGCAACGACGACGGCATTACCGGCTACAATTAATGAGGCGACGGTTACGAAGAAGTTAGTCTCAGTGGATCCACGCATTGATGAGGTTTCTTCATTGCAGAATGAAACAGTTACGTTAGCGAAACAAACGGCCTCTTCAAGTGGAAATCCTAAGCAATCAAAGAGGGATAAAATTGGGGGACCCATTGATCCTATCCAGAAGAATGATGCAGGCCCAATACTGTTAATCGCTAATCAGGCCCAGTCTGAAGGTATAGTCACAATTGAGGATACACAAGGGGGTCCCATGACAAACAGCCAACTGATGCAGTTACCGTTAACTTCTCATGCGCCTGCAGTGGTTATGGATATTGATCCGGGGGGTCAGTCTGTGGTTACGGGCGCTCTACCACTAGATAAGGAAGACATAATCATGGTGGAAGAGCCACTGGATCATTTGAACAATTGCGTACCTGGCCATGTACCCTCCCCCGGATCATAATGAGTGCTCTCTTTTGGAATTGTCAGGGTGCGGGTAATCGACGGTTTCGCAAATCCCTGAGTTACATGGTTAACCGTCATAAGTTGGACTTTTTGATAATAATGGAGACAAAGATTTATGGTGCTAGGGCTGATGAAGTTTGTGCTCGTATTTCCTTCACCGACCATTTCAGGGTGGAGGCTGTGGGGTTTGAGGGAGGAATTTGGTTATTTTGGAACAGTTTGACACACAAAGTTAAGATTCTTAATTCGGAGGTGAATTTTATTCATGCCTTTGTTGAGTTAGACAATGAGACGATCAACATTTTCGCGGTTTATAATCCCCCAACTCCAGCTAGGCGTAAAGAGTTGTGGGACAAGTTACTCCTTGCAATTAAAAGTTGCACTGGGTTTGTTATGGTTGGTGGTGACTTCAACTGTGTTCTCAATTTATCTGAGTGTGGAGGTCAGTCACCGCGTCTTTCTAGGGACTCACTTGTTTTTCAAAAATGGATGGATAATTCGCAGCTTATTGATTTGGGCTTTAATGGCCCATGCTTCACATGGAATAGAGGTAAAGAGGTGGCTACTAGACAAGCTAAAAGACTTGACAGGATTCTTATTAATTCCGATGCTAGAATTCGTTGGTGCGAGGTTGTGGTACGTCATTTGCCTGCTTTATCTTCTGATCACAACCCCCTGCTAGTACAATTTCATCCTTCTCGAGTGGTTAATAAAAGTCGCAGACCCTTCCGGCTTGAAATCCCTTAGTTATCCCATTCGGAGTTTCCGGTGGTGGTGTCTGAGTGCTGGTCCGTGGTGAAGGAAGTTGACCTGACGTCTGCTCCGGCTTTATTAAAAGAGAAACTCACTAGATGGAATCGTGAGGTCTTTGACCGTATCGAGGTTAAAAAGAAATTGATTTATAATCGTCTTCTTGATGTTCAGGCAGCATTGGAGAAGGGTGCTTCTGAGGGACTGATATCCTTCCAGGGTCAGTTGAAAGAAGAGTTTGAATGGATCTTGGATCAAGAAGAGATGCTTTGGAGGCAAAAGGCAAGGGAGAAATGGATTACGGAGGGAGACAGGAATACCGCCTTTTTTCATACAAGCACGGTACTTAGACGAAGGTTTAATCGGGTGGATAGGATTAAATCCGACTCGGGTACGTGGATGTCGGATCAACAGCTTCTTAAGTTGAACGCTTTGAACTTCTTCAAGGATTTATTTTCGGATGACAACACCGTGGTGTCTCCTCTTGAGGCTATTCCTAATCGGTTTCCGCCTCTCCTATCGTCAGACTTGTCTTCCCTGGGGATTGGGTTCTCAGATCAGGATATAGGTTCAATTGTGCATAAGATGGGTGATTTTAAGGCGCCTGGAATTGACGGTTTCCATGCTGCTTTTTATAAACAATGTTGGACCATTGTCGGGCCAGAAGTGACCACTTGTGTGAAGAAGTTTTTCGAGACAGCGGTTATGCCCAGGGGGCTAAATGAAACTTTAATCTCTCTCATCCTGAAGTGTCAAGGGCCGGATCACATGTCTAAGTTTAGACCCATTGGTCTTTGTAACGTCGTGTATAAGGTTATTTCTAAGCTCATGGTTTTGAGACTCCAACCTATCATGGATAAACTCGTTAGTCCTTACCAAAGCAGTTTTATCCCGGGTAGACTTATCGATGATAATGTGATTTTGGTTCAAGAGATGTTGCATTCTTTTCAGAAGAATAAAGGGGGGGAGAAAAATGGATGGCGATTAAGATCGATCTCGAAAAAGCCTATGATAGGCTGAAATGGGATTTTGTGGATGAAACTTGCTCATTGATTGGGTTGCCTGAAAATTGGTGTAATTGGATAAAGAGTTGTGTTCGTTCTACTTCCATGCGCGTTCTCTGGGATGGTGAGATGTCCGATGTTTTTTTACCTTCAAGAGGGATCAGGCCGGGGGAACCGATTTCACCATATTTATTTGTCCTTTGCCTCGAAAGATTGAGTCATGCCATCGACGAGCTTGTGGGGAGTGGTATTTGGAAGCCGGTAAAGATTCATAGAAATTGTCCCTCTATTTCACATGTTTTTTTTGCGGATGACATTGTACTGTTTGCGGAAGCTTTCGCCTCGCAAGTCAGGGTTATTAAGAAGTGCCTGTCGGATTTCTGCGTTGCTTTGGGCCAACGGGTTAGTCTTTCTAAATCAAAGCTTTTTGTTTCTGCTAACGTGAAGGGTCCACTTAGGCTGCTTCTTCAACAGACGGCGGGTCTTGCTTGTTATTCTGTCTTTAGAACTTATCTTGGTATGCCGATTCTACAATCTAGAGGTACATCATCGGATTTCAATTTCATTATTGATAAATTAAAGAAGAGGCTTGCGTCATGGAAAGGTCGACTTCTTAGTTTTGGGGGGAGGCTTACACTTGTCAAATCGGTTTTATATTCAATCCGTGCTTATGTGATGAGAGTGTTCAAAATCCCAAAAACTGTTTGTTCTGAATTGGACATAATTTGTCGGAATTTCTTGTGGGGTGAAGTGGATGGGAAGAAACGTATGCATCTCGTTGCTTGGAAAGATGTGTGCAAAGAGAAGTCTGTTGGTGGGTTGGGTATTAGAATGGCGAGTGATTTGAATCTTGTTTCTCTGGGGAAGCTTGCATGGCGGTTCTTACAGGAGAGAAATGTCCCATGGATTACACTGTTTAGGAAGAAGTACAATCTTCAAACCGTTAGAGAGTTTTTGGACGTTTCAAGTCATAGGAGAGGCTCGACAATTTTTCGCGGGATGGTTTGGGCCAAGGACAATGTTATTGTGAAAGGGTTACGTTGGTATATCTCTGACGGTGGGACTGCCAAGTTCTGGACTGATGTTTGGGTAGGTAATCACCCTCTTCTTGAGGACGTCTGCGTTAGACCATTCGGGCACTCTTGGACGGGAGTGGTTAAAGACTTTTGGATCACCGGTCAAGGTTGGGATTGGGGTAGGATTAGTGAGGTGTTGCTCATGAGTGCTCTGATGTCAATTGCTAGAGTCACGTTACGAGAAGATATGGATATTAACGACTGCGTTTCTTGGCGCCTTGAGACTAACGGTTGTTTTTCCTCATCATTTGCCTACACTTTGATCGATTCATCTTCACTTGCTCTTGAACCGGGTGATGGCTCTTTTGATCTTATATGGAAATTGCCCATTCCGGAGTGATGGAAGTCGGTTCTTTGGCTTTCGGTTCATGGAAGAATTATGACTAATTCGGAGAGATTTCTTCGTCACTTGACTCGAGATAAGGTTTGTCCTATTTGTACAGAACAAGAGGAAACCATGCTTCACCTGTTTAGAGATTGTAAGTGTTCACTGCTTGTGTGGGAAGGCCTGGTTTCGGAGGATTGGGCTGCTGAGTTTTTTACTCTGGACCAGGGACAATGGATTAAATGGAATATCTCGTGTGAGGCTATTCAGGTTGAGGGGATTCCTTGGAGTGTCTGGTTTGCCACGACCTTCTGGTGGTTGTGGAAGTGGAGAGCCGAGATGCTGATACATGATACTGCGCCGCCAATCAACAAAATTGCTTTCTTGTCGACACAAGTTAAATCGATTGCGTCGGCAGTGATGAAGAGTAGGCGAAGGGATCGCTTGCCTCCGAGGGTTCTGCAGTGGGTGGCGTGGGAGAAGCCGTCTGATGGGTGGTTCAAGCTTAACACTGACGGTTCGGTACGTGCAGGGATGGAGGAAGCGGCGGTTGGAGGTGAGATAAGGGACTCGGACGGGCAATGGGTGGACGGTTTTGTGTTTAACATTGGTGTTGCTTCTGCTCCGGTGGCGGAATTATGGGGACTTTGCATGGGCTTGTTTTTGGCTTGGGATAGAGGTATACGGAAATTGGTTGTGGAGTTGGATTCGGAGTTGGTTGTTAAATTGGTAAAGCGGGATATTGCGTCCTATCATCCGCTTTATAGTCTGGTAGTGCGTTGCCAAGGCTTCATCAGTAGAGATTGGGAGATCCAATTTCATCATATTTACCGAGAAGGTAACATTGTTGCTGATTTTTTAGCGTCTTTTGCTTTCAATTTTCCTTTAGGGTATCATGTGCTTTTAGATCCACCTACGGGTGTTACTAGTTTGTTAAACCTGGATGCTCGTGGGGTTATGGCCCAACGGCTTATCGTTCCTAACTTTGTCTTCTGGTTTATTTCAATAAAATGACGGTGTAACCGTTTTACTTACCAAAAAAAATTCATACAACGAAGAATTTACAAAAAAAATAAATAAAAAATTAACAGAAATTAACATCTAATTAATTTCTTCGGTAACCGTGTCTATTTTTAATAGGAAGATCTACAATGAATTAATTTGGAGGGTAATATTAAAATTTAAAAATAATTAATAGAGATAAATTTGGATTTACATTAACTAAAAGAAACGCTATTTTTTCCATATTTTTTAGGCCTATTCATGCTGTATCATGAAACATAGGTATACTCTGCAAATTCACTAAATATATTTTTTATATAATAATTATTTATACTAATATAAATTGTGAATGATACTAAAGATGTACGTGTGGTTACATCCATTATCATCTAATTCTCATGGCCATACACGTTATTTGACTTCGACTATCCTAAATTTGGCTCCGGTCAACAAAAGTAGCGGTTTTGCCAAAATATTAGCATAGTCTAATTCTAATAGTGAATCTCGGCTCTTACCGATTCCAACACCACTCGGTTCGGTTGGTCCTACAATGAAACTTGAGTTAGATTGACCGACTCAAACCCGCTCGAATGATGATTGTACGGAAATTCACCGTCCGTTAAATATTTATTAAAGACATATAAAGTTAGTGTATTACTTTTCATATTACTAATTAATTTTAAGATGAATCTCACTGAACTCGACGCGCATGTGTACGGCTACGAATATGTGGATCCCGCATTATCTTGGTCTACCGTAAAACACAATTATAATTTATACCCAACATTTTTCCTTTGAATTGTGACTCTTCCACAAACTCACAAACCGGTGCGTCAATCCCAAGAGACACCCTTGCCCTTGCCCTTGATCTACAAGACCATCAAGTGTTCTCTTGAAATTTAGATCTCTGTACAACGGACCCATTAAGTCCACAATGTTCTATCATAATATCAATTGACAATAGATAGAGTAATTCGTAAGAGTTGAAAAACTTAGATTTACATCTCACAACCACGTCTAATCATCTATAACAATAAAACCCGGCGTTTAACCACCACCACCACCCCATTTACTCTAACCATTTTCGACAATACTATATACAAATAGGGGTATTTATACGTCTAAGATCTTGAACAAAAACAAACAACTATATGTATCTAGACCAATTGTTTAGGTCTAGTCTAATCTTGAACCCAATTGAAATTTTCTCTTAACTTAGATTTCTAAAAGCCTTCCAAATTGTAAATAACTAAGCCTAAACCGATTCGTAACAGTACCGAAAAATGAACACTACATAGATGCTTTGACCACAATAATCACCCTACCGTATCTCCTACGCCGCATCCAACGATTCCAAACTCTTCATTGACCTCAAATGCAACCACTAACATTACAACAAGGTGCACAATTGCACATGACATTACATATTAAACAACCATTCATTTTTAAAACATGCATATTGCCATTTTTATAATATTTCATATCGATTCTTTTGGTGCAGTTTGCACTCTACAATTGGAGCACTAGAGGGAGGTTAAACTACCAATTCTATAATCTCAAGTGGAGATCCTAATTAGCCTAATCATGTTCTTTGTATAATCAATAAATTAAATATAATTAAATTAGATGTTGATTGATTAAGTATCTTGCCCTCCCATTAAACTTAATATTTTTATATTCCCATGCAATTTAAGCCGGCCTCTTTTTTTATTACCTAAGGGTCAATTTGGCGACTAAAGCAAGCCAAGAAAATTTTAAAATAATTAATCTTATTATTGAGAATAATAGACCGTTTTATTAAATTTTTTACACGTATATAGAACTGGCAAATGGCAATGAATAACCTAAAGTTTGTATGTGTATATTATTATATTATGCTATCTTTTGGTCGTCATCGAATACTAACCATTATGTTAATATCATCATACAACATATTCAAATTTTAAATTGCAAATAGCTTTTGTGAATTACTCGATTGCATTGAAGGACTGCCGAGTACCGTACTTTTGATTGATGATAGTGTATTTAACTGTAGTTAAAATGTTAAAAGAAGCACCTTTAATTAGTATTTAAATTTGATCAAATTTTATGATTTTTAGATGGTGATTTTATGAAAATTATGATTAATTTATATTTTTTTAATGGTTTGTGAGGATCGGTTTTTAATTAATAAGTTGTAAAATCATGGAAACATATATAAAAGTATTTTTTATAAATAAATGTTTTTTAAAAAAGTGTGTTGGATTTAGAATGTCTTATAACATTCATTGGAAGGATATTCATGTAAGGTAAATATATTTATGATATTCAGTATTTTAGTCTTTAAAAGACTATCAGAACATAGAATTTATAAATTTTAGATGGTAAGTTACGAAGCTATCAATAAATTTTGTATTTTTAACTTTTTATATATTGATATAGTGGTTGTGAAGGATGGTAAAGATTAATAGTCTTCAATTTAATATTAAAAATTATTTAAAAATATATTTTACTATTATTGCTCAGAGTATAAATTTTTTGAAGGAAAAAAGTTCATTTAATGAAGATAATCATATCAAATTTAAATTAAGTATTTATAATATGACTTTTTATAACCTTTAATTTTTTGAAACCCTGGAAATAAATACTTTAAGCCAAAAAATATAAAATAGATATTTTATCCTTACATATATCCTACAATAATGTGTTAGAAATATATTTGTAATAAGTGTGTCATGAGGATTATTAAGAGAGATCTAATTTTAGATTACTTACAAGATTTATGCTTGATTTTGCATGTCATTTTATACTCTGATTGGACGACAGCTATAAATAAAAATAAATGCAAAGTAAATCAACCACGATGTCATCGATGATGATGATGATGATGATTATGAATATGGAGAATAAACTAATATTCACTCAATCAGATTTTTTAATTATTATTTCGATAATGAAACATCGATCAGCCACGTCATTGCCAATCTCTTCTACCTATTTTCTCAGAATAAAAAAAGGAAACAAAATGATGATCGAAATTACACAGAGATCATCATTATTGATCGATTCAAAGCCACAAGGCCCCAGCTTGTCTCAAGATAGGCACCAATTCACCGGAGATATGAGCTCCCATCACCTTCTCAAGCCCTCCAAATACCTTCCCGCCGATAAACACCACCGGAAACTGCAACTCGCCGGCGTCGGTGATTCTCGAGAGTTCAACAAGAAGGTGATCGGTATCATCGACTTCAAATAGCGGTGGATTAGCGCCTAATCGGAGAAACAGAGTCTTGACGACATGAGACATGCAACAGCCTCTTCTCCCGAAGACTACGACGCCGTTTTCGTCAACTATCTTCTTTATCTCCTCTCTGTTAGTAAGGGTATTGTCGTCATTTCCTCCTTCCGATGTAAGCACCAGCATCCGACCCATGGGTCTTGTCGCCGTTGCGGCCCATCCTCTGTACGGTATCGCCTCTTGCATTTTTTTTGTTCTGTGAAAAAGAGAGAAAGTATAGTGAAAGGGATGAGATGGATGTGGATTTTATATAGTGGGATTCGGGTCGGGTTGATTACGGGTACGAGAGGCTTTTTGCGTCAACGGTGGGTGACGTGGACTAATACATCAGAAAAGACTGTGGGCTGCGAGCATGATGTCAGATGAATACATTTTTTTGAAACTTTTGAATAAAAAATGTGAGTTATTGGGAGGTGAGGATGGATCCGTGACGGGTAGATTGACGTCATCTGTGTGGTGGCTGTACAGGCGTCGCTTTTAGTGGGACCCACCTGGCAAGAAGAAAGAGTATAACTAATTGTTCTACCGTCCAAAACGACGCCGTATTGGATTTTACTCGACCCCAAAATTTTACTGACGCCGATGCCGCGGATCTGGGTGGGTTCACGAAATAATTTTCAACCTAGACCGTTGACAGATGTACTGGCGTAATCGTAATTACGCTATTCGAATGCGTAGTCATGTTTTTTGCCTCCGGATTATAACTACGCATTTGATGTGCGTAATTAGAGCTAGTAGGAGCCGACGAACTATGCTTCTAAGAAGTGTAAGAAGTATAGTTGTTGACTTCAACTACGCTTATAAGTTGTGTAGTTTGAGTGAATTTAAAAAAAATTAAATACACTTTAACTACGCAGCGCACAAACGTAGTTCAGTTTTTTTATTAAAAAAATGCGCTCTAACTATATATACGTAATGCATAATTTGATCGACCCCAACTTCAAATGTTATATCTGCAGTTTAAATCCGGAGGTGAAAACCGAACTCCATCATTTTATAATAACTTAGCTTTTCTAACTTAACTCTTTACGGTATATATTTTCTTTATATTAAATTTACCTAATATCAACAAAGTAATTTATTACTTAAAACTTAATATTAAATATTCAATGTTTCTATATCGGTTTATTTTACAGAATTTATGATGAATATGTACTTTGTGATCTTATTTGTAAAAATATCTTAGGTTTGAACTGAAGCTAAAAATTATTGTAGTTTTTTTTAAAAGTTTATTGGATAGTATAAATAGATAGTTAATAGAGTAAACTTTTTTTTAAAATAAACTTGATGGGTGGTTGGAAGAACGAAATTTATTGAAGTTCATGTATATGCAAATTACATTAAAAAAAAACACGAGAGTACTATTTCCGTTGTCACTTTTAATCATTTGCACGACAATGCGGAATCCGCATGCGTCCCATGTCGCACACCGGAGCCAAAAGGTTGAGGCGTATGCGGAATCCGTATGTGCCCGGTTTTTTTCCACACGGAAAAAATATCAGACACATGTAGATTCCGCATGCGCCCGGGACCAGACGTAGCATTGCACATGCGTCTCATGAAGCGCATGCTCTGAATGGGTCGTGCACATCTGGACGCGTGTCCCATATTGGGCTTCTTTTTTTTTTTGGTAATGGTAAATTCAGAGACCACCCGGTTCAATCGGCTTAGCCGCTCTACGTCCGGATCGGGTAGAAAGTTGTGGCCCATTGCTGGGGATATCCTCCCAATATCAAATTTTTCATACATGCCGTCAGGAGAATTCGAACTCGAATCTCCAAGCTAAACAATTAAGGAGCCTGCACCACATCTCACTAGACCAACTGAGTATTGGTAAAACCCGATTTAACTGTGACCTTTGCGATTTCCGGCTGCCCGAAAAACATTTCTCTGAAAAAAAATACTTTTTATTTAAATATAATTTTTTTGAATAGATTATATTTGTGACATAACCATCAATAAGATACTATAATCTCCGAAATGTGACTTACGAAATGATAAGAATATAAGCTACTGTACTTACCGTAAATTTGTGTCTCAAACATTTTCATCGTTAAAAATAATACTCCTTATCTTCATTATAAAAAATTATAAAAAAAAAAGATAGTACAATAATTGAAGTTGGGAGGTACCTTATACCAATGAAATGTCACAATATGTTTCTGTACACAATTGACCCATCCCTAACTGAGAGCGTGATGTCACTAGTGACATCACTAGTGACCTATTCACGTACATTTTCAGTAAAATTACAATTTCTATAACAAAACAAAAGTTTGGGTCTATGTCAGGTAGATTTACATTTTTTTAGTTAGTGTTTATACTCATATTGATATTTTGCATTCTTACTTCAGATTTTCACATGTTTTATCTTTCAATTATAAAAATTTGCAAATTTTTCTCCTCTTTGTAGCTCTTCTCTAGTAATTTAGGTTGAGAAAGAGAATTTGTATTGTTTTGAATCATAAGTAAAATTCTTATCAGAAAATACTGTTTATCTGAGAATATCGAAAAGATGCAAAGAAAAATATTTTTCCTTTATTTTCATTTATGTGCACATACCATCATTTGTTTTAAAAAAATTTTAAAACAAAGTAAGATTATTTAATTATTTTTATAGTTAGTGTTTATAATCATATTGATATTTTGCATTTTAGTTTAGATTTTCACATGTTTTATCTTTCAATTATCTAAATTTACAAATTTTTTCTCTTCTTTGTTGCTCGTCTTTAATAATTTAGGTTGAGAAAGAGAATTTGTATTGCTTTGGGTCATAAGTGGAATTCTTATCAAAAATATTGTTAATCTGAGAACATCGGTAAGATGCGAAGAAAAATATTTATTCTTTATTTTTATTTATGTGCACATACCATTACTTGTTTTAATTTTTTTTTTTTTAATACAAAGTTAAGAAGATAGACCGTCCTAAAACATTCTTTTAAATGAGGTTTTTAATTTCAACAAGTAGTGCATCATCATCAGCAGTAGAATTGTGTACATGCAAAGCGAGTCTATAAGCAACAATGTTGATTTCCCTGAAAATATGATGAGCGCTAGAGTGGGTGAAGCCCGAGATCATGGAGGAGATATCGAAGATGATCATATCCGTCTCCCACAATGGTTTTCATACTTGGTTTATCGAATTAACAAGCATCAAATTGTCTCATTCAATCTCAATGAAAGTAGCACCTAAACTTGCGGCCTTTTGTAGGCCCTCCCGAAGAGCGAAAACTTCTGCTTCTAAAACAGAATCGGCAATGCATCTTCCTTTTCCTGTAGCTAGAAGAATTGCAAACTTGTGGCAACTGAAATTTAGTCTTTTGTACTCCACTTGGACTCTAGCATCAACCACTATTAGTGCCTATTAAGGGTTGTCTAGGTCAATCTCAACACAGATGCTCGCGAATCTTCCTCTCGTTGCATAAAGTGTATTGAGATTTGAGATCAACTTTTAGCGGGGTGCCGCCGTTACAAGACCATAAAGTACCACCTCATCATATAACTGCATTGGTAGCTCGGAAAGTCTCGCCGAAACGAACAATGTACGCAAAGTGTCCATATAAGGGTTCAGTTGTAATGACCACGACCAAGCCATGATGTAGTGACCGAATATTTCCCAATGACCATCCATGAGGGATCTGAGAAAGTCCTCCTCCTTGTCGAAACGAACTGCATAAAAACCATTCGGCATATCCAAGAAGGTCATCAGCACCGATGGCCTCCACAACTGATAAAATCTTTTGTTCTAGTAAACGAAATCCCACATTCCGTCCAAGAACCTTGATGATAACCGCAATTTTTCATTTGTCTTCCAAGGAAACAACGATCTCTGGATCAATTTCAGCCACAACGAGACCTCGAATACCCTCCGGCTAGGAGATACGCATGTGGAGAGACTCAATAAGTGAATCACAACAAAGTGGGTAAGAAACCAAGGTACGGACACCGGCCGCCTCAATGTAAGATTGTTATTTGTCTGGGGTTTCGATGGCAGAACAATCACCGGAGGGGGGGAGAGCAGGTGGAGGGAGGAGTTAAGACGGAAACCATAAAAAGAGCCTTTTTTGTGACAGATAAGTGTTTTTAGAAAATTTGTTTATTAGAGGTTTTTAATTTGTTATACTATATAATTGCAACCCACATTTAAATTTAAAATGCTTTGCTTTAATTTTAATTTTGAAATTTTTTTTATTTATCATTGAGATTTTATTTAAATCAAGGTCTTGTCATATTCATATATACGTGGAGGATGAAATTTTCTCCCACAATGATATATGGCTAACAAATACATCATACAAGGCTGGTGAAAAACTTTCTATTAAATCAAGTGGTGATAAGAGAAATTTTACTGAACTTAAATTTCGGATTTGGACCTAATACATATATGTAGTCAACGTGATTTTTATCTTAATAAAACCAATAATTTAAGAAGAGAAAAAAAATATATTTAAAAATTAAAGCATGTAACTTTAATATTTTATATTTACCCAACCCACATTCGTGGAAAGTGAATTGAAGTGAAGGGTATAGTTTGTACCCATAGAATTAAAAAGCAGAACATACCATAATTAGCTAAGTGTAGTACAACTAAGCAAGAAAATGAAATTATCTTATTTTTGCAAGTGTGACTCACATCTTGTCTTTATGGTTTACTACAACTATAAGTTATGTATAGAGATAGGTTAATTGAACTTATAAACCTTTTAGTTACGTATGTGATCACGTATTAATCGGATTAGTAAAAAAAAAACTGACTAATGACTACTTTGAGTTGTGTCTATTTGGGAGGTATGTAGAAAACAAAGGTAAAGTATGTTTAATTATGGTAAAATGTCCTTATAATTTATGTAAAACTTGTCTACTATATCTCTTTCTATTTTTATTATCGAATATACAAAAAAAGAGTGTGGATCACACTTACAAGTTACTACCTCATTCATTTATAGGTGTGTAGCTTTTTTTTATAGACTAGTTAATATATTCAAATATATACTTTTTGCATAGTAAAATAACTGAATATATATATTTTTTAAGAATAGTTGTGATGTTTCAGTCGTGCAAAATTACAAATAGTTCGTACGTAAGTATCTTACGTTAAATATACAGAAAAACTATGAAAAGGCGAGTTATAATTTTATTATTAAAAATTATTTGGTATTTATAATTATTTTAAAACAAGTTATCAACATTATATTTCATAAATTAAATCACAAAATGGGTGTTTTTTTTAAAAAACAAGTTACCAAGTTCTAAGTGTTCATTAGTTCAAACTAACAAAGTAATAGGTACACACATTTCTTGTAAAAATATATGAACAATTTATACAATAATTTGAACTAATAAAAAATGACATTTCGAATGAATAATATAAACAAACAAAAAATTGAGTCAAAATAACTCGTCGGGAGGGGAAAAAAAGAAGAAGAGACATGTTAGTCTGACAACTATCCGTATATCTATATCGGATGAATAATATTGTACTTTTACCAATTTAACCAAAGCCTAACTAATTTTACATGCATGTAAATATATACAATTGAACCAAATTTAATCAATTCTCACTATATAGTACTTTTTGTAATTTAAATCATGATATGAATCAAATAAGTGTTTATTGATTTTATTTTAGTACAAAATAAAGTGATTGGTTTAAAAAAAATTGAAATCATAGATGTAAAAAAATAAAGTACAGCCGGTCCCACAAGAAATTTAGTTATATAAACAGAAACAAAGTATATGTACACGACCAAGACATACATACGGTCAAACAAAAAAAAATCAAACGGGATATTCTAAGGAGACATGCAATCTGGTAAACATACCAACTATCCTCGAAAATAACAAAATACATACACCAAATTGATATGTTCATGTGCTCCATCCACAGTCAACTATGACATGGGAAAACTAATACCATACAAGCCAAACATATGTCGAAAATGTACATCGAAGCAATGCATGTCCATATTCAGCAAAATCATCAGCAAACGATCATGGCCAAGCCCAATACATATATCATACTAACACATCAACAACATGAATAATATACAACTCGGTAAAACATAAAAGTGCACTAAGATGCAATCCTCTCACCAACTCTCGATGGAAAGGTCTCGTATAGCAAATTGTAGAGATGCGACCTCATGTTACAATTAAAAAAAACAAAAAAAAACAAGGCATTCCTAGCATGTCATAGTAGTAATTGTATTTGAGAAAACATGTATCCATGATCAGCTAGACCAACTCTTGCCAAATGTTGTGTGTATACATTGGTACAATTGTCCTACATATGATCGAGTGATGTTGCTTGACATCCCAAAACCATCGCACACTTATCTCCATAGCTCCCCAGCATATTTGCAACCAAATAATAAGTGATCGTGGGACTCACACTCTCTCAAACAGTAATGACATGACGAATCGATATAAAAAATGTGTAGTCTATCCGAGGGACATACGGCCAATAATCGTCACTCACGGAATGAAACAGTGCTTGGGTATGTAGCCCAAGGCCCACACCAACCCTGCCACTCCACCTTCTAATCTATGTTCCCGGAACATCTCACACGTCCCAACCACCCGGAATCTCTCCTTATGACAACAAGACTCCAACACCCCAGTCAACGTCATCGTTTGATCAATGAAAACAACAATCTCATCTCTAACACCCAAAATTGCCTTTAATTACCGTAGGTGAATCCTCTTGTCCTATATAATTATAGTTCCATTAGGTGACGATATATGAAATTATTTGAAAATTATAATCTCCGAATAATAAATAACCTAAATAAAACAGAATAAAATTTTAACCAAGCTAAGACTCCTTATCCCGTATAATCTCTACCCATAACGTAATACATACTTTAATAATCCCACATACTGGCCTACATAATTGACCCAATTCATCGTATGCATAGACATAAAATAATCATATAAAGAGTAGGAAAAAAAAATTCCTGGTCCGAACCAGCTGCTATTTACATTGAAATTTCTTGTACGTTACAAAACGTTCTTCGAGAACTCTTTTTCGAACAATTAATAAATGAAATGGAAGAAAAATCAAATTCAAAATCTCTTTCTATTATAAACAAAAATATCAGATTTTCGTATGAATTTCTTATAGAAGAAGTAGATTCATGGAATCTTACTGATGTCGTATACACTTTCCTTAGTTAAATCGTTGCTTTAATGTTTCTTGGTAAAAGTCTACCTAAGCTAATTAGGTTAACAAATATTATAAATATACTAATATTTATTCTGAAACATGTCACATTTGACTACACAAGTCACAAACATCTTAGATACGGTTTAATTATGACTTGAATTAATCGAGTCTCAAAGCTATATTCTAACGGTATGTACAATAGTTATACGAAAATTTTATGATTAACAGTATTAAGATCGGGCGTTTAGAACATAAACTTGTAGAAATTTAAGATAATTTACTATAGGTTATATAGGTTATATTTTCTGGAACTCACTCTCCACATTCATTCAACGGTCAACACTCCCACGTATCTTAATGGAAGACCTAAACGAAATTCAACAACACCCCTATAAACAAGGAGAGGTTCCAACGAACTCAAACAGATTTAACAGATTGTTGAATTTCAAAAATTTATGTAACATGGAAGACACTTAAACCATTGATAATATTTTTACATGGAGAAAAAGACGGGATGGTCCGAATAATATACTCGAAAAATTAGACCGAGTAATGGTTCATAATCAAATTACCCAATGGTACCCAAATTTAAAAACAAAAAACCACCTATTTACCATGTCGGACCACTGTCTAATTTCTTTGGAGCTGTCGGGAACGGAAAGTTATATATTCCACACCCATTTAAATTCGAAATGATGTGGACCAAACGGAAATCCTTTGAAAATATTGTAAAACAAACTTGGCGATCCAATTTTACCGGAAATGAAATGTTTAAACTTACAAAAAAAACTCAACTTCTTAAAACAAAGGCAAAGGAGTGGAGCAAAACTAACTTATGTAATATCTTCAAACAATTAAAGGAGGTTGAAACGAAACTACAGGAAATTCAATGCATACCTCCCAACAATTCGAACCAAAATATTGAAGTCATCCAAAGAAATCTCCTAACTAAACAAAACCGACTTTTATCTTTCCACCAAAGATATTGGAGACAAAGATCAAAGAATACGCACCTAAAAAATATTGACACAAATTCCAAATACTTCCACCGTATCGCTACTGGAAGAAGAAATCGAAAACAAATAAAGGAGCTCACAACCAACATAGGATCTATCCTAACTTCTGAATCTGAAATTCGACTAGAAATTAAAAAGGAATTCAATGTAAAATCGCCAAAACTCCGATAAACCAACTGCTCCTTGACGAGAAAATTCAACTCATCAAAACCAAAGTCAGCCATGAGGATAATTTGCGCCTAACTAAACCTTCCTCTAATGAAGAAATTAGAAATGCCATCTTCGACATTGGATGTGATAAATCACCAGGACCTGACGGCATGCCTGCTGGTTTCTACCAAAAATATTGGCATATAGTGGGTATGAATGTAAAAGCTAGGATTTTCGAATCCTACTTAATACAAATTAAATTTAAGCATCGATAGTAATTGACTTATAACTCGCGAATAATGCGTAAATGATGAGTATGAATTCCACCGTTATGTTTGTGGTGTAATTTTGGACTTATGAGGAAATTTTCACTTTTTTCTCCGGGAAATAATTTTTACCCTCTGGTGTTATTTGGAGCATTTGGGAGCTCCAATTAATAAAATTTCAGTTGAGAGATAAGATCAGGACATCGGATATGTCCTAAATATGAAATAACATGAAAATGCAAAACGGCCAAAAGAGTCGCTATTTTGTTTCTTAGCGACTAAGAAAAGCGGCTTAGGAATACGCGTTTTTCGAGAAAGTTGTGGAATAATTATCCATACAATATTTCGGATTTATTACTCCAATTTCGAGAAGTTTAGAGAAGGGGCTCAAACCGCCTTCGGGACGGTAAATGGATAATTATCGACTTCGCTAAAGGATAATTATCGTCTTCGCTATAAATAGCGGAAATTCATTTCATTTCACATTTCTTCGTAAAAGCTCTGATTTCTCTCAACCTTCAAACTCAGATCTACTCTTCGTTTGTAATCCGATTTCAATTCCGTTTGAGGTTTTGGATTCCTCTCTTCATTCTCTTCATTTCGGTACCAACGTTTCGCGTTTCCGTCGAAGTTTTGGCCAGGTCGTGCATATCCCTTACCTGGCCGGTTCCGTCGCTCAGTTTCCGGTGAATTTGTGATGTCCGAGCGTGGCCTTCGTCCCTGTGATTCCGAATCTTCTTTCGGTTCGTCAATCGGGTTAGTAACGAATAAGTTATGAATTTATTCGTTTTCCGTATTGAGGGCTACTCTAATATGACCTTAGGCTTGTCAAAATGGATAAATGGAAATTCCATTATGCTCGTTATATTATTCTGGTGAACTTTGGCTATTTATTGTTAAGATCTGATGACAGGTTGGTTCGGAAATTGCCTTCGGGCAAAATGTTATGTTGTCGGAATCTAATTAATTAACTAAAGGATTAATTAATTAAGTTTAGATTCGGGAAAATGCCGTAAAGCTAATTAAATTCAAAGGAATGAATTTAATTTGATGTTTGAAGCGATAAGTTTAATACGAGGAATTTGATATTCCTTACAGGTGTGTTGAAGGCTACTAGCTAGCTGTATCTTAGGTTGCTTTGTGAGCGTATCCAGGTAAGTCTTCGGACTTACTTAGCTTCGATCTGCAGAAACTCGTGCCTGAGAGATTCATATCTTGTTGTGTTGAAATGTTATGTTGTGTTGAATTGTGATTGATGTTATGCATTTGTGATGTGTTATGTTGGAAGCATGCTTGATGTGTTTTATGACGAGTATGATGATATGATGTGTAAAGCATGTTTAATGTTATTGTGAATAATTCATGTCATGGTTATGAGAAATGGTTAAATTGATATCTGTTAGCCTGTTAAGGCGTGGTAATGTATGACATGATAAGCCTGTTAAGGCGTGGTAATGTATGACATGATAAGCCTTTTGAGGCGTGTGATATGATGATGACCTATGAAGGTCAAGAGCATGTATAATGGGTAATTGACGCTGACCTTAACCATTAGTCAGGTCGCTAGCAGCAGCAATGATGATGGGCCGGTACGTCGCCCAGGTCGCTAGCGTAAGTCAAGGCGCTGAGCTTAACAATTAGCTAGGTCGCTAGCAATTGCGGTGATGCCGGAGCTTGGCCAAGCCCGGATCACTTGCGCTTGTATAGAATGATTCTGAGTCTGATGGTTTTCCAAACTTGGGTCGCACACGTAATTAAAATGGTAAATGGTTGCATTAACATGAACGGAAAAGTATTGCATGTGGTCAGTGGTTCAGTTTACAACCCGACACGAGTAATCCTAGCCCGAGGCTTGATCAGCCTGGCTCCGACCTAAGAGCAAAATGTCTTAATTAATCTAATATGTGCAATGATGATTCTCACACCAAAGCCAGAAGCGTATAAGCAATGATTTTCGGATTTGGTCCGGGGTCGCTAATTGTAAATTTCATACTGCATTCACGTGCATCATTCATAAAAGCATGATATCATCTCATGAGCACGGTATATGGTATTTGAATACATGTGTTGTGTTGTGATATGTTGATATGAACTCTCGTGGATAGATTATGATTGGTAGCTAACGGTTTTAAACCGTTTTTTTTAGGTAATGCCGATAATAGGAACGCTGCAAGGACGTCAGCTGCAGGAAGTGGACAGCCGGGGCAGTGTTAACCCAAGGGTTGGTGAATTTCTTTTGAAACTAATCGCTTGAAAGCGAGTCTTTTGTTGCATGTGTGCAATTGTGTTAAAGTGTTGTTTTCAGGCTGATGTTTTAAGACAATGTCCATCTGTTATGTTTGAAGTGTCATTTTGGGATAATGCTAACTACATGCATGATAGTCTTATGAAAATGTTTTCTATATGACAGGTTCGATGTTTTTCTTTATTTTATCGTGCTTCTTGTTGCAATGTCCTATTTGTGAAGTTGTTGTCAAGCTAACTAACGGGACCCACTGTGTGGTCCCTAGCCTAGTGACGTCTTGAGTTATTAAAAACTCGGGTCGTTACAACGAACGTCTCAAAAGCGGGAAAATTTTTCTTTAGGAGCGGAAAAATGCTTAAACAAATTAACCATACTTTTCTAACAATGATCCCCAAAATGGATAACCCCTCAACAATTAACCACTTTAGACCAATAAGTTTGTGCTCTACAATTTACAAAATTATTGCTAAAATAATCACGAAAAAAATGGAGTCCATCATGCCTAAATCATCCACCCCCTACAAGGAGCTTTTGTGGCCAAGCGTTCTACTCATGACAATATTCTCATTGCACACGAAATTTTCCACTCTTTTCGTTCGAAAAAGAGCAAAGAAGGATGGGTTGCCATTAAACTAGATATGGAAAAAGCGCATGACCAAGTCAATTGGGAATTTATCTATTGCATTCTTCAAAAGTTTGGGTTCAATGAAAAATTCGTCGGATGGATCAGGGGATGTATATCTACAGTTCTTTCTCCGTACTTTTATCAACGGTCCAACAGATCAATTCTTCCCTGAAAAAGGACTTAGACAAGGAGACCCCTTATCACCTTATTTATTCATTATGGGAGCCGAAATTCTAACACAAATGCTATAAGACGATTGTAATAATTATGACAACCATATTGGTTTCTCCGTATGTAGACAAGCACCGCCTATGCCGTTTTTATCCTTTGCTGACGATATGATCATTTTCGCTAAGGCAAATATGGCTTCTTGTCAAAGAACAAAGCAAATCCTGGAAATGTATTGCTCTATATCAGGACAACTTTCATAAATCGGCGTTCCAAACTACTAAGAACACAAGTGAAAGTACTATTACCCAACTAAAAAATGTGTTGGCTATGTGCCACACTACAAATCTCGACAAATATCTTGGTTGTCCTATTATTAATGGACGAGTTACAAAAGAGACATTTGGTGAAATTAACCTTAAATCAAAACAACAACTTCTAAAATGGAAAGCAAACTCTTTATCACAAGAAGGGAGAAATATTCTCATAAACCGACTTTTGTTATGCAAAGTTTTATGCTACCAAACCATAATTTGGATGAACTAGATAAAACTTACAAAAAATTCTTCTAGAATAAAGGAGATCAACACAGACCTATCATATCTTGGGATTCAATTTGTAAATCAAAAAAGAATAGCGGTTTGGGACTAAGGAAATCTATGATCACAAATATAGCGCTACAAATGAAACTTTTATGGAAAATTATGGCAGAACCAACCAACATCTGGGTTAAAATCATAAACCAAAAATAGCTAAAAAACCAAAATATTATCCTCTACCAAAAGAAAGGATTAGTTTCGTGGCAATGGAACAACCTTATGAAACTTAAACCTGAATTCAAAAAAGGTATTATATGGCAGGTCGGAAATGGAAATACCATCAGCATGATAATTGGGTAACATCGACACCACTCATAAAAATGGTTCAAAACACCAATCAGATTAACACAAGTATCAAAATTATTCACTTTATCAACCACTCAAAAAAATGGGATACCAATAAAATTGATAGCGAGCTACAAAATATCATCAACACTGAAATTAGAGAAAAAATAAAAGAAACAATCATTCCCAAAAACGACCTTCAAGACAAGTTATATTGGAGATGTAGTAAAAACGGTTGGTTCACTACCAAACCTGTTGTCGAAATGATTGAAGATGAATCTGGTTTCCAACCAACTAATTCGTGTGAATGGATTTGAAAACTTGATACCCAACCCAAAATCAAAAACTTCATTTGGAAAATGTTTGTAAACGGAATTCCTACAAAAGCAAAACTTGATGAAATAAGGATTGTCGTTACAAGGCACTGTGAACTCTACAATCATCACTTGGAGGACTTATCCCACCTGATCATTGAATGCCCTTTCACTAAACAAATCATTAATAAATTTGATAAAACAATCATGAACGATCTTAATAAAATTAGAATCCAAAATAATAAAGCGCATGAAATCTTATAAGAAATAAAAAAATAAATTGGAATAAACAAGTTCGCATGTCTCGCTACTATATGGTGGAGTATTTGGTTTTTCAGGAACAAAATCATCTCTAATAATGAACCTCTTGGCCCGGATAATAAGATTGTTGCATTCATTAAAAACAAAATCCACAACTGAAAAACTAAAATCATTGACGAAGAGGATTATGATATTAAAAAGAAAAACAACAACACAAATACGATGAAAAGGAAAAAACACAACATTAAGTGGGATAAACCAAAGTCAGGTTTCCATAAACTTAATTTCGACGGCTCAAAACTCGACTCGGGTTTAACATCCATTGGTTTTGTGATTCGAAATCACAATGAAGAAGTTGTTAGCCTTGATGCAAAGAAAAATAACTTTAACTCGGTTATAAAAGCTGAAGCTTTCGCTCTTAAGGCTGGATTACAAGAGACAATTAGACTACATATCAAAAAGATTGAAATCGAAGGTGATAATATGTGTGTTATTAGGGCACTCCAAGGTCTTTGGAGTTGTCCATGAGATGTCGAGATGATTATATCCGACTTCAGACTGGATCTTTGTTTTTTTGACGAAATTCAGATCAGACATGTTTTCAGATAGATAAACTGTGTTGCCGACCGATTGACCCATCTGGAAATCTCGACCCCCAACACCATTTTTTCTGATGACCCCAAACTTCGTATTTTCATCCGCAAAGATGATTTAAGTTGAACTACCTCTAGTAGATAACCAACCTAACCGCTTTTCATATTTCAAAAAAAACACTAACTTACAAGACGGACACAAATTATGATCTCCTCCCAATTCCGGGAAAATTTCCACCAAAAAATAAATTTTTTGTCCCGCTAAAAATTATAGCCAAGTCCAAATTGTAAATACTTTAACCCACTCCCAAACTTTTCAAATAAAAATAGGTACAAAATACACGGTATTATGGATTGTTATAGATGTCATATATGTATTGGATTGCTAATTGAGCGATCGACGTGTAATAATGTTTTGGAGTTTAATTTTACATGTTTGCAAAAAGTTAATTATGTTTTGCCGAGATTTTGTAACAAGTATTTTTCGTGTGTAACCATAAACCGTAAGGTCAAACGAGTTTGGTCCCGTCCCGATTCAACTGGAATAGGACCTAGCATAATTCACTCTGAAAAGAACATGCGTCCGTCTTGATTATGTCTCATGTATAATGATCGGAATAGGACGTGCAATATCTCAACATCGTATCATCACAACCCATGCCCAACCCTACTACCTTCGGTTGAAATAAGTTATCAAGTATTTTACAAAAGATTATTGGTCATTTTTTGTTCGATTCAATGATTTTAGACGGTAAAAATGTAGTATCAGATTATTTTTTATATACGTGGATTCAATAATTTCTATTTATATTGAAACTATATTATAACTTTACTGTTTTTGTTTTTTTTGAATTTGATAGAATCAATCATAATTTATCGATTTATTTGAAAAGTCTTGATATAATATAACTTTATAAGCAATTAGGCTACCATGGAGTTGGAAATGTTGAAATTCTAATCTAAGGTTTCTAGATGATTTAGTTTGTCTTAAGCTTAAAGGGATTTGCTTTCTTTGACTTACAATTCTAGATGGTAAAACCTGCAGAAAGCAAAACAAAAGAATCAAACTTTGTCTTGAAATCATGACAAGAAAATCTCACACCAGTTCTATGAAGAAAGAAACCTAATCATATAAGATCCTCTTCTTCTAATGGCTTTGATTTTGGGTAATTTGATTCAGCTTCTCATGTAATCTTAAACATTAGAGTGAAAATTGGTTATTTTATTTATAAATATAGTTTCTAAAGGTATAAGTTGGTGACAACCAATCATTACTGTTCACCTCTCTAAAACCATAAACCGAGTTCGGCCGCGAGGAGAAGAGAACACGAGATATACAAAGAGGAACGAAGACTCGTGTGTTCTTTGTTGAAGGCGGATCACGAGCAAAATCTTTGCTAGAAGCTTTGTCATTATGTTTTAGCATTCTCTATCTTCTTCAATACCTTTATGTTCTTATGATTCCTTTTGATTTTTTGACAAAACTACACAAGTCTTGATTCTTTAGTGTGGTTTGTAACATGTTTATTCGATCTTTTTACTTAGTGGATTGAGCTGAATTTTTCCTATTAAAATCCCGCAAAGTAGAGTAACACTAAACTGCACCACCAAACACTTGGATTAACTGTTTTTACTCGAGTTTTTAACAAGATAATTCTAGATGTGGTTGTTTTTTATTCGATATCTTTTACGATCAGAATTTCACTTATATTTTGAAATTATAACTATGTATTCGTTTAATTTGCTTGAGCTTATATTTAGAATATTTTGCACCTCTATATACATCACAATGATATCCCGTATAAAAACTAGTCGTAAATAAAGTAGAATTTGTTAAATTTTAAAAAGTCATATTTAATGCGGAGGGTTTTGACGTGTGCATACAAACCCGTTAAGTCCAATCCCTACGTATAAGTCCTACACTCGTACGGTTGTTTCGAGTTTTATTTTCAAAGTTATAGCCAAACGACTTAACACGACCTACTTTCCTATGTATGTCGGTTGTCTAACTAGTCATGCTGAAATTCAAAATTCCAAACCCATCCACATCTAACATCAGAATTCTGAACTAAAACAATCCCAACACAACATTCATCAAATCAACAATAATTCATCAACAAAATTACAAAAACCCACATTACAGACTGATTAAGATTACCCATTAATAATCAGAATCTTCAACAACAAATACTACATTCTTAGTGACAGTTTACACATCTTAGAAACACCTGTTGCTTTCACTTTGATCTTCATTGTCGAACACCACACGATCAAACACAACGAAGAACACGGCTGATTTCCCTTCAAAATATTACCCAAACTACCTTAGATACACAATAATGTTCTTGCAAAACCTAACAACACCACATAACCACACATACATCTCTTCACACTTTTCAGTTGCTTCCAAAAAAAAACCTGCAACTGTAGAACTTGTTGACAACTTGATCACAGAGCAATGTCAAGAAGCATGTCTCTTACCGCGTAAAGCTCACTTCCTCGGGTGCAGTTGCTTCCATTATTCCTCTCCTTGTCACCACATTGAGTTGCTTCAGTAAGCGAAACGCCGAAAAGTCTGCAGCTAGCTTTGCTCACAGTGTGCTTAGTATTTTCTCCAGGAGAACAACCAAAAGGAAATGCTGATTTCGTGTTCAAACTCTGCATTTCAGAAGCCGAAACAGTTGTTTGTAGAGCTGAAGACCATCCGTTTACATTTCCATGTCCTCGTACTTGTACTAGCCCTTGAAGGATCCCATTGCTGCGTTCTGGTCTCAAATGGCGCATTTCTTGACCTTGCAAGACCCTATGGAGTCTGTATGGCTCGCTATACGCTATGGCTTGTCTACTACCATTTGCCGGAAAACAGCTTCTTGAGCCTAATGTATGATGATTCAGATTGTCTCTACTGCTGTCATAAGCTGTAGAGTAACCTGTGATTTCTTGACCTTGCAAGACCTTCCGGGATCCCAATGGCTCCCGCCAGTCTGATGTGACTCCCATTCCGCCTACATTTACGAATGTGACTATAAGTCTGTTTGATAACGTAAGATTATGTAGATGAGGTTGAAGAAAATTATTTAGACAGAGAATTAGTAAAATGAGTGTTTGTAAAATGAATATGATTGTGTGTAAAATTATATATATATATATGTTGAATTTTATTTTTATAGATGAAAGAGATAAAAAAGGAAAGAGGGGTAAAAATGAGATTTTAACTTCAATAATACTTATAATCAAAGTTCAATAGTATTACACAATTTCCATAATCTAATTACCATAATCACCATGATTTAATCTGATTATCTCCTTCATTCCCTTACCAAACGAGATGAACAAAAGTATTTCCCTTTCTTAATTCGTATAATCTTAATCCACTTAATTTTGTACTCAACCAAACGCAGCCTATAACTATACAGACAGTGAAGAAAGAAGAACATGAGTGAGTAATGCATTTGAAAGAACTTACTTGAAATGGGATAATCCGGTTTGGTTACCGGTAATCCAATCCTGTTCCTTTTGAGACCAGATGACACTATGTTGCTCGAACATGGCATTGAACCGGTTGGTTCAATTTCCCATGGCGAAACCCTGCTGTGCCGATTACTCTCTACATCATCCCACCTTACCTGCAACATAGGATCTCAGTACAAATATGTCTGTTATTAAGGTTTCACCTAAGAAAACACATAACCTTAAACTTACCAACAAGCATTTCCACTTAGAACCCGGCCATCTGACTGGATCAACCTCACTCAGACCAGTAACCACACCAGTAAACCTGAAAAATTACTACATGTCATGTTTTTTCATCATCAACCAAATCAAACACGCGTTCAGACAACATTAAGATTCTAGAACCTTCTATCCGCTGCATCTTCTGCCTCATACCGCATTTTGAACCTCATTCCAACAGAGAAAGATTGATCAACACTCCTCAAGAATCTTTTCAATGGTATAATGAACTCAGAGGAGCTTATCCTACAGAATATGCATTATTTTCAAAATACATTCTCTTAAAACTATTTCAACAAAAAGCATTTAAAAGTATATACCTTGGCTTGTAGCAGACATGAAATGTAGTTCTAGTCCTTATAGCATCAAGCACAGCTTTGAGATTGCTATGATTCATCTGTTCACTAGATGATATTGGAAAGATACTAGTTGCTTTTACTTGATTCGCTCTTCGAATTCCCAATCTCAATTCTCCATCAGCACCCCTACAAATCAAAACCCATCAATTATTTGACTAATTTTACATAAATAAACTTCTTAACAGCATTTAGCTTTGGCACCTTAGGAAGAGCACAGCATCTCCAGAGACAACTTTCTTCTTATTCACGAACGCGCTCCATCCTGTCGTGAGCAAATGCCGGCGAGGTTGACCTGATCCACAATAATACAAAAATTAAAACTTATGCCAATAAATTATCCAAATTTCATTTGTAGTACCTCTATAGATGTGTCTAAATCTCCATTCTTTTCCATGTAAATCCTTAGCTGTAAGCTCTTGAGATGGCCTTTGCTGTTTGTAGTCCTGCTGCGTTTAAAGCACAAATTCAATGATGTACATAGATCATTTTAAACCAAAATGCAGATATAAAAGGTAAAGATTATTTACCAAAGGAGGGAAGCAATCCTCGGCAGCACGGCGAGGGACAGAGAAGCCCCCGTGAGTACTGGTATCAGAAGCAGTAAGAGTTTTGCAGAACATGTGTGGTATGGTGGTCCTCACTCTTTCATTATCTTCTTCTTCTCCATCAACATCCACCTCACATTCTTTCAATTTTTCCTCAATCTAAATCATGTTTTCACAATTTCAATTCAACATTCAGAAAAAACACAACACATTCTAAAGAAAGTGAAAAAAAAAAGTACTTTAGTTGTACTACAGTATTTAGTTAATGACAAGTTTAATAGTATTAATAGTACTTAATTGTTCACTAACTAAGCAACAAAAGACTTGGAATCTTTACCTGTGTCTCTGGGATTAGAGAAACCTGTGCATAGACCTCATCAGTAGCCGCCTCAGCCTATAAACAAAAAGCACGAGTTTCAAAACAAACCCTTTTTTCACTTGAACTCAAAACACCCATTTGGCAAATCTACAACTATCAATAACTTGCATAATTATATTGATTACCCAAAAAGAATACATATATTTGCACCTACATTTAGAAACCCAATGCCAAGAGCACAAAACACCCAAAAGCACCAAAACCCATTAAAATCAACAAATGAAGTTATATAAACCATATTCTTGAAATTGCAAAAAGATAAACAAAAATATTAGTAATTGCATGAAAGCAAGCTTACATGGAGTTTAACATCAACCACTCTACAGTAGACATGAGGAGGTGGGATTCTCTCAAAAGGTATCCCAGGAAAATAGTCACTGAAACTATGATGTTCAAGGAGATGTCCTTGTGGAAGATAAGCCACCAAGCTTCCTTTTTTGGGAAGAGATATCAATGGCCCAGCACAGGCATGCCAAAGCTCCATACAAACAGATGAAGAAGAAGAAGAAGAAGGAAGTTTGGGTTCATGTGAAGATGAAATAGTTGCACTGTTGCTGTTGTTGTCATCTTCATCCTCGTTTATAGTGTTCAAGTCAATCAACCCACCCATCATGGCAGATAAATCCTAGTAAACCCCCGAAAAAACTAAAAAAAAAATATATATAAAATCGCCAACAAAGAGAAACTTACACAAAACCTGAGGTGAAGACTATAAAGAGAGTGATTGAAATCGAAAGCATAGAAGGAAGATCCATATCTCTAGTGAGAAGGAAGTGTGAAATTGCTAGAATGGGACTGAACTTAGGTAAGACAGGTACTTAACCTGCAAACTCACTGCATTGCTATAAGAGGTACCCACACAATTAAAACCTCTACCAGCGCCGTACTGGAATCCTACCCTTAACCCACTTCTTCTTCCTTTGTGGGTTTTTCAAAGATCCGATCTTTTTTCTATCCTGCAACCATAGGGATGAAGGAAGAAGCTTCAACGGAGGAGAGTAGATGGGTTTGAAAGGCTACTGCTTTGTAGATGAATTTGGGGATTTTGGAGGTGTGGGTAGTGTAATTTGGTTCTTGCTTCTCATCTGCAAATACTCATATTTAATTTTTTTTGATATTTTTGGCTTTTTGTATAGAGGGTGAGAGTGGTGATGGTGGTGGGTATTTTTCTGGCTTCTGCAACTGATGAAAGAGGGAGAGGGACAGCTGCTATGATGTGTGGCAGAGAGAGTAATGAAAGAGGAGTAGGCTTTGCTTTTTTGGGGTGGATTTTGTTTTTTGTTTAAAAATATTTGCTTTTTTATTTAATTATTTTGGATATTTTGTGTAAGTATAGAATATTTTTAGGGTTTAAAAATGAAATTTGCACAACCCCCTATATTTCCGGGGGTCTTGTCCATATTATCCTCCTTTGCCTCCCCATATCTCTCTAATGTCCCCTTCAATTTTTAAGTGACTTATCTACCATCATTCCCCACAATTCCAATTAGGGTTCCTTTGGAGGTTGGCTTGTTAGTTTCTTCCCCATCCTTTTCTACATAAATATAATAATCAGTGATATGTTTTTGAAACTTCAAACCAACTCATACGATACCCAAATACAATGTATTTTTGTAATTTTTTCATTTTACCTTATTCAAATAATAGGGTTACAAAATGTATCGTCGACAACAGTGAATCATCCGTCTTTAAAAACTTTGAAAACGTAAATTGATATGAATTTTTTTTAAAATTACTAGTTAAAGTTTATTGGTAGATTAATTTGAAACTTATTGCATAGATGACATAAGTCAAAAGAACTTTTTAATATTTAAATATGAATTTTTGTAAGATAATTTACTATAATTTTTATACGATTCATTCATAAATTTATATGAAATAAGATTCATCAATAATATACTTATATAAGTTTTGAGTCACAAACACCCATTTCATATAATCATATGTTTTGTTTTAATAATTCAAAAACATATTATTATTATTATTATTATTATTATTATTATTATTATTATTATAACAATGATACATAAAATCCAATTTTTAATATAAAATCATACTGAGTTTTAATACTTAATTTTATAATACCTCTTAGAAAACGGGGTCTTAAAATGATAAAATGGGATTAAATAAAAGAATTAATTATGAAAATAAATATGGATACATGTGCATGTCAGAATCTTCAATCCCATCCATTATTCATCGTTTCATATGCAATTCATTCATTCATTCATTTTCGTCAGAATGTTGAGCCCTTTGATGGGTATCAAGGCAACCAAATACAGATTTACGAAATTTATTCAAATAATTTTTATTAAATGAAAAAGGCCAGAAATGGAAAACTCAATTTCAAAATTGCCTTTATTATTTCTACTGTATTTAATTATATTAGCAGTAATGAATGATCTACAGAAGACTTAGATTTTAACAGAAAAGATGGAGAGAGGAGACATGTCTTTATCACTGCAATCAATTGCAAGCACTCTACTCGTATATTTCAGACCTGCTATCTATGCTCAACTTACTCATTTTGTTTCCATTATTTTTATTAATCATCAAAATATAATACGAGTATAATCCGTACTACAATGTGGCAAAATCCAAACCAAATAAAGTGTTTTTTTAAATAGATGTTAGTTTAATTTATGCACCTTCACTTCATTCGAAAAATGTCTATAAACGAAATTTTAATAAAAACAAAACTTGTTTTAAAAAAAAATTATCGTTATAAGGCACTGTGAACTCTGCAACCATCACTTGAAGGACTTATCACACTTGATCATTGAATGCTCTTACACTAAACAGATCATTAACAAATTTGATAAAACAATCTTGAATGACCTTAACAATATAAGAATCCAAAATAAAAAAAAAAGCGCATGAAATCCTACAAGAAATTTTTAAAAAAATGGAATAAACAAGTTCGCATGTCTCGCTACTATATGGTGGAGTATCTGGTTTTTTAGGAACAAAATTATCTTTAATAATGAACCACTCAGCACGGACAATAAGATTGTTGCACTCATCAAAACTCAAATCCACAACTGAAAAACCAAAATCAATGACGAAGAGGATTGTGATATTAAACGGAAAAAACAACAACACAAATACGATAAAAAGGGGGAAAAACACAATATTAAGTGGGATAAACCAAAACCGGGGTTCCATAAACTTAATTTTGACGGTTCAAAACTCGATTCGGGTGTAACATCCATTGGTTTTGTGATTCGAAATTAAAATGGAGAGGTTGTTAGCCTTGATGCAAAGAAAAATAACTTCAATTTTGTTATAAAAGCTAAAGCTTTCGCTCTTAAAACTGGTTTCCAAGAGGCAATTAGACTGCAAATTAAAAAGATTGAAATCGAATGTGACAATATGTGTGTTATCAGGGCACTCCAAGGTTTGTGGAGCTGTCCATGGGATGTCGAGATGATTGTATCCGACTCCAAACCATATCTTTGTTTTTTTGACGAAATTCATATCAAACATGGTTTCAGAGAAATCAACTGTTTTGCCGACCGATTGACCCATCTGAGAATCTCGACTCCAGCACCAATTTTTCTGATAATCCCGAATTTCGTATTTTCATCCGCAAGGATGTTTTAGGTTGGACTACCTCTAGGAGGTAACCAACCGAACCGCTTTCCATTATAAAAAAATATTTAAAAAAATAAATAAAATTTATGCACCTTGACGGATTGGTGTAATATAAATTATTGCTTATAAATTATAGTTTGTGTATAGTTAATTTAAAAGAAAATGTTCCCTTTATAATCGTTTTTAAAAAAATAGTTGTTTTTTCTTTAATATATTTCAATTAAAACTTACTGCACTCTTACGTATTGTATCAAAATAATAAGTATTAATATTTTTTTAATCAAATACTTATGATATAAATATTGCTAAGTTATAAATACCAAATAATCATGTGATTTTTAAACTAAAACTATAATCTCATGTAAGAAAATGTATATAATTTAATAACAAGTACTACTATTAAAATAATCAAATATATTGCAATATAACTATATTTATTTTTAAAAAATTTAAATAATAATATGTAAATACGATACTATATTATACTTTTATTAAGTAATATATTCAAAATCTAATATTATATAAGTAATTTAAACTAACGATTAAATTAGAATTTTTGGTACTTTAATACAGTATAGAGTACAAGTATATATATAAATATATGGAAACGATAATAGTAAAAGTCGTAGAATGACGACTCGTGTCATTAAGGTCTTTTATAAGTCAAGTAAAAAGGGTCCTACGTTAACATATGGTTGACGTACAACTACAACCAATTTCATGTATCGTTGTAATTAAGGTACTATCTCTCTTCTATTATATGTCTCCACGTTTTTTCCCTTTGTAAATTAATGAAATTGGTTCGTTTTGCAATTGATAGATTTAATAAAAATAAAGTGTTTTACTTATAAATCTAAAGTCTCTTTGTAACAGGTTCGAATTTTAAAATATTGGGAAATTTATGCCCAAAAAACAAAAGAAAATTAGTATAAGACGTTTGATTCTATTAAATTTAACAATTACTTTTGTTATCAAATGATATTAACTAATAAATTGTACCTACCTCGTCGTCGAGGTAAGTTGATTTCAAGATTTGTGCTAAGTTGAATTCCTTAGTAAATTACTTTTCGCATTTAAAAAATAAAAAATAAATGCACTAATTCAATAAATTAGTATGAAAGTACAACATTTCGGTAGGTAAAAGTGTAAAACTCTGAACCAAGCCAGAGTTATAAAAAAAAAGTAAAAAATAATGTATATTAATCTCAAAAATAGCTTGCATGATGAAGTCTAGTAAATAAGTTTTAACTTTTATTATTCTTTGAAAAGAACTCCCATTTTAATTCCTAATATTTAAATATAAGATATGTTTGAGAGCTAGATTGTGTGGGCTTATCAATTAAGCTTATAAAAATTATGCTTACTCATGTAAACTTAAAAAAATTTCTTTTAAGTTATATAGAATAAGTTTACTAAGTTTGCTAAGTTTACTATAGCTTAATGAATTATTATAAACGAAAATATAATCCTATAAAAAATAATTCAGAATGTTAATTTTACACTGTATAATAAATTTCGTTATTTCAAACATTTAATAAACATTCAATAAATTATGAATTTGAAAAAAATTATCAATTGGCTATCTAATCTTTGGTTTTTACTTCAATTACCATTAAGTAAACTATATCTCCAACAAAGTCGAAATTTTCATCGATATATATCTTTTCTTTCAATATCACGCCCTTCTCTTTTAATTGATTAACTTATAATTAAATTTATGGGTTAACAATTTTATCTTTTAAAATATAAGTTAATCAATCAGAAGAGTGAGACATGCATGAGAATAAAATAAGTGAAGAAACAAAAGATTTGGATTGAGTTTTTCATACAAACTCATAATCAAACATAATTTCTTCATTACCATCAAACAAAAGATTTGGACCGAGTTTTTTTTTAAAAATCCTACATTCAACCAAACAAGGCCTAAATTTAGAGTAACACACTAGGAAATTAAGAAAGATTAGTATAAATGGACGATAAGAAAATAGTAAATGTAAAAGAGGGGTACGAGTGATTGTTGATGCAAAAGCCTGAAAGGCTACGATGAAGCTATGCTTTAAGTCGGCCTGTCAATTTGCTCATCCATGCAGTGGAGACTCGAGAGGGTGGAGCCTTCCTTTTATTGGTAATACATTTAAGGTTGTGTTTCCACTATTTTGGGACCCTTGTTTAATAACTCTTAATGTCTCTTACCTACAATTTACTTGATATAAAATAACATTTAAGATCAAGATATATAAGTGCATAGAACTAGTAAATCTATGGAGTTTGTTGATAAAGTGTTACCATTTTATTACAAGAGTTTTGATTTTGTTGAAAGGATGGGTTAGTGTTGGAGTAATACACGAGATTATATAACACTCGCGTAAATCGTAAATAGATTAGACTCGTTATCTCGACGATTTATGTCACTTGTACTTATCACATAGATAAATGATATATATCCACTAATAAAATGTTTGTTACATTCACGGTGTGAGAGCCCTTTTCTTTCGGATCGAGTCTTGGTCCTTAGCTGAGATTGGCTTGGCCGAGATTGGCCTACCACTCCATATGGTATACGGGAAAGTGCGTTGATATCACTCCAGCTAGCTATTGCACGCAGAGGCCAAGATTATATTCATTCCTCGTGTCACGTATTTTCATATACTGATTTATATACTCTTGAGTTATTAACGTTATAAAAATAATAAACCGGGTAAATGTGTGATATCATGATGAGGTGTTAATATTATTGATATGTGATTGTGCTCTAGCATCTTCTTATATATGTGTATGGTTAGCTAACGGTTTTATACCGTGTTGTAGATCATTTGCAAGTTAGGAGAGCTGTAGAGTGATCCAGAGGGGTCATCTGCTGAGGGTTCCGTACACTGGGCGTTATCGTGGAATTTTGGGTTTATCATTTGTACGGATTTCTGTTTGACTTTGTACTCAGCAGTACTCTGTATCATCCTTTTGATATGTATATATATATATATATATATATATATATATATATATATCAGTTTTATGTTTTGTTTTAATCTATTGGTGCCTTGTTGTAAGATTCAGTGAATTTGTTGTCAAGCTAGGGTCAGGATCCATTGTGAGATCCTAGCCCAGTAGCACTTCGAGTCCTACGGATTTGGGGTGTTACAAAGTTGGTATCAGAGCCCAGGTTGACAACAATGGCACTAGTAATCTGCAATAAAGTTCGAATAGATAAATAAACAGAACCCGAAAAGGATCTGACTTTTCAAAAGGTTTTGGTTTTGAAATGAGTACAAATGTTTTGGGATATCGTGTACGTGAACCATCGCCCCTCTGAAGATCTCGACAGTATATATATAGATATTTTGTTGTGATTGTTTTGATACATACATACGGCATATATATAGCCTTCTAAGTTAGGTTTACGTCTTCTGTAGATGGTTCAGACTAGAGCCTTACCTGCAGCTAGACGAGGTAGAGGTAGACCCCCTCTAGGTAGAGGACGGGGTAGGACTCCTGCTGACGGTTCACATGCGGGAGAGATACATGAGGAGGTTGCTGAGAGCGTCGTTCCTGAGACTAGGAACGGGGCAGCTGAGAGACAGGGGGGCACAGAGAGCCCAGTCCGGCGAGTCTTAAACTCCTTCCCTCTTACCATGAGAAGGTTGTTGAGAGCGTCGTTCTTGAGACTGGGAACGGTTCACACCTTTAACTAAGCCTACCCGACACCCCTTCATATTCATCTTAAACTCCTTCCCTCTTCTTATTTATGTTTAATTGGATGATTAAATTTCCTCGCTCAAACTTCTCACCCTTCTAACCTTGATTACACCCTTTGTTATGTCCAAAGAAGAGTTATCAATGACATTCTTGTTCATGACTGTGAGCCTCATTAGGCTACTTGCCCTTCACATATTAAAAATATGTGACATCAAATATTTAAATATATTGCTTAGAATAATAAGAATGTTATCTATACATTTTATCTTTATTTTTTTATTCTCTTGTAATACTATATAAAGAGTTCTAATAACGTTAATACATTGTGGTTCTGTTTTTACCATTTGTGTGATCTTCTCTACAATAACTTACCATGTCAGGTTCGATTCGGGACCTCAATCTACCAATGCTCTATTGCTGCCAACTTACCGGTGACTAGATCTACATTTTTCGTTGATTTACTGGTTGTCCTATCGATCTAATATTGTAACTGATCTACTGGGGTCCTATCGATTTACAAGCTTCTCATTATTGATCGAAATATTTTCTTTACTCATCGTCAATGAAATGATCAAGTCTTTAGCGTTCGTTTACATATGCACGCTTTGACTATGGGGCGTGTTGAATATGTGAGATCAAATATTTGAATATATTACTTAGAATAATAAGGATTTATTCTAAGGATGTTATCTATGTATTTTAGGTTTTATTTTATTTTATGCTTACTATTTTTATTGTTCGTTTTTATTTTTTTTGTAATCCTATATAACGCTTTGTAATAACCTTAATACATTTGTGGTTCTATTTTCACCATTTGTGTGGTGTTTTACACCATAATCTACCAATACAAGAAGATTTGTAGGAGGCTATGTACTTCTACTATTTCTCTTAGCTCGTTTGAGGTTGAGTATCCGTCTTTAACTCAAGGAGTTGCTGAAGTTAGTTGACTTGATAAACTTGTCGAACTCTGGTACAGAGGAACTGTAGAGCAGTGTTGTTTGTACATGAACGTTCATACGTGTTAGGGTTAAACCCAACACATAAGACAACGGGATTCATTCTAATCAATTGACAATAAATGGAGTAATCCATCGCCCTTATATATTAGGTTCGGAATGTTCCCACTTTATATGTGGGAACTTAATATCTTCCAATTTACTTGATTTAAACAATAACAAGCCCAAATCAATCACTGAACGTGGTTGTGAAAAATGTAAAATTCCATTGTGTTAAAATAACTTGTGCGGTTTTTTTTTTCATGTATAAAACACACATGCATTTTACTTTTCGAGTCCAACACATATACAATTCAACTCAAAACCAATCAAAAGTTGGAGAAATAATCACTTTTTATTGACCAAGTTTTGTTTATATATATATATAGGGATAGGATCATATATACTTCACGCGAAAAATAAGCAACCATTAGATTCACCATAATACCACTACACAAAAGTAGGGTATGGGCACATTTGATAGAGGGTGTATTTATTTAGAAATAATAATCTCTACAATAATTCCAATATTTCCAATTCGATAAAATTGAATTATTAAAAAAGGACACAATAACCTCTCAAAATAATATATCCAAATAATTACCGATAATTTCGTGCTACCAAATGCACTCAATATCCTTTGGTACTAATGGATTAGTCCATCTTGATCTTTCCAGGATTAATCAATAATTACATTTATCCTATCCTAACCAAAATTTATGATTATGTCAATTGACCTAATTAAGTAGTTGATTTAACTTAGGTGGCCGAGCGGATCAGTTTGGTGACAACACGGTAAAAAGTTAACATTGTTGTCAAAATGACTTTGCTTTTTGGATGAGATTAGGTTTTTATGTGGCGGTAATTAAAAAGGTAAAACGACAAGTGAAGTTGGAGATGGACCTTTCTTCATCAACCATGCGTAAACGGCACAATCATTAATCAAATTGATTAAAGTAAACAAAACACAATTAGTTTAATCACGATCAAAGCTAATCCCAATAAATAAATCCAATTCCCTAAAAAGATAACTAAATTCCATTACTACATTACCTTAGCAAAGTCAACGTTAATTTACATCTCAATTTATACTATGTTAGCTCTTACCATGCCTAAGGGTGTTTGTGACAAGTTGGATCGTATAATACGGAATTTTGTACGGGGTCATACTTCCTCTTCTAGACCATGCACACGGTTTCTTGGGATATTCTTTGCGTAAACATTGTGGCGGGTTGGGTATTCGTTGTATGGAGAGTCACAATAAAGCGGTGTTGGGGAAGTTGGGTTGGAGGATCCTCAAAGATTATAGTAGTATTTGGTCTACGGTCCTTAAGGATAAATACATTCGTGTTAATGGTACTATGCACTCCTCACTTTCTTATTGTTGGAGTGTATTTTACGGAAAATGCAAGGTGTTGTTTTTTAGGGTTCGCGTTGGGTGCTTGGTGATGGCTTGGATATTCGTTTTTTGGATGATCCTTGGTTACTCGCTTCTCCTCTGCATTCATGGGTGGTCGATGATACCAATCACTTTTCCTCGGAGGCTTCAATCCGGAGTTATTGGCATGAGCAACAAGGTTGGTGCATGACATCTATCACTACAACGTTGCCTCTGGATATTATGGCCCGCTTGGCTACTTTACAACCTTCTGACGTCACCCATGACGTTGGATCTTCGGCCTATTACCTCTTCACGCCACTACAGACGAAGACTACACGGTTTGTTCGGCCTATTACCTCTTCATGCCTTCTATTACTTGGAGTCAGGCGGAGGATGGTGTGTTTGAAAAAATCTGGAAATTGCGGGTTATGGAGTGTGCTCCTTGTTTCATCTGGAAGGCTATGCATGGTGGTTTGCTGACGAATGTGGAACGTGTTCGACGACATTTAGCCATGGATGCTCATTGCCCTTTTTTGTTTGATCCATGATGAGTCTCTTGAACATCTCTTTCAGGATTGCACTACTTTGCGTAAGCTTTGAAGGGGTTTGGGTGTTGAGCATTTTGTGGATTCATTTTTTCAGCAGACTTTCGCTTCTTGGATAAAAGGTAATGTTTCTTCTAATCGCTTTATTTTAATTCTTGTTTCTGGCGTGAAGTTTTTGCTATAGGTCTTTGGTGGACTTGGTCTTGGCAAAATAAGAAAGTGTTCAATAATTATGATGAACCGGGAGAAGAGCTAGTTATGTTCGGCGAACCGCAATGGAGATGGTGCATGTTTGGTCCAATACAAAAGTTCTAATGCCCACGAGCTAATGTGGTGAGTCCATAGAGTTGGGGGACGCCGACGGAGGTAAGGTTGTGCAAAACTGAACCGGACCGGATTTGGTCCGGTCCGGTCCATAATCCAATGATTTTGAAAATTCTGGTCCCGATTCGGACCGGAAAAGACCGGCTTGGACCGATTATGCTATTAATTTTAATTTATATATTTTTACAAATCATATATATTGTATACATATTTATAAAAAATTATATATTTTTTTTTAATTTTTGCAAAAATATTTTTATTTTATTTTATTCCGGTCTAAACCTGTCTGAATCCGGTTTGGACCAGAACGGACCGGACCATAACGGTCCGGTCCCCGGTCCAAAATTTTAAAAACCCGGTTCACCGGTCTGGTCCGGACCGGATGCACAACCCTAGCTAGCCGGAAGGATACATTAAAGTTAAAGGATGGAGCATGCCGCAACGATGGTTTGGCTTCTACTGCATGTCTTCTTAGGAACTTAGGGGTGAGTAGTTGCAAGGGTTTGGTGTTAACCTAAGATTGTGTATTGTGCTCATGGCTGAACTTTAGGGCACTTTGCACGGTCTTAGGCTTGCCTGGGAAGTTGGGTACAAACAGATAATCTTGGAAATGGATTTCCAACTTATAGTCACCTTCCTCAAACGCCAACTCTTTTGACACCACCCACTCTCTAGTTTGGTATGTAAGCGTCATGACTTCTTACGTAGGAATTGGGATATCTAGTTCCGACATGTTTTCCACGAGGCGAATAAGTCTGCGGACTTTCTAGCCAGCTTAGCTTGGGATTACAACAATGATCTAAGTGTATTGCTTGACCCTCCCGAGGGTGTGATTAATTTTCTACTTGATGGTGTAAGGGATTGGACAATCCCTCGCATGAGGAGCACTTAGCCTTTATTATTATATGGAAAGCGTGACTAGATGCACCCGAAGACCACTGTCTCTTCTTCTAATCAAAAAAAGAGAGAGTGGTTAAAATTAAGTTGTTGGTTTAACGGGTTTGTACAAAAAACCACGTTGGTTCTTTGAATTGTGGTCCATCGATTTAGAGATAACCGACGATCAAAGAACCGGTAACACCCCGATTACCTTTGATGGCTCAAAATCCTCTAAGGTAGATTGTAGAAGGACAAGGGATGTTCTTTGCCTATAAAGGTTGTTATAGAGGTGAATTTTTATAACATAATCCTTGTTTGTTTAACTTTGGGAGGTAGGACTCATCTAGTTTATAATACTGAAACAAAATTGATTAATGTCTTTTGACAATATCATGTTATGTCTCTTCGGTTTTTGCACTAGGCACCGTCATATTATGTCATTTTAGAATTTATCACTTACCGTTTTCATCAGAGATGGAAATGAGTCGAGTGATTGGTGATTGTATCACTCCCATCACCCAACCATACTAAGGTTGTGTTTGACTAGCAAAGGAAAAACACCGGTGTTAGTGGTCGATCACTAGTGTTTTTGAAAGTGTTTTCCGAAAACACTAGTGTTAGTGGTTTTTAAACACTAACGATTGTTTGGTTGGATAAGCAATATACACTAATGTTTCTTCCTATCACATGCCTCTCACGTGTGTAAATTTTTTAGGGTTATCGTCTTCTTGTTATCTCCTACTGCTACCGTTACCTACACCTAGAGGCTTGCTAGGACGAGGCAAACAAAATAGACCAGAATTCAACAATCAAATTCATAAAACAGTTAATCAACAAACCATAATTCAATAATCAATGGAAGCTCGATTCAATTCGAATCCTATCTTAATAATCTAAGACCCATACAAAATGAACACTCAATTACCCTCATCGACATGTCATTCAATTGGACACCTAGCGTAACAAGAAAAAGATAAACAAACAAACCAAATTCAACACGTACTTCCCTCCCATAGAAGTTAGAGATGGAACAATCGCCATAAATTCTTCCCATGGCGGTGTTGTTGATGGTGCCACCACTCAAAAGCACCTTCAACATTCCCAATTGGAGTTAGGAGCCGTATTGCAACTTCTTGTCGGTGGTGTTGCCGACGTTGTTGCCAAAACTTGTATTGATCCTCTTGCCCGCCTCACGATCTTCTTTCAAGTTTGATTTCGTCTCCATTCTTGTCTGATTTTGTCATAATGAAGGATGTAGTGTATGGGAATTGGACTCAACCTTCGATTTAGATCCTTTGGCTTCTCATTTCTTTTTTTCTCTTCTCCCAATGCTTCAACCCTAATCCACCCTTGCTCTTTCTTTTATTTTCTTCAAAGAAGGAATGTCTCAATAATAAGATAGATTGATAGACAAATCTAATTTGAGGAACACAAATGGGACGATGAAGGCGCTTTGCTTCGCTAAATCTTAGAAGAAGCAAATGATGTTCTTCGAGAAAGGTAAGAGAGGGATGAGAGGTGGGAGAGTGTAGCTTTTATATCCGGTTTAACAATGTAATAACGAAATAAATATATGGGAAATTTTTTATTTTTATGCCAAAAACGCTAGTATTTAGAGGAGAAACCGCTGCTCTCATTAGTGTCTTAAAAACACTTCCGAAAGCACTAGTGAGTAGTGTTTTTCGGCTTGCCAAACACCCATTAAATTTTTTACACTCCTAAACACTAGTGTTTATGGCATGCCAAACACACCCTAAGAAACCGTTCACCTTGTCATCACCCACCCATTTCTCCCTTCACCCTAAAACCATAATCGCGGGGTGATCGGGTAGGTCATGTTTTTTTGTTTTCCCTACAAATTAAGCGACTTAAAAAAAATCAAATATAACATATATGATAAAGTCGGTGACTAGAAAATTGAAAATTCAAAATTACACATCTCCATAGAATCCAAAACTTTAAAAGTGTAAAATTATGTTTGTGGATAGAAATCAATTTGTTTTATAAACCCAGTAAGTCCAAAGACTTATTGGGTTATGTTGATTCAGACTATGCCAGTAACAAGGATTTTTGGAAGTTAACCACTTGCTTTCTATACACCTGGTATGGAAATTGTCATGGAAGTCACAATATAACCCATTGTTGCCTTATCCTACACTAAAGTTGAGTACATAACAACTACTGAAGCTGCAAAAGAAGTTGTTTGGTTACAGGGTTACTTAAAAGAAATTGAGAATATTCCCTATGTAGCTACTCTATATACAAATAGTCAATCTGCTTTGTATTTGGTGCATACAATATACCATGAAAGAACAAATAACATTGATGTACGGTATCATTACATTAGATAGAATATAGAGAATAAGGAACTCTATATGAAAAAGATCGATAATGAGGTAAACCCGGCAAATTTTGGGACTATGATTGGCACTATTGACAAGTTTATTTTTTTAGAGGGACTTTCTCCACCTGAAGGGAGTTACATGATCATCCCTTAAGAATTGGCATCGATGACGGTGTCTAGTCCACTGTTGTAAAAAAATTTCAAAAGTTTTTCCAAAAGTCAACTTACAAGGACTAGGAGGGTGAATTATAATAGAAACCTTATTGAATGATGATATGGCTGTGAACTGAATCTGAGCTCGATCTAATTAGATTCCAGGCTTTGACATGGCTTGAAGATGGCTTGGATGAGTGTAGAAGACTTGAGCATGAGACTTGGTCCATGCATCCCACATAAACATGCAAACCTGATGAATAGACTAGACGGGGTTTAATGAAGAGGAAAATATCTGAGCCGGTTCATGTTTGGTTTATTTGAACCCATGTTCATTAAAAAAAGTGTTGTGTTTTAAACGATCCGTTGCTTATCTCCTATGAGATATGAAGTAAAAGCTATTGAAGAGCTCAAAACCCTAATCTCACCTACCTCTCCTCTCATCGTCTCCTCTCCTCCATTCTTCTCTGGGAGAACTCCAAACACCAAAAGCGAGATCAAGTGCTTTCCTGAGAGGCTTGAATCGGTTTTAACCACATTTGTGGGCACGAAGAAAGTATTGGGACTTTTCGAATCGTGTGATTTGTACCTCTTAACCTTTTATAGTTTCCTTTTGTGTTGTTTTGGTTTCTTTCAAGCTTTTACTCTGAGTAATCTTTTGTAAGTTTGATTGGTTTTTGAAGACGATAGAGGATTGGATCTTCTTGAAATCCCGGGGATGTAGGACACTGATCCAAACCTCGTAAACAAATAAACTCATTTTTTTTGTGTTCTTGAACATACCGCTCTAGATCTTGTTATTTATAAACTTGTGTATTGTTAAAGATTACAATACATGATTTACAAGGATTCTAACAAATTGTCATCATCTTCCTTGTTTCTAGTATTGACCATCACCATCTTCCAAGCTAGGCTTGGGATGTGTTTTGATGCAGCGAGGCAAAGTTATTGCTTATGCGTCTCGACAACTGAAGACGTATGAGGAGAACTACCCAACTAATGATCTAGAGTTGGCAGCGGTAGTTCATGCATTGAAGATCCGGAGAGATTACCTGTATGGTGCTACATGTCAGATCTTCACACCATAAGAGTCTGAAGTATATTTTCACGCAACGGGAATTGAATAACCGCCAGCGTAGGTGGCTCGAGCTGATAAAGGACTTTGATTTAGAGATCCTGTATCATCCAGGGAAGGAGAACGTTGTCGCCGACGCCTTGAGCAGGAAGACGCCTCGAGAGCAGGCGATTACGAGATTGACAATTCAACATCAGTTGCAGAGAGATCTGATCTGGTTAGAGTTGGACATCCAGTTTCCTGATGAGGATGCTCAGCTGCGTACTTTAGAGGTCCTTCTTGATCTGTTGGGCGAGATCCAACAGAAGCAGGAGACCTGCCCGACTTTGATGAGGATCAGAGAGAGGATGTCTCGGGATGAGGCACCACAGTTCCTGCTAGGAGCAGATGGAGTTTTGAGACGCCGCGGTCGCGTCTGTGTACCTGCTGATACAGAGATGAGACAGAGGATATTACAGGAGGCTCACTGTACACCTTACTCTGTACATCCAGGTACGAGTAAGATGTATAAGGACGTGAGACAATTATATTGGTGGGGAGGGCTGAAGCATGATGTGACCAGATTTGTGGCACAATGTGCGACCTGCCAACAGGTCAAGATAGAGCATTTCCGAGCTGGAGGTGAGCTCCATCCACTTCCTGTTCCACAAAGGAAGTGGGAGGACGTCACCATGGATTTTGTGACTAGACTGAGTCTGAGCCGGAGTTTTGATGCCATCTGGGTCATTGTGGACAGATTGATGAAGACGGCAAGTTTCATTCCTATTAGGGAGACGTGGCCGGTGAGCAGATTAGCTGAGGAGTACACTAGGCAAATAGTGAGACTCCATGGTGTACCGAGGACGATCGTCTCAGACAGAGATGGACGATTTACCTCGAGGTTTTGGCAGCAGATTCAGACTGCCCTGGGGACGAATTTGCACTTCACGACTACGTTCCATCCTCAGACAGATGGTCAGTCAGAGAAGACAATTCAGACCTTGGAGGATATGCTTCGAGCTTGTGTGTTGGATTGGGGACAGGTGTGGATGGATCATCTCCCACTTGTTGAGTTCTCCTACAACAACAGTTGGCATGCATCTATTGGGATGGCCCCATATGAGGCATTGTATGGACAAAGATGTCGTACCCCGTTATGCTGGGATGAGCAGAGCATTGTTAGTGGTTTGGCATCTGATCAGATTTAGGATGATATGGCTCGAGTAGCACTGATTCGAGAGTGTATTCTGACTGCACAGAGCCGTCAGAAGTCTTATGCTGATAGGAGGCGTAGACCTCTAGAGTTCAGAGTTGGAGCCCATGTGTGGCTGAGAGTGTCTCCGACACGAGGTGTTCGGCGTTTTGGCATTAAGGGGAAGTTGAGCCCCCGATATATCGGACCGTTCGAGATTCTGGATCGGGTTGGGAGCGCAGCTTACAGATTAGCCTTGCCTCCGAGATTAGAGGGTGTTCACCCTATATTTCATGTGTCTCAGCTGAGGGAGTACATACCAGATCCGAGACGACGTTTTCCCAAAATTTTCCGTAGACCTCACATCGTGATTTATAATGATTTGGTGGTTGAGCCGGACCACACGTTTGCTGAGCATCCTATTGCAGTCCTAGAGCGAGGTATGAGATGCCTGCGTTCGAAGGACATTCCTATGTTGAGGATACAGTGGTCGAGACGAGGACCCGAGAAGGCTACATGGGAGACTGATGATAGTATCCAGAGGAACTATCCAGAGTTCTATGTTGAGATAGATGCACCAGTAGGATCACCGAGTAGATCTTAGTACTAGCTTGGTGAGTCTTATCTGCTTATATGCTATGATGTGTTTATTTCATGCTAGCCTTGATGTGATTATGATCTTATTAGATCTTGTTATGCTAGTATGATTCTTGTTTATAGCTGGAGATGGTTCTTTCCTCCATGCTATTGTGATATGATAGGTTTAGCTGGAGATGTTCTCCGTCCATGCCTTTCTGTTATGGTTATGATACGGCTAGAGATGTGATTCCTCTATGCCTTGTGATATGTTTATGGTTTGGCTAGAGATGGTTTCCTCTATGCCCTGGATAGTATATGTTGTGATCTTTCAACGGGTTACTTCAGAAATATAGAGAAGAAGAGAAGACAAAACGTTTTGTGGTTTTGCTGCACAAACCTTGCAGCTAGGGTTTTCAATATACTTTGGTGGATAATGAATACAACCCTACACCTATCTATTTATAACCATAAATAGATAGAATCCTCCGCGGGGCTAAGCCCCCGCACCCCTTGTCGCCCCGGGCCCATTAATCCATGGGCCCAAAATATGTTTCCCCTGGCCCATTGTATCAGTATACCTAGATTTATTGTCTTATTATAACAATCTCCACCTAGACAACATAATCTAATACAAAAATTTGGAAACACATATACAACTCCAAGATCTTGTCGCCGGATCCTCCTTGTTTCTCTTGACAGGGGGCTTTCTCACTCATCTAACAACGAGTGACATGAACCAAATCCAAGCAATGCTTGAATTTGTCTGCGGTAACCGGTTTGGTCATCATATCAGCTGCATTCTGAGAAGTGTGTACCTTCTCCAGGATGATCTCACCAGAAGCTACTAGCTCTCTAATCTTGTGAAATTTCACATCAATATGTTTAGTCCGAGCATGGTACACCTGATTCTTAGCTAGATATATAGCACTCTGACTATCACAATGTACCTCAACTCCACCTTGCTCAACACTCAGTTCCTCTACAATTCCTCTAATCCACAGAGCCTCCTTAGCTGCCTCTGATAAAGCCATGTACTCTGCCTCAGTTGTAGACAAGGCTACTACAAACTGCAAAACTGATCTCCAACATATAGGCCCCCTAGCAAGAGTAAAGACATACCCTGTAGTGGACCTCCGGTTGTCAAGATCACCGGCATAGTCTGAATCAACATACCCTACAACTGAAGGATCTCCTTCCTGGCCACCAAACATAATTCCACGGTCAGCAGTACCCCTCAAATACCTGAGTATCCACTTGACGGCCGTCCAGTGTTCTCTCCCAGGATTAGACATATACTTGCTCACTTGGCTAATAGCTTGGGCCAAATCAGGTCTTGTACACACCATAGCATACATCAAGCAACCAACTGCACTTGCATAAGGAACTTTGGACATATCTTTGATTTCTCCATCAGACTTCGGACACTGAGCTGAGGAGAGCTTGAAGTGATTCGCTAGAGGAGTGCTGACAGATTTGGAGTTGGCCATATCGAATCTATCAAGCACTTTCTCAATGTAAGTCTTTTGAGATAACCATAACCTTCCAGAACTTCTCTCCCTGCGAATCTCCATACCAAGGATCTTATTTGCAACACCAAGATCCTTCATGTCAAATTCCTTGCTCAACAAGGTTTTCAACTCAACAACATCATCAATATTCTTTCCAGCAATCAGCATGTCATCAACATATAATAGCAAGTATAAGGGTGATCCATCATCCAAATATTTCACATAAACACAACAATCATACTCACATCTCCGGTAGCCTATCCGAAGCATGTAAGAGTCAAACTTCTTGTACCATTGCCTAGGAGCCTGCTTCAGACCATACAATGACTTTGTCAACTTGCATACAAGTTTCTCCTCTTCTGGCTGGACAAAACCCTCTGGTTGCTCCATGTAGATCTCCTCCTCCAAATCACCATGAAGGAAAGCTGTTTTCACATCCATCTGCTCCAGATGCAAATCCCAGCTAGCTACCAATGCCAACACCAATCTGATAGACGTGTGTCGGACCACAGGAGAAAAAATTTCGTCATAATCAATCCCCTTCTTCTGTGAGTAACCCTTTGCTACTAGTCGTGCCTTGTACCTTATGCCTTCTTTCTCTGAGATGCCTTGTTTCTTCTTGAACACCCATTTGCATCCTATTGCCCTCTTACCTGCTGGAAGAGGAACCAACTCCCACGTCCTGTTCTTATGGAGAGATTCCATCTCCTCAGTCATAGCACCTACCCATCCTTCTTTCTCCTGACTATGAGTAGCCTCTCGAAAGTTGGATGGATCATCTGTGCCAATGACTAGAGCATAATTAACCATCTCCTCAAAACCATATCTTATAGGGGCCCTTGTGATGCGTCTGCTTCTTCCAGAAACAAGACTCTCAACCTGTTGTTGATCTACATCATGCTCACCACCTGTTGGTGTAGGTGTGCTAGAATCTGAAAGCTCCACCTCCACTGCTGATCTGGATTCAGTCTCTGTAACTGCAGGTTTCCCAACTTCCTTAGCATGTAGAAGCATTGCCTGCTCATCAAATACAGCATCTCGACTGATCATCCGTTTCTTTGCAACAGGATCCAAAACTTGAAACCCTTCACACCTTTCTCATAACCCAGAAAAATGCACTTCTTAGACTTTGCATCCAGCTTTGTTCGCTCATCACCTGGAATCAACACATATGCTGGACTGCCAAAAATCTTCAAATTTGATAAGTCTAAATCAGAACCAGTCCATACCTCCTCTGAAACCTTCCCGTCAAGAGAAGTCCGGGGTGATCTATTTATCAAATAGACCGCCATGCTCACTGCCTCTGCCCAGAATTGCTTTGGAAGCCCTGCATTCAATCTAAGACACCGCGCTTTTTCTGCAATGGACCGATTCATCCTCTCAGAAACACCATTCTGTTGTGGTGTCTTCCGCACTGTATAATGTCTCTGAATGCCATGCTCACCACAAAAACTCTGAAACTGAGAATCCGTGTACTCTGTCCCATTATCAGATCTCAAATACTTCACTTTCCTCCCTGTCTGATTTTCCACTTCCGCCTTCCATAGCTTGAACTTGTTGAAGACTTCAGATTTATACTTTAGAAAATACACCCAGACCTTCCTTGAATAATCATCAATGAAAGTGACGTAATACCTAGATCCTCCTAGGGACGACACCTGAGTTGGTCCCCACACATCAGAATGCACATAATCAAGAATTTTACCTGTGTTGTGCTGACCTGTCTTAAAAGACACCTTGGATTGTTTTCCCATCACGCAAAACTTGCAAAAGTCGATCTTACAACTCTTCACACCATCCAGGAGACCTCGCTTGTGAAGCTCAATCATCCCCCTTTCGCCAATGTGACCCAGGCGCATATGCCACAGAGTTGTGTAATCTGTCTCAGAAGCCACGGCTGCAACTCCACCTACAACGGTACTCCCTACCAACCGGTAGATATTACCCGATGTAATCTGCCCCTTCATAACTGTCATTGCCCCCTTGCTCACCTTTACACATTCCTTTTCTGTTTTAAAACAGAACCCTTTTACATGTAAAGTCCCCAAGGAAATCATATTTTTCTTTAGAGTTGGAATGAGACGCACGTCAATCAATGTTCGAATCACACCATCGTGCATCCTCACCTTTATCTGCCCAATGCCAACAACATCACAAGCCTTGTTGTCTCCTAATCGGACGGAGCCAAAAGTTCCAGACTTGTACGTCTCAAACCAATCTCTATTCGGAGTCATGTGAAACGAACATCCCGTATCCATGATCCATACATCTGAGTAGTTGCCTGACGTCAAAGAGAGCATATCAGAATCTGCACCATCTGAGTCATCTTTTTGCACCACGTTTGCTGATCTTGAAGATTCCTCTGACTTCTTATCTTCGTACTTCTTCTTCCTGGCAGGACAATCACGTTTGAAGTGACCGTCCTCCTTGCAGAAGTAACAAGTTACTGGCTTTTTACCCTTGGATTTAGACCTGGATTGCTTGTTGCTTCCTTCTTGCTTCTCTTTCGTCCTCCCTCTATCCTGGTTGCTTCTAACATACAACCCTTCGCTTTGAGAACTCTCACTGGTATGTTGTCGTCGTTCGGCTTGTGAAAGCAACGTTGTTGACACCGTATCAAGACTTATCTCGTCTTTCCCACACGTCAACGTCATCACCAGATTCTCATATGAAGAGGGTAAAGAACATAGCAAGATCATAGCTTTATCTTCATCTCCAAGTTTTACATCCACCCGAGCCAAATCCCCAATAATTTGATTGAAAATATTCACGTGTTTTACTAAGTCAGAACCTTCCACCATTTTCAACCCATACAATTTTTGTTTGAGATACAATTTGCTAGACAAAGATTTTGACATATACCGTTTCTCCAATTGAGTCCAAATTTCTTGACAAGATTTGAGATCAATAACGTGGTATATTACCTCGTCTGCCAAACAGAGCCGAATGACCGACGCTGCCTTCTCTTGCATCTCCTCCCATTCGTCGTCTTTCAACGACTCCGGTTTTGTCTCCTTCAGCGCCTTCAACATCCCCTGCTGCGTTAGCAGATCCTTAACTCGTCGCTGCCAAAGACCGAAGTTTCCTGCTCCGTTGAATCGCGGAACCTCAAATTTTGCAACGGAACTCATCGACAACCTTGCTCTGATACCAATTGTTGTGATCTTTCAACGGGTTACTTCAGAAATATAGAGAAGAAGAGAAGACAAAACGTTTTGTGGTTTTGCTGCACAAACCTTGCAGCTAGGGTTTTCAATATACTTTGGTGGATAATGAATACAACCCTACACCTATCTATTTATAACCATAAATAGATAGAATCCTCCGCGGGGCTAAGCCCCCGCACCCCTTGTCGCCCCGGGCCCATTAATCCATGGGCCCAAAATATGTTTCCCCTGGCCCATTGTATCAGTATACCTAGATTTATTGTCTTATTATAACAGTATAGTTGCTGCTGGAGTTGATGATTTCCTCCATGCTTATGTTTGAGGTTATAGAGAGTTTTACCGCGGCTTTTGAGTCCGAGTGGTTTCAGGACCTTCCAAGTTTCGGGACGAAACTTGTTTTTAGGGGGTAAGATGTGAGAGCCTTTTCTTTCGGACCGAGTCTTGGTCCTTAGCCGAGTTTGGCTTGGACGAGATTGGCTTTTCCGCACCCGCGGGCCTGACTGCCGACCCTGCGGGTTTCCGCCCCTGCGGCTCATGGAACCGCCCCTGCGGTTTCCGGCGGCTGCAGCCGGTTTTGTTGACTCCTTTGACCCGTGCTTTACCTTTCCTTACTTCTTCCGTTTTACCTTGTTGATCAAGAGTTTCATCACTTTTCCAATCCAGCCTTTACGTCTTTCTTGCTTCTTCATCCCTTCCCTTGATCTTGCTTGAGTTTCTCTTGGAGTTTTGCTTGGAAGTTGTGCTTTGTGGTTGTTGATGATGCAAGTGATGTGTATGCTGAGCTTGGAAGCCAGCTACTGATGTGTATGACCTCTCCCTGCAGCCTAGGATCTTCAGTAGTGGTGAGTTCTTGCTTCTTCTCCTTCTCTTCTTCATTGTTCCTTCTCCTTAGCTTAAGCTTAGATGTTTGGACATATGATGATGATGGAATGTGTATGTTGTTGCATGTGTGTGACTTTGGAAGAGAGAAGCCGTGATTTGATCACGTGAAGAGCCAAAGAGAAGCCGCGGGTTCACGTTCTGCACAGAGGCCGCCCCCGCGCCTAGAAGCCGCCGTGCCGCAGCGCCAGCGCCAGCGCCTTGCCTACGTTGCCTGCTTTTCGTGTCACCGCGCCTGCGGGTTACCTGTTCCGCTCCTGCGTCCCTTGATCACGCAGGTGCGTTTTGTCCCTGGACTACCCCTAGTTGGGTAGCTCCTTTCCTTTCCTAGTATGAGGGAACTAGTACCATGCTAGGTATCGGTTTATGATGAGTACGCTATAGATATGCCGGTTACGGCCTTGAGGTTTACGAGTTGGATATGATCCTTATGGATCCCTTGGGTCTAGGTGTGACCCCTTTGTGTGATAGGAGTTTGATATATGTATGTATGCCTTGTATAGGCCGTGTTGTCCTCCAGTTTGGAGTGGACCAGTCGGAGAGTTGATCGTGGTTGAGTTTACTCCTGAGATTGAGGTGAGTCCATATGACTTACTTAGTTGTCATCCTTATATTGGATGTGTGCTTGAGTGGTGTTTGTTATATGCTTTATAGCATGCTTTATGATGGTAACCGACCTATGTTATATTGACCGCCCATTGTAGTGGTCGTGATAACCTTTCCCTTTTATCCCGTAGAGGAGTCTGGGAGGTTCTCTGTAGTCAGGCCATATCTGATATACGGGAAGGACCCTCACCACTCCCATAGGGTACACGGGAGGTGTCCTGATACTACTCCAGCTGGCTATAGTACTCAGAGGCGAGGATTATATTCCTCGTGTCACATATCTTCATATACATCTATTTATACGGTTGAGTGATTCGACTTATTAAAGATAATAAACCGGGTAAATGTGTGATATCATGATGAGGTGTTAATATTATTGATGTGTGATTGTGCTCTAGCATCTTCTTATATATGTGTATGATTAGCTAACGGTTTTATACCGTGTTGTAGATCCTTTGCAGGTTAGGAGAGCTGCAGAGTGATCCAGAGGGGTGATCTGCTGAGGGTTCCGTACACGGGGCGTTATCGTGGGATTTTGGGTTTATCATTATTGTACGGATTTCTGTTTGACTTTGTACTCAGCAGTACTCTGTATCATCCTTTTGATATGTATATATACATCAGTTTTATGTTTTGTTTTAATCTATTAGTGCCTTGTTGTAAGATTCATTGAACTTGTTGTCAGGCTAGGGTCAGGATCCATTGTGAGATCCTAGCCCAGTAGCACTTCGAGTCCTTCGGATTCGGGGTGTTACAAAGTTGGTATCAGAGCGAGGTTGACTACAATGACACTAGTAATCTGCAATAAAGTTCGAATAGATAAATAAACAGAACCCAAAAGGGGTCTGACTTTTCAAAAGGTTTTGGTTTTGAAATGAGTACAAATGTTTTGGGATATCGTGTACGTGAACCATCGCCCCTCTGAAGATCTCGACAGTATATATATAGATATTATGTTGTGATTGTTTTGATACATACATACGACATATATATAGCCTTCTAAGTTAGGTTTACGTCTTCTGCAGATGGTTCAGACTAGAGTCTTACCTGCAGCTAGGCGAGGTAGAGGTAGACCCCATCTAGGTAGAGGACGGAGCAAGACTCCTGCTGACGGTTCACATGCAGGAGAGATACATGAGGAGGTTGCTGAGAGCGTTGTTCTTGAGACTAGGAACGGGGCAGCTGAGAGACAGGGGGCACAAAGAGCCCAGTCTGGTGAGTCTGATCGTGTCTCCATGGAGGGATCAGAGTTCCGAGCATATATCAAACGTGTAGAGGAGGCTGCGAGAGCCGGTAGACGTGCCCAAGATTTACAGGCATAGGAGGGACCATCTGAGAGGTCCCACACCGTTTCTCAGGTACCAGTTGTACAGGTACCTGCTGCTGAGATTGCTAGAGCACCAGAGGAGCATAGAGGGCCTAAACCAGATACCTGGTTGAAGACATTCCATCAGATGGGTGTACCCCCTTTCAATGGGAAGGTGGGGTTGAAGGTTGAGCTCTGGATCGGGCATGTAGACTCAGCTCTGGAGTGTATTCGCTGTCCAGCTGACAGACAGATCGAGCTGGTTCAGACTTTATTCCGGGACTTGGCACAACACTGGTGGAGATCAGTATGGGGTCAGGTTGCTAGTTATGATCAGATGAGGACGATGATTAGAGAGCGTTTCTGCCCTGCCTCACTGAGGAGGGAGAAACTGCGAGATTTTGTTGAGGCTGGGTTTGAGGATGTACCAGTCTTTGAGGCCATCAGGAGGTTTCAGGAGGAGCTGACATTACTGGGACCAGCTGCACCTTCTGCAGACCAGCACGTTTATCTCTTTTCCCGACGACTGAGGGATACTACTCGGGCCTATATGGCGGGATTTCATTGTGAGTTCTTGATGGACTACCAGGATAGAGCCGCCGACTTTGAGCGAGAGCGGGTGAGTTAGAGGAGAGCTTCTCAGACCGGAGGGTCTGAGAAGAGGCAGCGTACAGGGCATAACAGTGGTACTGGTGGTTCTGCTAGTGGTTGGCATGGTCAGAGATGCCAGAGTCAGCCTTCATCTGCACCGGTTGCAGAGAAGGGACGTCAGTGTTTTAACTGTGGTGATCTAGGGCATATGAAGCCCGAGTGCACGAGGGCATTAGTGACTTGCTACACCTGTGATAGGCAAGGTCACCGAGCGGTTTATTGCCGCCAGGGCGGAGCTTCATCTCAGCAGGGTTCTTCTCCTGCCAGTGCAGCTGGAGGTGGGCAGAGGCCACCTCAACAGCAACAGACTCAGGGACAGGAGAGGGTCTCAGATCGCCCTACGACTTAGGAATCTGCTCCTGGGCCGAGTAGAGGCAGAGGTCGTGGTGGGGGCACCACTGATACCAGAGGCCCACAGGGCCGAGTTTTTGAGTTGCGAAGTGCAGAGGAGCCAGCTACACCTACTGCTACAGGTACCATTCTGATTCATGGTTTACCTGTTAGAGTTTTATTTGATACTGGTACTACGCATTCTTTTATTTCTGATGCATGTGTAGAGCGTCTTGGTTTAGATACAGTTGAGGGGATGCCCTTTCTTATAGGGTTACCCGATGGTGGTAGGGTCAGAGGTACCCGTGAGATTCACGGTTGTCCCATTTCTGTAGGGACCCGTGTGTTACTAGTTGACTTTTTTGTCATGCCATTAGAGCATGAAGAAGTCATTCTAGGTATGGACTGGATGGATAGACACTCTGCAGTTTTAGATGTAGGTAGGAGGACTGTTACCCTCTCTACCGAGTTAGGCCAGATAGAGGTTTTCCGAGGTTGGGACCTTGGAAAGACAGGCACAATTATCAGCGCTATACGGGCAGCTAGATTGATTGCACAGGGTTGCGAGGCCTTCTGGTGTTATTCCATGAAGGAGGGGGAGAGTCTAGCATTAGAGGATATCCTAGTTGTCTATGAGTTTACTGATGTTTTTGCTGAGCCGTCCAGCTTGCCGCCTCAGAGGAGTGGGGATTTCAGTATCGAGTTAGAGCGTGGTACGAGACCCATCTCGAAGGCCCCATACCGGATGGCGCCTGTCGAGATGCTGGAGCTGAAGAAGAAACTTGAGGAGTTGGCTGAGAAGGGCTTTATTCGCCCTAGCGTGTCCCCATGGGGAGCACCTGTCCTCTTCGTACGGAAGAAGGACGGATCACTGAGGTTATGTATAGATTACAGAGAGCTGAACAAGGTGACCATCAAGAACAAGTATCCACTGCCGCGTATTGATGATTTGTTATATCAGCTACGGGGAGCGATTGTGTTCTCCAGGATTGATCTGCGTTCAGGTTATCACCATCTGAGGGTGAGGGAGCAGGATGTGCACATGACAGCATTCCGGACCAGATATGGCCAATACGAGTTTGTAGTGATGCCATTTGGGCTTACGAATGCCCCAACCGTCTTTATGGAGTTGATTAACAATATCTTCATCGACTTCCTGGATCATTTTGTGGTGGTTTTCATAGATGACATTCTGGTATACTCTCGCAGTGGAGAGGAGCATGCAAGACATCTGAGGACTGTATTGCAGGTTTTACGGGCTAGAGAACTTATGCTAAGTTCTCTATGTGTGAGTTCTGGATGCCAAAGAGAGAATTCCTGGGTCATGTAGTATCAGCTGAGGGGATCAAGGTTGATCCGGAGAAGATTGAGGTAGTAGCAACTTGGACTACACCGACGAACGTCAAGGAAGTACGTAGTTTCCTTGATCTAGCCGGTAATTACAGACGCTTTGTGGAGGGTATTTTTGTGATTGCCCGTCCACTGTCGAGTTTGCTGAGGAAGACTACCAGATTTGTGTGGTCTGATCAGTGCATGCAGAGTTTTGAGGAGTTGAAGAGGCGTTTGACTTATGCTCCTATTTTGGCACAACCAGAGGGTACTGAGGATTTTGTGGTTTACAGTGATGCATCCAAGCTAGGCTTGGGATGTGTTTTGATGCAGCGAGGCAAAGTTATTGCTTATGCGTATCCACAGCTGAAGACGTATGAGGAGAACTACCCGACTTATGATCTGGAGTTGGCAGCGGTAGTTCATGCATTGAAGATCTGGAGACATTACCTGTATGGTGCTACATGTTAGATCTTCACAGACCATAAGAGTCTGAAGTATATTTTCACGCAACGGGAATTGAATAACCGCTAGCGTAGGTGGCTCGAGCTTATCAAGGACTTTGATTTAGAGATCCTGTATCATCCAGGGAAGGCGAACATTGTCGCCGACGCCCTGAGCAGGAAGACACCTCGAGAGCAGGCGATTACGAGATTGATAGTTTAGCATCAGTTGTAGAGAGATCTGATCTGGTTTGAGTTGGACATCTAGTTTCCTGATGAGGTTGCCCAACTGCGTACTTGGTCCTTCCTGATTTGTTGGGCGAGATCCAACAGAAACAGGAGACCTGCCCGACTTTGATGAGGATCAGAGAGAGGATGTCTCGGGATGAGGCACCACAGTTCCTGCTAGGAGCAGATGGAGTTTTGAGACGTCGCGGTCGCGTATGTGTATCTGCTGATACAGAGCTGAGACAGAGGATATTATAAGAGGCTCACTGTACACCTTACTCTATACATCCAGGTACGAGTAAGATGTATCGGGACGTGAGACGGTTATATTGGTGGGGAGAGCTGAAGCCCGATGTGGCCAGATTTGTGGCACAATGTGCGACCTGCCAGCAGGTCAAGATAGAGCATTTCTGACCTGGAGGTGAGCTTCATCCACTTCCTGTTCCACAGAGGAAGTGGGAGGACGTCACCATGAATTTTGTGACTAGACTGAGGCTGAGCCGGAGTTTTGATGCCATCTGGGTCATTGTGGACAGATTGACGAAGACGGCACGTTTCCTTCCTATTAGGGAGACGTGGCCGGTGGGCAGATTAGCTGAGGAGTACACTAGGCAGATAGTGAGACTCCATGATGTACCGAGGACGATCGTCTCAGACAAAGATGGACGATTTACCTCGAGGTTTTGGCAGCAGATTCAGACTGCCCTGGGACGAGTTTGCACTTCACGACTGCGTTCCATCCTCAGACAGATGGTCAGTCAGAGAGGACTATTCAGACCCTGGAGGATATGCTGCGAGCTTGTGTGTTGGATTGGGGACATGTGTGGACGTATCATCTCCCACTTGTTGAGTTCTCCTACAACAACAGCTGACATGCCTCTATTGGGATGACCCCATATGAGGCACTGTATGGACAAAGATGTCGTACCCCGTTATGCTGGGATGAGCAGAGCACTGTTAGTGGTTTGACACCTGATCAAATTCAGGATGATATGGCTCGAGTAGCACTGATTCGAGAGCGTATGCTGACTGCATAGAGCCGTCAGAAGTCTTATGCTGATAGGAGGCGTAGACCTCTAGAGTTCGGCTGAGAGTGTCTCCGACACGAGGTGTTAGGCGTTTTGGCATTAAGAGGAAGTTGAGCCTCCGATATATCGGACCGTTCGAGATTCTGGATCGGGTTGGGAGCGCAGCTTACAGATTAGTCTTGCCTCCGAGATTAGAGGGTGTTCACCCTATATTTCATGTGTCTCAGCTGAGGGAGTACATACCAGATCCGAGACACATCGTGAGTTATGATGATTTGGTGGTTGAGCTGGACCACACGTTTGTTGAGCATCCTATTGCAGTCCTAGAGCAAGGTATGAGACGCCTGCGTTCGAAGGACATTCCTATGTTGAGGATACAGTGGTCGAGACGAGGACCCGAGGAGGCTACATGGGAGACTGAGGATAGTATCCAGAGGAACTATCTAGAGTTCTATGTTGAGATAGATGCACCAGTAGGATCACCAAGTAGATCTTAGTACTAGCTTGGTGAGTCTTATCTGCTTATATGCTATGATGTGTTTATTTCATGCTAGCCTTGATGTGATTATGATCTTATTAGATCTTGTTATGCTAGTATGATTCTTGTTTATAGCTGGAGATGGTTCTTTTCTACATGCTATTGTGATATGATAGGTTTAGCTGGAGATGTTCTCCCTCCATGCCTTTCTGTTATGGTTATGATACGGCTAGAGATGTGATTCCTCTATGCCTTGTGATATGTTTATGGTTTGGCTAGAGATGGTTTCCTCTAGGCCCTAGATAGTATAGTTGCTGCTGGAGTTGATGATTTCCTCCATGCTTATGTTTGAGGTTATAGAGAGTTTTACCGCGGCTTTTGAGTCCGAGTGGTTTCAAGACCTTGCATGTTTCGGGACGAAACTTGTTTATAGGGGGGGTGAGATGTGAGAGCCTTTTCTTTCGGACCGAGTCTTGGTCCTTAGCCGAGTTTGGCTTGGCCGAGATTGGCTTTTCCGCACCCGCGGGCCTGGCTGCTGCCCCTGCGGCTCATGGAACCGCCCCTGCGGTTTCCGGGGGCTGCAGCCGGTTTTGTTGACTCCTTTGACCCGTGCTTTACTTTCCTTTCTTCTTCCGTTTTACCTTGCTGAGAAAGGGTTTCATCACATTTCCAATCCAACATTTACGTCCTTCTTGCTTTTTCATCCCTTCCCTTGATCTTGCTTGAGTTTCTCTTGGAGTTTTGCTTGGAAGTTGAGCTTTGTGGTTGTGGATGATGCTAGTGATGTGTATGCTGAGCTTGGAAGCCAGCTACTGATGTGTATGACCTCTCCCTGCAGCCTAGGATCTTCAGTAGTGGTGAGTTCTTGCTTCTTCTCCTTCTCTCTTCTTTGTTCCTTCCCTTAGCTTAGGATTAGATGTTTGGACATAGGATGATGATGAAATGTGTATGTTGTTGCATGTGTGTGACTTTGGATGACAGAAGACGTGATTTGATCACGTGAAGAGCCAAAGAGAAGCCGCGGGTTCACGTTCTGCACAGAGGCCGCCCTCGCGCCTAGAAGCCGCCACCCTTGCGGAAGCCATGTCGCAGCGCCCGCGCCAGCGCCAGCGCCTTGCCTGCGTTGGCTGCTTTCCGTGTCACCACGCCTGCGGCTGTTCCCTGTCGCGCCTGCGGGTTACCTGTTCCGCTCCTGCGTCCCTTGATCACGCAGGTGCGTTTTGTCCGGGACTACCCCTAGTTGGGTAGCTCCTTTCCTTTCCTAGTATGAGGGAACTAGTACCATGCTAGTTATCGGTTTATGATGAGTACGCTATAGATATGCCGGTTACGGCCTTGAGGTTTACGAGTTGGATATGATCCTTATGGATCCCTTGGGTCTAGGTGTGACCCATTTGTGTGATAGGAGTTTGATATATGTATGTATGCCTTGTATAGGCCGTGTTGTCCTCTAGTTTGGAGTGGACCAGTCGGAGAGTTGATCGTGGTTGAGTTTACTCCTGAGATTGAGGTGAGTCCATAGGACTTACTTAGCTGTCATCCTTATATTGGATGTGTGCTTGAGTGGTGTTTGTTATATGCTTTATAACATGCTTTATGATGGTCACCGACCTATGTTATATTGACCAGTGGCCGTGATAACCTTTCCCTTTCATCCCGTAGTGGAGTCTGGGAGGTTCTCTGTAGTCAGGCCAGATCTGATATACGGGAAGGACCCTCACCACTCCCATAGGGTACACGGGAGGTGTGCTGATACTACTCCAGCTGGCTATAGTACTCAGAGGCGAGGATTATATTCCTCGTGTCACATATCTTCATATACATCTATTTATACGGTTGAGTGATTCGACTTATTATAGATAATAAACCGGGTAAATGTGTGATATCATGATGAGGTGTTAATATTATTAATGTGTGATTGTGCTCTAGCATCTTCTTATATATGTGTATGGTTAGCTAACGGTTTTATACCGTGTTGTAGATCCTTTGCAGGTTAGGAGAGCTGCAGAGTGATCCAGAGGGTGTGATTTGCTGAGGGTTCCGTACACTGGGCGTTATCGTGGGATTTTGGGTTTATCATTATTGTACGGATTTCTGTTTGACTTTGTATCCAGCAGTACTTTGTATCATCCTTTTGATATGTATATGTATATCAGTTTTATGTTTTGTTTTAATCTATTGGTGCCTTGTTGTAAGATTTTGTGAATTTGTTGTCAGGCTAGGGTCAGGATCCTCTATGAGATCTTAGGCCAGTAGCACTCCGAGTCCTACGGATTTGGGGTGTTAAATATTCACTCTTCTTCATAAAAGAGAAAAGGTAAAAAAAATTGGTTCATTGAAATATTGTATGTGTTATATGAGCCGCGTACTCAATGCATCTTCTTTTTTTTAGATACAACATGGTAAGCGATTAGGACGGACTATCTCCTTGAGACCTTCCTCCCTAGGCTAGGGCATTCAACCGGATGAGGTCCTCCACCATTAGCATGGAGGAGAACACAGACTGATGCGACTCGTAACTCCAAGTCCCGCCAGCTTGCCAACCACAGAATAAACCTCACGAAAGACATGACGAATTAGAACTTGATAAAAAATAAAAAAAACAAGATATTAGCAATATCAGACTGAATAAGATCAAGTTCTCAAGGAGGTTTCCAAATATGTTTAATAGAATTGATAATTGTTAGTTTATCACCTTCAATTTCAACTCGGTTCACCTTAAGATCACAAATTCACAAGCCCTTAAGAGACCCTCTCTATGCGCGCATGCTTCAGCATGAAGGACCGATGTGGAATCACATAGTCCAAAGGCCAGAGAGACAGTCTCAACATACTGATCTCGAATGATATATCCAAAAGCAGAACCATCCGAGTTGCGTTTATATCCATCAAAATTTAATTTTACGAATCCGTTCATTGGTTTATACCATTTTAAGTTTCGCTTTTTCCTCATGTTTACCTTTTTCTTAATTTCTATGTTATCTCTTTTCTTAGATTCTATCCAATCCTTAATCTGGGATTGGATGATTGGTTCGAAATTAGTTGGTTTAAAATTGTTAAAGATGTACTAATTTTGAACAAACCACATATTCCACCAAGAAAGAGCAAGGATAATAAGTTTGTTGTTTTCAATTTTTTCTCAAACAATTTGAAAAGATTTCATCATATTAAGATAATGCATCTTTTAAACACACATACAATTTTAGTTATATTTCCGTATTTTTACAAACGCATAAAATTGGAGGTACATAAATAATGGAATGGGGTGTATATGAATAACTGATTTTCGTAAACAAACCTACTCCAAAGACTTCTAGAATCATCCTCTAATCTTGATGGTGATGTGCCGTATGTTGGAGATAATCAGTTCCCACATCGAAAGATGGTGATGTGTCGTATGGTGATGTGTCGTATGTGGACTACTCCTCCTATAGACAATTGGTTTTAGGATGGATCCTCAACGAGTTTATGTGTTGGGCTTGATCCTAACGCGTATGTGCGCTCGTATGCACACAAACCCCGCTCTACCCGGTCCTTCTGTATCGGACTTTGACATGGTGCCTCTATGTGGCTCACGATCCTAACCTGTAAGCAAGTGCAACTCAAACTATAATCCTCTAGATGCACTTGCGGGGGCGTGTTGGAGATAATTAGTTCTCACATCGAAAGATTGAGACTTCCGAGTCTAGTATATAAGGTTGGTGGGCTACTTCTCCTATAACCAATTGATTTTAGGATGGAACCTCAACGGATTTATCTGCTGGACTTGAGCCTAACGCGTATGTGCGCGCGTATGCACACGACCTCGCTCTACCCGATCCGTCTATATCAGACTTTAACACACTAGTTGGCGTTTTACCATCCCCAAGTTTTAGGTTTTTTACTCAATATTTGTTACATTATCTTATATTCTTTCTCTATGACCGTTTTTTCAAATCGATACTATTTTTATACAAATTATGTTTTAATATACAATATTAATATTTGGTAGAAAACAAGTAGGAAGTGGTTGCCTTTGTAATGCGAACCATAGTTTGAGAAGGCAGAAAGCAGCAGCAACAGAAGACATTTAGCAGGCGTAGAGGTTCTTGTCTGCATCATTGTCCTTCTCTCGTGACCCTCTTTTTCCAATATTTGCATTTACTTTACCTTTTTTTAAAATCATATTTTCTTTTACGACAAGGCTTCCTATATATTGTCATCACTTCCCCCTTTTATATGTGCGTATTAGTGCAAAATGGAACATGTACGATAGCTTATAACCACACGAGGTAGCCAGATCATTGATGGTACAAACAAGCCGAGATATTGACATTACCTCGGTTGTGTTGGTGGGTGCAGAATAAAATGTTTTCACATCGATAATAATTTTTAGTATATGTAAGGTTTGTATGTTTCTATTCCTATAGTCATATCGTTTTATAAAGAAATGTCAACGAGTTTATGAGTTTGGTCTATCGCATATGTGTTGTGACGTGCGACGAAATTCTTGTTGGACTTAAAGACACTAAATGTGAGCATAAACAATAATAATCCGTCTGATTAAACTATATAGTTGGTTGAAGTCATGTCATCGAGTGTCAAATGAGTCAAATGATCGCACTTGGAGGTATGTGGAGAACGAAATGTGTCCATATACTAATGTATTATACTCGAGCCTAAACACAACTACACGGATATGTTGTATGTTGTGACTGGTGAAGAAACTTGTCTGATTTTTGACCCACCCATATTTTACAGTGACCACAACCATCATTAATACATTTTGTGAACGCAAATGTGGTCAATTTGGGTGAATCATGCGCATATATATATATATATATATATATATATATATATATATATATATATATATATATATATATATATATATATATATATATATATATATATATATATATATGCTATTCTCTTCAAACCCGTTATAACATGATCAATACAAATCATCTATTACATTAATACCGGTATAAAAAGATTAAAATATTTTTTAAAAAAATCCAAATATAGATGCTTATCGTATGAGGATAGCACTCATAACAGCAAAATAAAATAAAGAAATGTTTAAGATATCAATTTTAATATACGTTGATAAATAAAATGTTGTTGTGTGCATTATTTGATTGTGGAAGAGTACTGTACGTGGAGGTTAGAAAGTACGAAACAACGCTGACCAAAAAGGGTTAAACTACTAACTACGTACACTAAAAATACTAAAATTGTTTTGTCCAATATTTATATGACAGAATTTTTTATTATTTTATATTTTTTTGGGTCAAAGAAATTTTAAAATATTTTTAAAAAAGTAATAATGATTAGTAAATAGAGAATTTTTTTAAAAAAAGTACACATTTATATTTACCAAAAACAGTTTGGAATTATAACAAAGTACACACTTGTTAGAATATAAAATGTATATGATTTGTTATAGTTTTAAATGGGTTAATTGGTATAAATATGTTGGCTTTTGTGAAGTTTTGGATGGCATCCGATGTATTATCTAATTCGGAAATATCCTAAGTTTATATTAACTTTTTAGTTATATTGTTCTTATTCATCGGGAAAAAAAAAATACAATATCGCTTCTCATTTTTATTGTCTTCAAAAAGTTTAATTTTTAATCGACAAGTGCTTTTTGGTAGTGTATTGTTCTACCTAAATACTGTAATAATTTAAATTTATTTTTCATATTTAAACCATCACCCTAAATTATAATAATAAATTCCATAAATTATAATAAAATATACATAACTATTAAAATATAACCTCCCATTTTACCTAACTTCTATGAAAAAAATGTAAGGAAAAAAATTACAGAAGATAGTTTTGTCTCATCAGATCGATCGATTATTATCGATTTGAATCCTAGACAGTGCTCCGTTGAGTTATTGCTGATGGTTTTGCTAGATTTTTCATGAGTTTTGTAATAATTTTTTTTATCAATATATTCCTCCAACCTCTTGTATTAATATTTTTATAATAAGTAATATTTGATAAATTCACCGTAAATATCTATCACCAAATCTTTTATGAAACAAATTTAAAATTAATCTATAATGTGGTTAAACACTATTTAAAACTAATAAAAAGTTAATATTAACTAAAAAAGATTTGAACCATCCAAAAGTTTTACAATTGAAAAGCGGTAAAAAAAAATCAGAAAAGGAAAAAACGAAGGTAGAACAGTGAAAAAGTAAAAAAAAGCAAAAAAAAGAAAGGAGAGTACAGTACGTTACTGTGGGTTGCAGTTGGATTAATTAGTAATTGCAGAGACGCTCGACTTTTACGGCACCCTGCCTCCCACAAACTGCCATTGCCAACCTTACTACTGTATCACTCTACGCATTTGTGGTCACCCTTTTTCATCGTACTTTAAGTCACCTCACTCCACGCTCTATTGCCAATACCCATATTACCCTTTGGTTTACACCCTGCCTATTACAGGATTCACCTCAACTTACCATAAAAGACCATCAAACGAACAGCTTTATTCGCCCATTCAATGGATCGGCTCTTGTCTTTGTATTTTCCGGGTAAGTTTTTTTACATTTTTTTTATGTAACATAAGATGTTATGATACTGATAAGTAGAAGGGTTCGAGTTTAATCTCGACGTGTTTGAACATTGATGTTATAGGTCTTCACAAATGACGACCACATGGGCAATGTCCCGTTGCATTCAATCACCAAAAACGGGGTTACCAGTGATATAAATCAAAAAATACACGTGAACAAGAGGCAGTAGATCAAAACATGCATCCACAAACTGATGCGGTAGATGGACTCTTTTTTATCGGAGGAACTCGAGGAATGAACAAGTTGAACGAGAAAAGAATGGAATGAATGTTCAAAACACCTAAAAAGAGTGAAAATTTGAGAGTTATCTTCATCAAATGGAGACAGTAGTAATGCGTTATGTTAAAGTCCGACACAAATGTGTTAGATACAAACCCAATATGTTTTATCATGAAATCAATGGATCAGACAGTTTTTTTTTTTTAATTTACTTAATTTATGATTTATGAATGTATATGTCCTGAAATGGGACAGGGATTCCATGGATAATGATCATAATAATATAGGCATTGAATTGGAATTTATTACCAAAATACCCTTTTACTATCTGTTGATGAGGATGGACATTGAGAAACGAAGGGAATACAGCCACGAGACTGTATCAAACGACTGCAAGATGAACACGTGGCGTAATATTAGTGGCGGTAGGAAGGATGGGGTGTGGGGTCCATCCCTGAGACTTGCCAAAAGGAACAAGACCGGTCGCTGTCTGGGCCCCAGAAAGTGTCGGGTTTGGGTTTAACAAATCGATCGCGTCTGGACCGGGGGGTGAAATCTAGTCAGAGAACTCACCCCCTAATCCTACGGTCCATAATCTGCCATTCACTTGGGCCCAGTCTCAACAGTCCCCCTACAGCCGCTCACAGTTTTCACCTTTTTACTGTTGCACAGTCAAAATTTATTACTGCATTTCAACTTTGACTCCTCAAATTGCATATATTGTATGGCTAAATTACATTTAAACGCCCTTAAAGTATATGATTTTCGAGATAGCAACTGGTCAAAATGTAAACTTTACAAATTACCCACAAAGAAATTTTTTCTTTCATAGAAGGCAACAATCACTTACGACTTTTCTTCATCATTTTATGAACTATAAATAAGATATTATTGTCCGTTTAAAAGACTAGATTATGGAAGCTTAATGACCTTATTAAGCTTATGAGAATTTTATGGAAAAAGTATAAGTCCGATGAGGGAGGGTTTGAGAGAATAAATTTATGAAAATTTATGTTAGTTATATAATTTTTAATTTTTTTTTACAAGTTACTGAAGACTTTAAGGCAACTTATATGATAAATAGTTAACGATTTATGGCAATATTATATTGCACACAGTTTTTTATGGGTTTGAATCTTAAAAAACGAAAAGAAGTGTACATCACCATTAAACTCGATACGGAGAAAACTTACTATTAAGTGTAGTGGCTATCCTTGCCGTTTTGGAAAAGTTTAGTTTTGATAATATTAATGATGGTCCTACAAATATGATTGATCCTAAGAGAGACTTACGTGTTGGAGATAATCAGTTCCCACATCGAAAGATTGGGACTACCCAACCTAATATATAAGGTCGGTGGGCTACTCCTCCTATTGTCAATTGGTTTTAAGATGGAACCTCATCAGGTTTATGTGTTGGGATTGGGCCTAACGCGCATGTGCGCTCAGATGCACACGACCCCGCTCTACCCGGTCCGTCTGTATCGGACTTTGACATGGTATCAGAGCGGTTAGCTATATGTGGCTCGTGATCCTAACATGTGGACAGGTGCAACTCGGTCTATATCCTCTAGTTGCACTTGCGGGGCGTGTTGGAGATAATCAGTTCCCACATCGAAAGATTGAGACTACCCAACCTAGTATATAAGGTCGGTGGGCTACTCCTCCTATTGTCAATTGGTTTTAGGATGGAACCTCATCGGGTTTATGTGCTGGGCTTGGGCCTAACGCGCATGTGCGCTCAGATGCACACGACCCCCGCTCTACCCGGTCCGTCTGTATCGGACTTTGACATTACGTCAAGGTGATCATATTTTTTCTATGTTGTTCAATTTGGGTGCAAAAGTCCTTGCACAAAATCTTCAAAAATATAGTAACTTGAATAAAAATAATAATTGGATTTCCTAATACTATAGGGGTTTTGTCATTCATTTTATTTCTTTTACATATGACATTAAAATATTACTAAAATCAATCTATTGATGTTAGTTTGAAAATTCTGAAATTATTGAATGAATTTTGCCTTATCTTGGAAAAAAAAAAGAAGTTAATTTTCATAAATCGGATTTTTATACTTCTAAGAATATTGGGTCCTTTTTAGAAAGATAAATTCAATTGAATATTGGGATAACTGTGACAAATTGTTTGGAAATATATATATATATATATATATATATATATATATATATATATATATATATATATATATATATATATATATATATATATATATATATATATATTGGTCGTCCTATTATTAATAGTAAAGATAACAAGGATGTGTTTGAAGATGTAATAAGAAAGTCTAAACAACAGGAAATTAAATGGAAGGATTCATCTTTCTCGAGAAGAAAAAAAACACTTATCAAGTCAAACTTTAATACTAAACTTAGCTTCATCATGTAGAGTTGTATGCTCATTCTTGTATTTATAAAAAGCTTGATCATATTAATAGAAATTTATTTTGAAATAAATGGTCTAATTTTCACATGCTTATTAGCTAGGATAAGATATATAAGGCTAAGTAGAAAGGTGGTGTAGGAATTAGAAAAGCAAAAAGTATGAATTATGTTCTCCAAATGAAACTCTTGTGGACAATTGTGGCCAAATTTAATAATTTTTGGGTTAAAATTATTAATAAAAAATATATTAAAGACTCTTTTATATAGAACTGTAAATCTAAAAGCAATACTTCTTGGCAGACTCGTGAACCCTAGAAACGAATTTGAGTTGGTTTTTAGGTGGAATGTAGGCGACGAAAAAAACGTTAAGTTTTCGATAAAAACTTTGGGTGGCAGATCAACCTCTTACAAAATTATTTTAAGAACAATTGTGATATTAATTAGGATGAGTTATTATGTAACTACTTAAGAAAGAGAACTTGAGATTCCCAAAAAGGGCAAAAACTAGACTCTAAACTAGGAAATTTTCTTCCTATTGAGATTATATCGTCTATTAAAACTTATCAACTTTCGATGTCGTTTATCCAATATTGTCTTTATTGAGATCCTTTTGATAATGAAATTTTCTCTACTAAATTGGCTATGAAATTTATCTACCATAAAAAGGGGTTAATATTGAATCCTAATGCTTGGATTTGAATATAATGTATAGAGTTAAAAACATTCTCTGAAAATTATCAATTGATGGTCTTCCAACGAAGAAAAAAATTTTAAAACAAAAAGATCTTTGTTCCTGTGTAGTTTACTTTTTGTAATTCCATATGAGTCGGCTAACCATTTATTTTATTTTTTTGTTATTTTCAATAAATAATATAATAATTGAGAAAATCAGGGAGAGTCTCAAGTTGGTTAATGATTCAATTCAGATTATTCTCAATATGCTAATTATGATTAGGAACAAATTAGATGGTAAGGACATTATCTATCCAGTTATGACTTGGTGGAATGTTTCATTTTATTAATGTAAAAAACTTTAACCCTCCGGTGTCTAGTGAATGCCAGTGCCAATTCAGGATGACAATTTTAATGCATAATAATTTTTGATCTATAAAAAATTATCATTATTAAATTTTCTTAGCAAATTTTGTTAACCATAATCTATCTCTACGTGGTTAATTCTCCCAATGAATCTCGTTTCCAATTATCATCTTCAACTCCATAAACTTTCTCTCTCAAACTGTTTAATCTATTAAAAATAATTATTCATTAAATTTTCGTAACGAGCTTATATTATTTTGTATGAGAAAAAGGAAAATCAACACTATTGTACATAACACACCCCTATTAAAAATATCACCGTATCCTATCCGTAGACATCAAAAACTAGATATACAATTCCATTTATAAAAGATATCGGATAAGTTCATAGCTAATATCTCAAATCAACGCCTATTATATAACACGATTAACATCAAAGAAATGAGTAGTTTTCATGTTTTAAATTTAATACTTCAATTTATTTTTATGATATTTATCAACTATATACGTACGTAATCGGTAGAGTTGTTTGCATTTCTTTTTATAGGTTTAATTCCATGAAAACATAATTTTAACTTGGTTATAATATTTTCACCTCAGATTCTCGGAACTTTTCTAGCTATTTAAAATTTTATTTTAAAAAAATCAAAGTATATGTGAAATATAGTAAGAGTACAAAGAAAATAAGAAGAGATAAGTATCTAAGGGGTGAAATTCAATCCGACCTGAATTCGTGTTAATTTTAAATTTTTAGTAGTTTATTAAAAGTGATGTTTTGTTTTGTTTTTACATCTAATTTGTACTTTACTGTAACTTAAGAAACTCTAGTACTTGGGATAAAATTTGTGTTTAGATGATTTTAAAAAAAGATTATAAAGTAGATAAAAAAATCTAATAGGAATTTATGGAATAATGATTTTTCTATACAAAATGGTGTATAAAGCGACTTGAGTGAATATAACTTGCTACTATAAAAAGCAATGCCTATTTTGATGAATTTCATAAAGTTGTAGGCATGTTTTTTTTTTTAATTTTAATTTTATGCTAAAATATAACAAACATTAATTTTTTATACCCTCCTCAATATATATTTGATCATAAAAATAGTAATATAACTTTATTGTAAGTACAAAATAAAATAAAAAATGTTTTATTTTTAATTTTCTCTATTTCGGGTCTAATTACCCGTAAAGCTCCATCAATATCAATTTGTATTTCTAAAATAGAGTTCAGATTTTTATAAAACTTAATAAATTTATATAATTTTTTATGAATGATTTATATGAATGCCGTGAGTACATGAATTAGCTATTCAACAATAAATTTAAACAAAACTGATTATAAAATTCGGGAAAAGGACTAAATTTGTATATAAATAAAATATGTGATTTTATTGATGCATTATTATTTATTTATTTTTATCAGTGAACGTGTAAAAGGATGTTTAAATGATGGTAATAAGCAATATAACTAGAACACGTTGCGTTTAAATTTTAACGTGAAAAAATCGAAAGTATATTCAATCGTTTAAATAATAGTATGGGTGTTAACTCCAAATTTATACGTAATTTTTTTTTTTGTTCGACAAATCAATTGGTGCGTTATAATACATTATTTAGAATATAGTATAATGTTTTTAACAATTTGTGACGTATTTTTGAGTGGCTAAGATTTCGATGTCCATATTATAAAACTATTTTACCCTTCAACAAATCGAAAGCGATTGATAACTCATAACTAAAAAACTATCCTTGTAATTATGAATAATTGTTCATTTTTATTATTTTCTTCCTCACGGAACCTCTTGCTTTGGCTTTTGTATTTGGTATTAATGCAATTGAGGGGCTTACTCAACATTTTATTCGTGAAAGAATTCGTCGATGGAGCCTCAAATACTTACAGCCATGTGTTTGTGAGGATAGCGAGATTTTATCCGTATGCAATAGATATTTTGAGTTTGATCGATAAAACGGATGAAACTCGTCGGTTTATGATCGAATTTAAAGTGGGTAGTTGGCGGGAGGGTTAGGTGTCTAGTACCCGTTCACCTGACTCACCACCCACAACATAACTTGAACCCTTCTAGTCCGTATATTATTTTTATGTATTTTAAATAAAATAAATTAATAAGGAGTCGGAGCTAGCTAATGAGAACTATTAGAATATTTTTTTAAAATGGACTTTTTATGTTAAATTGTATTTCTACTTTTAAATTGTTAGTAGTTTGATTCAAGGTATGGGAATTGGGGTGTACAAGTTGCTTAAAAAACGTATAATGATACTTGAATGACCAACTTACTATATTTATCTTTACAATTCGAACAATAATTTAATGATTGAGTTATTCTCGATAATTAGTTTTAGATTTAATTTGTATTTTCTAGAGCAATTGAGCTTATTATTGAATTTGTAATCTTTTGGTCTAAATTTTGGTCGATTATTACTTAATTTATCTTGATTTAATGGGTCACCAAAAAACTGATCCACTCGATGGGTATATGTTAAGGTGAGCAGAGTAGCAAGTGTGTTTTTAGGTTGTGTCGGTCCGACGGATATAGCTCGTCCTCCCACCCTACTACATATGTTGTTATAGACAATATTTAGAGCATGATGTTTATTGAAAATGTCGTTAAAAACACCTTTTATGGCATTTATAAAATTAAATGTTACCTTTGATTAAGAGAAAATTTTCAACAACGTATTTTTAAATGCTATAAAATTCGCAATGTTTAGAAAAAGCCATACAAAATTGGCGGAGGATAAATTTCATAAAATTCTAATAACGTTTGGAAAACACCATTGAATTTAACGGTGTTTTTTTTAATAACCATAACATCTAAAAATACAAAACATCGTTAATAATTTAATTTATGAAAAAAGTTGGTGGAAAATGAACTCCGCAAAGGTTTAATAACATATTGCGTACACCATAACATATATGACGTTTGCAAAGCAACATAAATAATTTAATTTTATATAAAAAGTGAGATCTAATAAAACATTTATATTGAAATTGGGAGCATCCTAAATCTCTAATTCCACAACCCTTCTTCCTATGATTCTGTCGAGTTCGTAGAAAAATCGGTGGTGTTTCTTTCCCTTCTTTTTCCTTGTTTCTCTATACTTTTTTTTTTATGCAAAATTTTCTCTTCGTGTCCTCATATTTTGGACTTTTTTCTCTTGACATTAACTAAGTTTTAAAATTCCTCGTAGTATCGTAATAATTTAATTTGTTTCCTTTATACCTATTCTTAAGATATTATATTTAAAATTCATTATAAAATAATAAAAATCTAAAAATAAAATTTAAACTAATTATTACCTCATTAAATTTTAAACTAATAAAATTTATAAAAAGTATTTTTTAAATATTTCAATTTAAAAAGTCTAAAAAAAAAAATTTAGTTAAAAATGAATACAAAGAAAAATTATATTAAACCATGAGCAACCCAAGAGAAATTTTGGTAGATACCGAAAAAAAAGTCAAAGCCTTACAAAGAGGATTTTTTTTTTTCCCCCCTTCGTCCTCCCTATATAATTGTGAGTTTATGATTTTTCATTGTTGCCTGTGCAAGTTGTTTCATTGTTGCCTGCAATTACGTCGAACTTTGGTCGTTTCTTTGCCCTCCATGTAGATTACTCTCTCAATTAAATTAGGATGTGTTTAGTTTTAAATTACCCACTTTCCATGTAGATTATTTTCTCAATTAAATTAGGATGTGTTTAGTTGTAAATTTTAAGTGGTTATTTTGGATTCTTATGGGCAAGGTTTTAAAATTACAAGTGTTTAGTGGGGAATTAAGGTTATTTTAGATTATTTGAAATTGGATCAAAGAGGATTAAATTTGAACATTTGAAACCTCGTATACCCAAATTTTAGGAATTATTTGAGATTTTAGTCATTAAGTATATATAAACCCCTAAAATAATCCTAAATTAAACAACTTAGGATAGATTTTATAAATAAATCAAAATCTAAAATAACCCCTTTTAAACTACAAACCTAAAATAATTCTTTTACCCTAATCTACAACCAAACACAACTATTAACAAAGAGCCAATTTATAAGACAAAATTACATACCAGACGCTTCAAACCTCCCTCTGTAACAAAGGCCCAATATCACAAAAAACAACGGCCCAAAAACTGTTTGTTTTACGGCCACTGGGCCCAATTAATGTAGGCCCATCATATGCTTAGACTACGTTCGCTAAAAAAAACCTTTCAATATATTTGTTTTTCATATATATCTTCGTGAGATAGAAAATTTCTTGTATATTTTTATAAATTATAATATGATGAACTGTAATTTTTTTAAAGGTCGCCATATTTTTTTTGTTAGTGAAAATTATTAGTATCTATTTCTAATAATATTATAAATTATTGGATTTTTCTCTCCGCTTGGCCTCAATGTTTAAAATTTTTTCTTTAAATCTAATAAGTTTTAAAACTTTTCTGAATACTCTCATAATTTATTTGTTTTTTTATCCATTATTAATATATTACATTATAAATTTATTATAAATAAAAAATTAAAAAATAAATTTAAAACATATTATGACCCATTAAATTTTAAAATAATAATTTTTATAATAGAGTTTTTTTAAATATATTAAATTTAAAAAGTATAAAAAAATAAATTTAAAGATATATTATTTATTAATTTTTTTAGAATTCCAATAGTATATATAAAATTAACTTAAAAAATAATTCAAAAAAATATTTTAAACACTTTAATATTCTAGAAGCATAAAAAAACATACTAAATTCTTTTTATTTATTTTGAATTTATAATTTTCTATATTTATTAATTCAAAATAAATTATTTTAATTTATTTTTTTAGTTTTATATATACCTTTCCATACTCTTAAACTTTCAAACTTAGTGGATACCAAGATAAATATTCTAAATCTCGAGGGTACCGAGAGAAAAATTCAAATAAAAACAATGGTACATAAATAATAAACTTAACGGTAAAAATATAAAAAAAACATAAATTAAAACAAATCCAAGTACATAAAATTTATGAATTATTCCGAATAAACAAAACTAATATCCTATAATTTGATTGTAAAAAACGAAAGTTTTTGAAATGAATTAAAAAATTAATTAATCGATTAAAGATAACCAATTTTAATATATAAAACATATATTTTTCTAACCTATATTTTTGGGATAGATACTATGAGGATAAGTTAGTATTGTTAACATGGGATTGGATGAAGAAGAAGGTAGCAATGTTCAAATCTTATCTCATATCATATTCATATCAACGCATATATTCTTTTTATTTTTCCTTCCTTTTCATTGCACTCAACTATTATTAACTTTCTCTTTCATAAAAAATAAACTTTTGATTGGCCGATCACATTCGATTTTTTGGAAAAAGGAAACAAGAGAAGAAAAGGGTAAAAAGAAGAATCAACGTACAGGATAATTAAAGCTTTAAAAAAAGGTCAATTTTCTTAGATTCCAATATTTTTATGCAATTTAATATTAAAAAAAGAATATTTTTCGAGTTGGTAAGTGGAATTGCTCCTTTATTCCTTTCTTAACAAAGTTTTCTCTTATTTTAATGTGTATGAAAATGAATTATGTGAAAATGAACGTTTTTATGATGATCGAAACTATTTATTCACACAAATAGAACAGTTTACCGTATAAATTAAGAAAAAATGACCGAAAATAATACAAACTATTGTTCATGAACCAAAAATAATAAGAACTTTAGAAATTACTAGTTGATATATAAACTATGATCTAATAAACCAGTTTCAGTACAATTAATTACATTTCCGACCAAATTTCCGATCATTTGACTGACGTGGCACCGAAGTAGAAAAGGTCGACAACAAAAAATCACGACTCAAACATTTAATAACTGTAAAAATAGTCCTTTTTGAATTTTTTTTTTATAAAAACAACAGCCATTTAATTAAAAAGAAAACTACATCTTCCCAAAATCTCAAACGCCATTAATAACTTCAAATCTCAACCTCCATTGAAACTCTTCCTCCCTCGTTTCCAAATCCATCTTCATATTTGCTACCCTCTCTCCTCCCCTAATTCCATGGTTAAGCTACCTCCCTCCTTTCCAAATTCATCTTCATTATTGCTTCGCTCTCTCCTCCCCTAATTCCAAGGTTAAGTATTACGAAGAGAATCCATTTGTAGTTGAAAACCGAGGAATACGGATTTTATTTGTTAGTTGTAATGAACTAAAATTACTTATCTCAAATCATTCGATAGCTATGGTTGGTAGTACTTTACATTGATGAAGCCACATATGAAGAAGCACTGCTTCAATGACTTGTCGTTAACATACGTCTCGGTCTATTTCTCACAAATGGGGTGCGAAGGGGTTGAATGGGTTGTTAATTGCGGATCAGTAGCAAGCGTTGGCGAGTAGCGACTGAAGGAGCCAAATGGGTTGTCAATGACATATTATGGGTAATAGTTGTCGATTGAGAACGGATTGTCTATGTTACAGTGTCTAATCTTTAATGAAGAGATTAAAGGAATTAATCAGTGATATTTCATTCAAAATTCATTTTGATAAAGTTTCTTGTTAAATGGGTATATAAACAGTCAGATGCAAGAGTCAATAATAATATTTTATTTTTACTTTTCAAACTCAGGTGTCAGTCATTTGATAGAAATTTGGCCGGAAAATTAACCCTTACTAAAATTGGTTTATTAGATAATAGTTCATATACCAATTAGTAATTTCTAAAATTCGTATTATTTTCAGTTCATAAGCAATAGTTGTTATTATTTTTGGTCATTTTTCCTATAAATTAAATATAAAAAATATGACGTCCACCTAATCATATATATGAAAATTAAACGGGTTTTAAGGGTAGACATATGTTAACAATTTAAGTTTGATAAATATATTTCAATTTTAATTTACAATAGCTAAATATACTAAATGTATATTATTGATATATACTCGATTTACGTAAGAAAAATTCTACAAAAATATTAAAAAATTAAAATGACACATATAGTGGTTGTTGACTTGTTGTGATCATCTCCAGAGATTGATTAGTCACATACATAGAATAAGTTAAGTTATGTGTATGATAAATGTCCACAAATGGGAGATAAAATTCCACTTTGGTTGATCTCATATGGTACAGATATTTTCTAAAGTGGTTTTCAAGCTGACTTTATTTTAAAATTATAATTTACACAAAACCATCTATAATTTAGGATTTACTCATAGAAATGGAAATAAAATATTGATGATTATAAATAAATCAACCAAAATGTATAAGTTAAAGTCATAATTTGGAGCAAGTTTTAAATTATGGATGTTTTGTGTAATTTAACAAAAATTAAAACCCGTTAATTTTCTCTCGTACTTTACCGCGGAAGCTGTGTAATCATTAATCAACAAAGGGTTATGGTTTCTGCAACCACAGGGGCCAGGGGCCATGGAGATCAATGGAATCTTACAGAAAGGGAATTTGCTTTTTGGGAAATCATGATCGACAACACACAATCACCCCCAATTTCACCGAAGAGAGAGTATTTACATTTATAACAACCTCTTTACAATCTCTCTTTCTGCTCATACCAATTTCAGTTCCCAAATTGGCAATCGAGGGTTTTCTCTGGTGGGTGATCGTTTCTTCTTCTAAACTTACCATCTCTTTGATTAACCGACTCTCAGTTGCTTTGATTCGAACCCTTTCTCATATATATTGCTTTATTAATTAGAGGCTAATCCACTTGTATTTAGATTGTTTGATTGCAAGTAAACTTGCTTTTTGAGCTGTGTGTTCTCATGGGTTTGCTGATCGATTGATGTTTTGCAGTGTGTATGTGCATAATTTTGGGTATGTATGATTGAATTGAGTCGAGCTGTGTATTCTCATGGGTTTGCTGATCGATTGATGTTTTGCAGTGTGTATGTGCATAATTTTGGGTATGTATGATTGAATCGAGTCGGTGATCATCCTTATTTCCATTTAATATTGAACTTCATTGAATTTCGTTGACAGATTCATCTTTATCTGTTAACCATCTTATATCTCTGGCTGCATAGAATTTGCTTTAGTCTTATGAACTGCTGCTCAATCGGTTCTGTTTTCTTCTGCTTCTATACTTCTGGAACCCCTTTTTGATTTTGAAATACTTCCTCCCTGTGCTTATGGTTTTGAAATTAGTTCTTAACTGGGATCTGGTGGTGGTTGATCTGAAATCGTCAACAGTTCTCTTGAATGATGAATCAATGATCTGTTTTATCGATTGAAGTTCTATTTTTGGGGATTATTATGATGCTGAATGGATGGTTATTGTAATTTGAGCTGTTTAGGTAGCCAGTTTGGAGATTTTCAATGAGAAAGGGCTTGAAACATGGTGGTTGCAAGTCTATGTCTCATCAGCTTTTCAAAGATAGAGCAAAGAATAGAGTTGATGATCTTCAAGTAATCTTTAAGGATCTACAATCTGCAAGGTTAGAGAGCCGTTCTGTTGATATTGCAGTGCTTGAAGAGCAAGTGTATCAGATGTTACGCGAATGGAAATCTGAGCTTAATGAACCTACTCCTGCAACCTCCTTGCATGTTAGACGCACGCTTCTTTTGTTTCTTCCCGTCTTCTTTCTTTGTAGAATGCATCCTTTTGTAAAGTAACTTGATTATGTTCTTGTGTAGAATGATAGTCTTGGCTCATTTTCATCGGACATCTATCGACTTCTACACCTACATGAAGAGGAAGATGATGCTAGCAGCCCATTAGGCGAGTTAACCAAACCGAAAGCTGAGCCTGATGTTCAAACATTTCAATCTATGGGAACTGGTGTATTGAAAGAGGTGAGAATCTTGATTATCCTATGTTGTTGTAAAATATAGTTGGTGATTGTTTCTTCATTTAAATTGCATATTGGCAGTTTCAGGGGTTTGATGTGAAGCAAGATTTACTTGAACACAACTTTTCATTGGGATTCCTCAACATGCCTCTAAATAATCTGAATCTGGCTAGTGAATCGAATTATCATCACATAAACCTACATCAGCAATATGATCAACATCTCTTTACTAGCTTTGACGGTATTGGTTTGACTGGAAAAGAAGCTGATCCTGAGTTTTTGCCAAGCATCCCGCCTCCACCTTCTGCTTTCCTCGGTCCAAAATGTGCGTTATGGGATTGTCCTCGCCCTTCTCAATCATCAGATTGGTGCCTTGATTATTGCAGTACCTTTCATGCAGCTCTAGCACAAAATGAAGGCCCACCAGGGATGACACCTGTCCTTCGCCCAGGTGGCATTGGTCTAAAAGACGGCCTTCTGTTTGCTGCTTTGAGCGCAAAGGCTCAAGGGAAGGAAGTCGGTATCCCAGAATGTGAAGGCGCTGCAACTGCCAAATCACCATGGAATGCTCCCGGTAACTATCTATAAGCACTTCTCCAGTATATATAAGTACTTATCTGATGTTGATCATGTTATTGTTGTTGGCAGAGCTTTTTGACCTGTCTGTTCTTGAGGGTGAAAGTATCCGGGAATGGTTGTTCTTTGATAAGCCGAGAAGAGCATTTGAGAGTGGGAACAGAAAGCAAAGATCTTTGCCCGATTACAGTGGTCGTGGTTGGCATGAGTCAAGGAAGCAAGTGATGAATGAGTTTGGTGGTCTTAAAAGATCCTACTACATGGATCCGCAGCCACTCAACAACTATGAGTGGCATTTGTACGAATACGAGATCAGTAAGTGTGATGCATGTGCATTGTACAGGTTAGAGCTTAAGCTTGTTGATGGAAAAAAGGCTTCAAGAGGAAAAATAGTCAGTGAATCTGTATCTGACCTACAGAAACAGATGGGAAGACTAACAGCTGAATATCCACTTGATATAAAGAGGCCAATAACCAAGGGACGAACGAAATCTGCCCTGAAAGGTACCATTGGAGGTCCATACTCGAGTTCAGGTCGGTTAATGGTACGGAATCAAACATTTGATCATGGAGCTAGTGCTCCATACAGTTATCTTATTGATAGTTTACCTGACTATTATTTGGCATAGATGAGAGGAGGCTCTCCTGCATTTTAATACTTGCATACATTGTTGTTGTCTGAAAATAATGTCCTCAAGCTGTCTCTGCGCCGAGTTCGTTTTATGTACTTATTCATTTTCGGCGAAAACTCTGGCTGCTGCAGAGGAGATGCTACAGGGCAAACACATTGTTGTTTCTTCTGGGTATGTTTCACAATTACAATTTATCAACTGGGTGGCCTTGAAATTGTGTATCAAGGCATTTCATATCTATGGCTAACTGTTTGACTGCTTGTTGTAAGAATTTCATCTCTAAATTTTATAATGGAGCTACAGAAATGACAAAGTAACATCATCTCAATTCTTAGTCTATGACAACGTTGTCACAAACTTGTTTTGACAAACGGGATCTCTGTCTTTCGAGGAAATCCTCAAGTGATAAGAGAGGACAACTCAAAGAGGTTGCAATTAGGGTTGCGATCTCTGTTTTTTCTAGTAAAAGGCGCTCCCTTTATCGCTATTATTGATCTTTGCTTCAATTTAGAGTAATTCACAGAAGCCATGGAAATCAATTGATCACGAGAGCATTAAAAAGTAAGAATTGAATAAGAAAACCCGCAAAACCATCTCACAAAACAGCAAATTACAAACTGTATTCTCGCAATTTAGATTGATGCTTGAAAACCAGCAAAGAACATGAACCCTATTCAAATACCCCCAAATTAACATCGAAAATATTCAAACTCGATTTGCGGTGCTGATATCATAAATTATGATCGATGATTCAACATCTCTCAGACTTTCTCCACTGGAGGCGTTGGTGCATGGAATATGCAGATTGAAAAACGGGAAATTGCAGAGATCAAAGTGGTAAAACAGAGAGAACGGAAGAGTAGTCGTGGCGGCAGCGGCTTACGGTGATACTATAGTCAAATAAAACATAAAATTAGAATTAACAAGCTTGGGGGTGTAGCTCATATGGTAGAGCGCTCGCTTCGCATGCGAGAGGCACGGGGTTCGATTCCCCGCACCTCCATTATTCCTTTTTGCTTGTGCTAGTACTGAACTACAAATGATCTACCTAGGATGGATGCAATGCAAATGAGCTAAATAAACACACTCTTGACAAGAATAGAACCACCTCGTCGGATCTCGTCTCTCCGAATCTCCACTCTCAAAGCAAACATCACAGCTATAATCCTCAGCCTCCTTACTCAAAAAGTTCAGCATCATATGATGTTCATGCCCACCATGTTCATGCTCCACTCGCCGACGCACCTCAGTCAAGCACTTATAATGATAAGCAACATTACAAATCTTACACAAATACAAACCGTATCTACCAGACTCTCCACAAGCTTGACATTCATAAACCAACTGATAAGCACTCACATTTGGCAACGATATCGACAGAAAATGCTCTTCACAATCATGCCTAATAACAGTAGGCATTAATCGACATTTCAGATGAGTTTCAAAGATACACGACTCACAATACTCAGAGAAGCTTTTCCCTTCTTCCTTGCAAGAACTACAAGCCAATCTCTCCGGAAACCTGTACTGGAATCGATACTTGAGATCGGGACACGGATTTCCCCATGTATTATTACTGTCAAATGACTCAGCACATTCCTTGTGCAAAGTTAAACTGCAATCTTTACAACTGTAAGCTGAATCATTGACTTGTTTCCCACACGCCATACAATTAGCTTCATGTTCAAATTCATCTGTATAGTTGGTAATACTATGTCCAGCTTTGCAGAACAATTGCTGAACCTTTGAGGATTGACTAGGAGAAGGAGAGTATAATGATTGCTGCCATTTTCGATAAACTATGAGATCAGGACCATCAACTTCCTTCATCATATACTTAACTGCTTCAATGAAAGGAGGGGATGCGAATAGTTGTTGAGATAACATGAGAGGACTATTAAGGTGATAGTATTGATAATCCGAAAGTGGATTGTTATGTTAATAATCAATAGGTTGTACATATATGTACTACAACTTCAACTTCTTGTACCATTTATCCCTATAACAAATATACTTGAATGCCTATGCATTAGTTGGTGGCTTAGGACTTGTTTGATAATGTACAAGGGCACTTAAAATGTTAAGTGATTCCTGACATGATTCAAACATAACCTAAGATGCAACTTATGTGTATGGTGATCTTGTATATTGTGCCATTATGGGAAACTTAATAAGTTTCGGGTGTTATATGTATATATGTGTAATATGTGGGTTAGCCGTTGTAAATTCATGTTGCTGGGCCTTTTGTGTTGCTGAGCTTGCTTGATCCGTCTCCTTGCTGGATTAATGAAATCACGTGATGTTGCCGTCTCCTCTTAACCCTAGGTATAAAAGCTTCACTGCAAAGCCCTTGGAGGTACTGTACAGCCCTCGGCCGATTCTGAAGTTCCTCTTCTCCTCAGAGCGAAAGAAGAGAAAGAGAGAAGAAAAGAGAGAAAAGTGAGTAGCGATCTTGTGTGTTTCGTGGGAAGTTCAGATCTGGGTCACAAGCTTCAATGGAAGCTTGTATCTAGTTGCGTTGGCATCATTTGACTTCTGTTATCTTGCTGTTCTTGTTGAGTTTTTCTTCTTGGTTAGGGTTTACTGGTCTTGATTTGAAGTTGTTGTTACTTGTAATCAAAGGTTCTATCTACCTAGTGGATTGGGACGGATTTCCCCTCCTGAAATCTCGCAGACTAGGGTTTAACCCGAATTGCGTCACCAAATCTTGTTTGTTGGTTAGATCTGTTGTTTTTGAGTAAGATCACTCTAGATCTGTCGTTTTTTGTCGAAACTTGTTCATATCTAGTTTATCAATTTGGTATCAGAGCTTTTATAGTCTTTTAAAGAACTTCAAAACCCTAGTTTGTGTTCTGTGAGTCTGGAAGTTTTTGATCCTGTCTTTGCTTCCGCTGATGATCTTACTCTCCGAGTCAAAAGTGTTTTACTAGTCTTTTGTGCCTTTTTTAGAACCTTTTTCACCAAACAAACACTCTGAGATTGAGAAACTTAAGTGTTCTCAATCTTGTTCTTGGTTTTCTGTTTTGAAAAACTCAAAGAAAAACCAATATCTGACATCTGGGATCTTGTTCTTGTGAACAAGGGACTATGTCAGAGAATACAGTCCGGATAAAGCCCTATGATGGCACTTCAGACTTTGCCATATGGAAGCTGAAGTTGAGGGCTATTCTCATTAGAGAAAAATGCTGGAACACAGTCCAGGGAAAATTTCCAGTTGACACTTCACCCGACAGAAAGGTGGAACTGGAGGAGCAAGCACACTCTGAAATATTCATAAGGCTATCTGATGATGTAGCCCGACAGGTTGTAGGTTTTACTGATCCCTCTCTGTTATGGAAAAAATTAGAAGATTTGTACCTTAGAAAATCATTGCCTAGTAGGATATCTTTGCTATGTAAACTGTTTAATTTTAGAATGGATGTTCACATGTTTCTGCAAGATAACTTGGATATATTTCTGAAATTAACTCAGGACTTAGAAAGATGCAATGATAAAATCTCTGATGATCATGCTGCCATTCTTTTGTTAAATTCTTTGCCTGCTCAGTTTGATAACTTTAAAGATGTTATACAATATAGTCAAGATGAAATATCTAAGGATAAAATTCTTGAGTCAATTGTCCAGAAAAATGAAAGCATGAAAGTGTTTAAGATTAAATCTGGAAATAAAAATGAAAATCAGACTGAAGCTCTTGTGTTTAAAGGTAAAAAGAATTTTAAAAGAGAAAATGACAGAAATAAAATTTTTCTTAAGGACAAACCTGAAAATAAAGATCATAAAGATAAACCTAATAAGAAATGCTTTTATTGTAGTAAACTGGGACATTTCATAGATGAATGTAGGAAGAAAAAAAAGGATGAGTTAGAAAATAAAGATAAAAATGCTCACTCTGCTTCTGTGTTTGAGTATGACTATCCTTGTGAACTTCTTCTTTGCTCCAGCTTATATGATGATAATAATAAAAGCATGATTTCAGATGTTGCTTGTGACTTTTACTACTCTAATAACCTGCTTATGTGTGACTTTACAAACCATGCTCAAGATAATAATTCCTGGATTTTAGATTCATGATGTACTATGCATGCTACATCTAATAAACATTTGTTTAAAAATCTGCATTTATATGATGGTGGTGATGTTATGCTAGGAGATAATTCTTCTTTAGTTGTTAAAGGCATAGGAAATATTCCTATGATTATGCATGATGGTAAAGTCAAAATCTTACAAAATGTAAGATGGGTGCCTAAGCTTAGAAGAAACTTGTTATCAAAATATGTTTTTGATGATCTAGGCTGCACTATACACACTAAAAATGGGGTTAGACAAGTCAGTAGGCATGGAATTGTCTTAGTTAAGAGTGTCAAAAAGGGTGGGCTGTACCATGTAGTAGACTAGGACATATAGGAAATATAGGAAATAAAGGTTTACACAGCCTTTATAAACAAGGCTTGCTAGACCAAAAACCTGCAACCATAACCTTCTGTGAGAGTTGTATAATGGGTAAAAAATCCAAACATAGTTTCACTACATCCAGCTACAAAGCTGATCACCCTTTAGAGTATGTTCACTCTGATCTTTGGGGGCCTGCACAGGTTGACACTGTAGGAGGAAAGAGATATTTTATCTCTTTCTTAGATCATTTTTCCAGAAAAGTCTGGATATATCTTTTAAAAACTAAAGATGAGTCATTTGAAACTTTTAAAAATTGGAAAACACTAGTTGAAAATCAAACAACTCATAAGCTCAAATGTCTTAGAACATACAATGGTCTTGAGTTTTGTAATAATGAGTTTGACTCATTCTGTAAAGTGGCTGACATCCGGAGACACTTGACTGTCCCAAGTACCCCACAACAGAATGGTAATGCTGAAAGAATGAATAGAACCTTGCTTGAAAAGGCCAGATGTATGTTAGTCAGTTCTGGCTTAAAGCCAACTTATGGGGTGAAGCTGTCACAACAGCAGCTTACCTCATTAATAGATCTCCCTCCTCTGTAATTGATTTTAAAACTCCTCAAGAAATGTGGACTTCCAGGAAACCCAACTTATCATACCTTAGACCTTTTGGATGCACTGCCTATGCACACATAGTGCAAGGTAAGCTGCAACCAAGGGCTATAAAGGGAGTTATGCTTGGCTATCCTGAGAATGTTAAAGGGTATAAAATTCTTTTAATTCAACCTGGAGGTTACAAAGTGATCACCTCCAGGAATGTCACTTTCAATGAAAATGAGTTTTATTTTAAGAAAACACTAACTGCAAGTACTGAGCCTACATGTAATAAAGGTGAAGTGCCTATACACTTCTACACTCTCAGTGAAGCTCCACTTAATACTGAGGTGGAGTTTGACATAGGAGATTACTCTATTGAGGGTTCTGAGGAGCCTAATGTAAGCTTGGAGCACAATACCAGCTCACAAGCAAACAATGGAGATTCTCATTCTGCAATGAATGATCACACAGCTACTGAGCACATACAACCATTAAGGGAGGGTAATTCTGATCCTTTCTTGTTTAATAGTAATAGTTCTCCTGATCATATAGTGTCTAATGATCATGCTTCTGATGTGAATGATATAAATGATATATCTGATAAGCATGCTTCATCTTCATCTATTTCTGATGCTTCTGAAAACACTAAAAACTATCAACTGACTAGGGACAGATTGCCTAGAACTATTATACCTAATAGAAAGTATCATGCTGCTAATGTTGTTGAATATGCTCTGTTGACTGCCAATGTTGTGTCACATCCTTACACTCCTGAGACTTATGAACAAGCTATTAGCTGTCCTGATGCTAAGAAATGGGTGATTGCTATGAATGATGAAATTGCCTCTATGCATGCTAATAGTACTTGGATTTTGTCAAATAAGCCTGAAAAATCTAAACTAATACAGTGTAGATGGATTTATAAAATAAAAGAAGGGACAAATATAAATGAGCCAACCAGATTTAAAGCTAGATTAGTTGCTAAGGGTTTTACACAGAAAGAAGGTCTTGATTATAATGATATCTTTGCTCCTGTGGTTAAGTACAAAACTCTGAGACTTTTACTTGCTATGGTTGCTGTCTATGATTGGGAACTAGAACAGATGGATGTTAAAACTGCTTTCTTGCATGGTGACTTAGTTGAAACTATATATATGTCTCAACCAAAAGGTTTTGTTGATATAGATAGACTCAATGCTGCCTGTTTGCTTAAAAAATCTATCTATGGACTAAAACAGTCTCCACGACAATGGAACTTGAAGTTTGATGCTTGTATGATTAAATTGAGATTTGTTAGAAGTGAATATGATACTTGTCTGTATTTTAAGAACATTAAAAATCATGCTCCTTTGTATGTTTTACTATATGTTGATGATATATTGATTATTTCTTCTTCCAAAGCTCTTATTACTGGTGTCAAGCATGACCTTAAAAATAACTTTGATATGAAAGACCTTGGAAATACTAAGAAAATATTAGGAATTAATATCATAAGAGATAGGCCTAATAAGACCATGCTGTTATCCCAAACTGATTATGTGCAAAAGGTGTTAGTTAAATTTCACATGAAAAATTCTAAACCTGCACCTGTTCCCTTAGGAGGGCACTTAGAGTTGTCTAAGAAAGACTGTCCTACTTCTCCTGAAAGTAAAGCAAAAATGTTGAATGTACCTTATGATATTGCTGTTGGTTCTTTGATGTATGCTATGCTTTGTACTAGACCTGACCTAGCTTTTGGTATAAGTGTCCTAAGTAGGTTCATGTCTAATCCTGGTTTGTTACATTGGGATGCTATGAAGTATATGCTGAGATACTTGAATGGAACCAAAAATAAGTGCTTAGTTTATAAAAAACACAGTTCTGTTGATGAGTTGTGTGAATATGTTGACTCTGACTATGCTAGTAATAAAGACAATAGGAAATCTACTACTGCTCTGTTTTTTACTTGGGCTGGTAATTGTATTTCCTGGAAATCTCAACAACAGTCTGTGGTTGCCTTATCTTCAACTGAAGCTGAATATATGACTGCTACTGAGGCTGCCAAAGAAGCCACTTGGCTTAAAGGTTTACTTGAGGAAATCGATAATAAATCCTATATACCTGTTATTAATATTGATAGTCAAAGTGCTCTTTATCTCTGTAAGGATCCTATGTATCATGAAAGAACTAAGCATATTGATGTTAGGTTTTATTATATTAGAAAGAAAGTGAAACACAAGCATATAATTGTACAGAAGATTAAAGGTGATCTAAATCCTTATGATTTTGGTACTAAGATTGTCACTGCTGATAAATTTGCTTACTGCAGGAATTTTCTACATATCTATGATGTACACTGAGATATGTGGAGCTATGGATTGATGAAGGACAGGAGAGCCACCAGTCCACTACTGGAAGATAGAACTGTGATACCTGTTGATTAGGAGGGCATATTGTTATGTTAATAATCTATAGGTTATACATATATGTACTACAACTTCAACTTCTTGTACCATTTATCCCTATAACACATATACTTGAATGCCTATGCATTAGTTGGTGGCTTAGGACTTGTTTGATAATGTACAAGGACACTTAAAATGTTAAGTGATTCCTGACATGATTCAAACATAACCTAAGATGCAACTTATGTGTATGGTGATCTTGTATATTGTGCCATTATGGGAAACTTAATAAGTTTCGGGTGTTATATGTATATAAGTGTAATATGTGGGTTAGCCGTTGTAAATTCATGTTGCTGGGCCTTTTGTGTTGCTGAGCTTGCTTGATCCGTCTCCTTGCTGGATTAATGAAATCACGTGATGTCTTCACGTGATGTTTCCGTCTCCTCTTAACCCTAGGTATAAAAGCTTCACTGCAAAGCCTTGGAGGTACTGTACAGCCCTCGGCCGATTCTGAAGTTCCTCTTCTCCTCAGAGCGAAAGAAGAGAAAGAGAGAAGAAAAGAGAGAAAAGTGAGTAGCGATCTTGTGTGTTTCGTGGGAAGTTCAGATCTGGGTCACAAGCTTCAATGGAAGCTTGTATCTAGTTGCGTTGGCATCATCTGACTTATGTTATCTTGTTGTTCTTGTTGAGTTTTTCTTCTTGGTTAGGGTTTACTGGTCTTGATTTGAAGTTGTTGTTACTTGTAATCAAACGTTCTATCTACCTAGTGGATTGAGACGGATTTCCCCTCCTGAAATCACGCAGACTAGGGTTTAACCCGAACTGCGTCACCAAATCTTGTTTGTTGGTTAGATCTGTTGTTTTTGAGTAAGATCACTCTAGATCTGTCGTTTTTTGTCGAAACTTGTTCATATCTAGTTTATCATGGATCTGTTACAAGCTTTGGGATTTTATACCCATCTGATCTCTCATCATAATAATTTTTGATTGCCTTCTCAACATCATCCCAATCCTTGGGTTGGTACCATTTCCGGGTTTGTTCAGGATTGTTGTTTAAGTACTCTTCAAAATTGGTTTGTAATAAGTAGAGATTTTCTGTCTGGCATTCGACGATTATGAGTCGGGTTTGCCAGAGAGATGAAGCTAGCTCGATGAGTTGATCGAGGTGAGATCGAGAAGAGAGTGGAGAGTCAATGACGATGTTCTCGAATAGACCGGTGGATAGTTGGGATTTGGCGATTTGACAAATGATTTGAAACGCGAGATCTTGTGGTGAAGTTTGTAAGCAATCTGGATGGAGAACATGGAGGAAATCGTCGAGGGATATTGCAGGACATTTGAGAGAGGCGGCTATGAGGGTAGCGAATTCTGTCTTACGTGTGAAAGGTGAGCCTTTCATGGCTATGATTGTTTTTTGCTTGATTCCGAACAACATTTTGTGTTGATCTATGTGAGGAAGATGAAGAGAAAAGTATTTGCAGATAAGGTTTGAGCTTTGACTTTTAGAGATAACCTTATAATGTGCAGGTAGAAGTTTATAATGCATTTATTTTGTATAATAGGTTAGGTAGGAAGCATGCTGTCTACAGTTTGATTATTTGGTAACTACTCTTCAATTTACTTAAAGTATGTGGAATCAATATTAAAGAGATTAACGGGTCTGGGTCTAGTATATGTTGATTGACTATCTATTATTGTTAATTGGTTTTAGCTAGGACGGGATGTATTGGACTCAAACCCAACGTGCATATATGCTAGGACGTGCGATGAACCCCAACATCATATCCAACTCCTCGGAAGTCCGTCTAGTTACGCTTGAGGCGTGTGTGGGATAAAAGTTCTCACATCGATAATAAGATATTGTTGCGTCTAGTATAAACAATAGGACAATGTACGTGGTTATGTAATGACTTGTTAAATAAGATTGAGTAAACCCTAGCCATACAAGTACTTATGAATGTCCACTTATTAGTAGATGACTTAGGACTTGTTGGATAACACATAAATGACATAAGAGGACCTTAAGTTGTTGTTAAGTGTAATACTGGTGTGACTCCAACATAACATAAGATGCCCTAAATTAGTGTGGTGATCATTGGTATTGTGCTATTATGGGAACATCCTGAAAACTATAGGTTAATGCATGTAATATAACTTGGTTTTGTTTTATAATCCGGCTAATGAGTTTATATGTACATGTTGGGCATGTTCTTCCACCTTGGGCCTTGACGATGAATGTCTGGGTTGGTTTAATGAAGGCACACGTTGATCACATGTGTTGTAGTTGGCTCCTCTTAACCCTAGGGATATAAGCTCATCAAAGCTTTGAAGGAGCTTTTGAGTCCAACAAGCGGCGCTCACAAAACCCTCTTCGGAGAGAAAAAAAAAGAGAGAAATATGAGAGCGTGAGAGGGAGATCTTGTGTGATCTTGACGAATGGAGATTACGAACATACGCTTCACTAGAAGCTTTGTTCCGGTTACTTTGTATCATCAACCTAGCGTCTCTTTATTGCTTTTGTAGTTTTTTTCATATGTTTCTTTTTCTTGAGAAATTGATCTTGTTTTATTAGTTTTGTGTAACTTGTACAATTACAATCTATCTACCTAGAATATTGAGCCGGATTTCCCCTCTTGAAATTCCACACAGTAAGATTCTCCCGTACTGCGTTCAAATCCTTTGGGTTCTGTCTTTAAAATTGATGTTTAAGAAAGATCACTCTAGACCTGCTAAAGTGTTTACGAAAACCTTTAGATTTAGTTTTATAAGATAATTATAATAATCTAGAAAATGATTGATTTTGTAAGGTGCAATATAATGAGATTCATAAAGACTTCCCGTGAAGTATAACAAAACGAATATGTGTGCATACGAGTGCACATGAGACAAAAACGGGTTAAACCCTACATTTCTTGTATTGTTCCAAAAGTAAGTTATAGCTTATTCTCGGTAACATCTCGTCGTCTCTTTTAACAACACAATACACATGAGCATTGTACAAACAATCTTCACAAGTATAAAACCAAAGCTTTGGATCACGCATCTCTTGACATTCATCACAAAGGTAATCCTCAGCCTCCACCTCGCTCGAGTACTTAAGCAACATACGATGATGGTGACCACCATGCTCATGCTTAGATCGTCTAGGAACCTTTGTCAAACACTCATAATCACAAGTAAGATGACAAATCTTACAAGAATAGAACTCGGTCATACCGGAATCTCCGCAAGCTGCACAACGATAAACCTCATCACCCACCGGTGTAAGAACTATAGAAAAGAAATGCTCTTCACAATCATGTCTAATAACCGTCGGCATCACACGACATTTTAGATGGGTTTCGAATAAGCAAGATTCACATTCATCTGAGAAGCTTCCACCGTCGCTCTTGCAGAAAGCGCACGCATATGTCTCAGGGAATCTATACTTAAATGGATCAAAGTCATCATACTACATGTTTTTTGAGTATGGACTTTGTTTTGGTATCTCATTGTTAAATGACTCGGCGCAATCCTTATGCAATGCTAAGCTACAATCTTTGCAAGTGTAGGTTGCGCCTGTGACTCGTTCTCCACAAGCTATGCAGTTCGGCTCGTGTTCAAGCCCGGACTCAACGTAGCCGGTTATGCAATGGCTAGCTTTACATAGGGTACCGGTTTTCTCTTCATTTGTAAGAGAAGAAAGGTATTTGGACCGTCGCCATTGATAGTACACGACGAGATTAGAACCATCGGTATTATTTCGCGTCGTCATGTAATGAATTGCTTCCATTACAAGAATGGCATCAGATGAGCCTAGATTTACACAGCTGAATCCAGGGCAATCTAGATATGGATCAATTATAAGCTTTGAGACATTATCATGATCCAATCTATGATCGTGTTCGATTATCGCCTTCTCGACTTCATCCCAACTCTTGGGCTTATACCATTTGGGTTTGACAGATTCATCATCAAAATATCTCTCACAGTTCAGCTGCCATAAGTAAGTATTCTTTGGCTTACACTCAACGATAACAAGTCGAGTAGGTTGGAGAAAAGAGGTCAGCTCGACGAGCTGATCGATGTGGGATTGAGAAGAGAGAGGGGAATCGATGACAACAATTTTAGAAATCTCTTTCAAGAGATGAGATTTGGCCATTTGACAAAGGATTTGAAATGCGAGATCTTGTGGGTTTGGTAAGCAATCTGGATGAAGAACATCGAGGATATCGTCGAGGGAGAAGCTAGGGCATTTTAGGGATTTTGATATGATGGTTGCAAATTCTGTCTTTCCTGTCAAAGGGTGACCTTTCATGGCTATTATTGACCTTTCCATTCCCCAAGACCACATTTTTTGTGTAGAGAAGAAGATTGATTTTCTGGGAGGAAGACAGTCAAAACCATGGAAGAGTGCAGAGGTTGAAGGAGCTTCAATGATGTTTCACTTAATTTAATAATAGTATATGGTATAGATGGATAAGAACAAGATGGGAATCATAATTATTGTAAAGTACGAGATTAACCCAGTTGGGTTAGGTGGGAAATCAAGAAAGCTGTCCATTTTTTCTAAAAAGAAGAAGAATGCTGTCCATAAATCTTCCAGTGTTGACCAATTGTAGTTTTTAAATGATGAGAGAATTGTTGGATTTTTTGCCCAAAATAATCATAAAATGAAAAGTATTTCCGAAGATAGGTCCGGAAAAAAACTAATTTCGGGAATAGGAAGGCAATGGAGGTTCGGGTAGGAGTCGCAGTCTGAAACTGCGATTTTGCGAATTAATCGCAGTTTCAGACGACCGTTTCTTTTTTTCGATTTTTTTATCTCAGACGGCGAGTTCTTTGTTTGGTTTTTTTTTAATTATTTTTTTTTAAAAAAAACAAAGAACTTGTCGTCTGAGACGGCGAGTTCTTTGTTTAAAATCGCCGTGAACAATTTGTATTCGGTTGTTTTACAGAATGTTTTTTTTAATGAACGCATTTGTTTGTTTTACAGAATGTTTGAAATCGCCATGAACAATTTGTTTTACAGAATGTCATAGACCACATTCATCATGCATAATATAGAATGTCATAGGATTTTCAAATATTTGTTTTGCGTAATGTTATAGATGTCATAGGATCTTCAAATTTGTTTTACATATGTCATTCTGCATGCATAATATAGACGTTCTGCATGGTCTAAGTGGTCTTCTTTTTGCCTTTTCTTCCACCTCCTCTACGCTCTCCTCTAGATGTCGACGCATCTTCATTAATCGGGGATAAGGGTCGTGGGACCGAAACATGCGGCTCACCTAAATCAAGAACTGGATCCCTATACTGAGCGTACTGTGGTAGCTAGAGGTGGAGATGCAAATGTATTCGGTTGGACCGGTGTGCCCGAGAAATCCGGTTGAGTCGGTGTGCCCGAGAAACCCATCATGGGTTGCACACCATATGAAGCAAAGCCCAACGGAGTGAAGGCCGATGGAGAATAGCCCGATGAACTCATGCTCAACGGCGGCGTGGAGAATGATTATGACTGATGGGAGGATCCTGGTACCTCCTGTAGGGTTTACCCCCCTAAGAAGGTAGAATGGGTCAACTGCTGCTCTACTCATTATGTTTGTACTTTCAGTTGACAAGTAGTTGCAAAACGTGTTCACGTTTTGGCTCAACCCTTCAAGATCTTGAGAACTCTGATGTTGTTGAGTAGTGTATGCCGTTTGTCGCCCATGAAATCCTACATTAGCCACGTACTGTCCCTACAAATTAGAAAAATAGAGAATGTGAAAATTTTTTTATTATAAATGGTTATAAGTTATTTTTTCACAGTTGCTTACCATCATGAACAAATCTGGGTTGTCGGTTGATGATATCCCGATGGATTTGACATTGGTGGAGAAATGAAACGGCGTCTCACGGATGTAAACCAATTCATGTATTGTCGGATTGCTTCTTTTGTAGGGATGTGAAGGGGCTGTGATGTAGCAATGAATGTACATATACATATAATTCAATATAATTTTAAAAAAAGTTACATATACATACAATTCAATATAATAAAAGTTACCACCATAAATGAATTTATACCTGTGTTATGACAATTGAACTAGTGCGCTCATTCCATAACTTGACAAATCTAGCATGATAGTCAGCCCAATTGTAGTATAGTTTTCCTCTTCGGTCCACCTTGTGTAATTGTTTGTCATAGTCACACTCACGTGGTATAGCTGGTGGAACACCCCTATCCATCTCATTCCTTATTCTAGTTGACCGAGGTCTCCCAACCGCTCTTGACATCGCCGGATCGGGAATCAATTCTGGCCCTTGGACATCTGGCCAATCTAACTTATCACCGACCGGGTGAAATGATGCGCTATATGTCAAAGAATAAGCTTCTATTTTATAGAAAGGATCGATGTAAGGTGTGTAATCAAATCCTCACATGCGGCACACTGCTAATACGTGGGGACATGACACCTTGAAAATCTTCCAACTTGAACAAGTACAAGTCCTTCGGGTCAAATCCACCACAAACTGTCAACGACCTCCCATGTCATGATGCCCCGGTAGATGAATTGAAACCTCATAGATGAGTTGTCGATCGTTGAATCTGGTGACCATAGCATTACTCCACACTTCCATGTTTTTTACAATCATCTCTTCCACTTTCTTTGAAAACTGATGATCAGCGCTACATTGTAAACCCTGGGCATATCTTTGGACAAAGTATGCATTGCAACGATAGAAGGAGGACTGAACAAGTGCAGTAATAGGCAAACATCTAGTACCCTTCATCACACCATTGAAACACTCTGACACGTTTGTGGTAGTTATTTCATACCTTCGGCCACCATCATGATACAAGGACCATTTTTTCTTCCCGGCAGATTCCAAATATTGACGAGCTTCTGCATTCATTTCACCAATGGCATGAAACCCTTTGTCAAAATATTCTTGTTCATGTTGATAAGCAGTGTATCCAAGAAGATTTCTCAAATGCTTATTCTTGAACTTGGATTGAAAATTTGATGATAGATGGCGCATGCAAATCCTATGATAAGCATTTGCCTCCCTCCATCTAGAAGATTCTGACATGGTCTTCATGATACCCGCATGTCTGTTCGATATAACACAAAACCTACTCTTTGTGTACCACGTTCACAAAGCAAATCCATGAACCACCTCCAACTTGATCCATTCTCTCCTTCAACTATGACAAAAGCTAGAGGCAAAATCTGATGTTCTGCATCCATGGCCATTGCAATCAACAATACACCCCTATACTTTCCATACAAATGCGTTCCATCAATAGAGATAACTGGTAAACAATGTTCAAATGCTGCAATGGATTGACCAAATGCCCAAAAAACACGTTCAAATATTTGTGCATGAAGATGAACCCTACTCTCCCATTCGATCACAATCTCTGGATTTGTATTTTGAAGTGCATACATGAAACGAGGAAGATCATAATATGATTGAGACCAATCGCCATAAATTGATGAAATTGCACGTTGTTTTGCATCCCATGCTTTTTTGTCTGACACCTGCACATTATACTTATCAGACATAAATGCAATGATAACAAGTGACTTGATTGTCTTGTCCGCACGAATAAGAGAAATAATTTCAAATACTTGTCATTTAAACACTAAATTTTTGTTGGAGTACTTTACTCTGTTTTCAAATACTTGTCATTTAAACACTAAAATTTTGTTTCATAACATTTGACTTTATACATGTTATTAATACTCAAACTTTCTATAAATATAATTCTAACCACCTTTTCATTTATTGTTTGTATTTTCAAAGCACTATTTCATATCTTTTCATACAACTCTCTACATTCTACCATCATTTTTACACAATTTTTTAAAATTATTATGCAGCATTAAATATTATAATTTCTACTTTTAAATTTCTTAATATGTGTGTTTTTTACTCTAACGATATCTATTGAGAAATGGAGGAAAAGTAAGAAAAAAGGGTAAATTCTTGAAGTTTGATGTGTACTAAACAAAATTAATATAAGGAAGAGCATTGAATTGAGATTTCTTTTTTGACCATTGTAAAACTAAATTTATTTATATTATTCTTAAATTTTATCTAATATATTGTAGAGTTTTTCTTTTGTAAGATTAATATGATTAAGTTAGAAGTTTATATTTCGAAATCAGTAAATGATATATGTGTATTTATTTCTCAAAGCATGAGTGATATTATTTAGGGCGACGATTTTTATCTGTTATGCTTTATTATTAGAGGATATGTAATATTATATTTTTATACATTGATTAAGAGTATTATCTTTTTATTTTACACTAGTTTATATTTTTTTACCTTGTAATTTTTAATATTTTTTTTCATCCTCCTATAATCATATACAAAAAGTGGTTATAAATTAATACATTTCGTGGTTCTAATTTTACCATAATCTATCATTTATACAATCAGAATGAGAGTACGTCTTGTAAGGTGAAGCAAAGTGAGGAGCCCAGGCACAAGATGGGTGTGCTCCGTAGTTACATCGCGCATGCGCCCCACCTTGTTGCTATTAAACCCTAATTTCCGCTTCTGGCGGGCTGTCACACTAAAGAAAAAAGGAAACCAAAATTGAAGAAAGAGAAGGTTACGAGGTGATAGCTCGTTGTGGCACATGCATACACTTTGGTGCGAGACTGTCAAAGTCCGATATAGACGGACCGGGTAGAGCGGGGGTCGTGTGCATCCGAGCGCACATGCGCGTTAGGCCCAAGCCCAACACATAAACCCAATGAGGTTCCATCCTAAAACCAATTGGCAATAGAAGGAGTAGCCCACCGACCTTATATACTAGGCTGGGTAGTCCCAATCTTTCGATGTGGGAACTGATTATCTCCAACACGCCCCCGCAAGTGCAACTAGAGAATATAGACCGAATTGCACTTGTCCACGGGTTAGGATCGCGAGCCACATAGAGGCTAACCGCTCTGATACCATGTCAAAGTCCGATACAGACGGACCGGGTAGAGCGGGGGTCGTGTGCATCCGAGCGCACATGCGCGTTAGGCCCAAGCCCAGCACATAAACCCAATGAGGTTCCATCCTAAAACCAATTGACAATAGGAGGAGTAGCCCACCGACCTTATATACTAGGCTGGGTAGTCCCAATCTTTCGATGTGGGAACTGATTATCTCCAACAGATACTTGAATCCAACATCCAAAATTATGATTGTTGCTCCAACGTTGGAATGTCCGTGAAAACGTGCTACGGGCCCCATCCCGGCATAATAACATAAAATATGTGCTTAGTCGGAGGCATCCTCTCCTTGACACAATAGATATGAGCTTGGTACAAACAATCTTCACAGGAGTAAAACCAGAGATGCGGATCCCGCAACTCTTGACACTCGTCGCAAAGGTAATCCTCGGATTGAATCTCAGTTGAGAGTTTGAGCGACATATGATGATGGTGTCCACCGTGCACATGATTGGTTCGACTAGGCACCTCAGTGAGGCACTCATAGTGATACGCAAGGTTGCAGATGTTACATGTATAGATATTAGTCAAAACGGAGCTCCCACATGCTGCACACTGGTAAACATGTTCATTCACGGGGTTGAACACTATGGAAAGGAAATGCTCCTCGCAATCATGTTTGATAATTGTTGGCATCGCGCGACATTTGAGATGGATCTCGAATTGGCATGATGCACAATCATGAGAGAAGCTTTCTCCGTCTTCCTTGCAAGGTGTGCAAGTGTACTTCTCTGAAAAGTTTTTATTCAATTCCACCTGATACAAAATGGTGAGCTCTTTTTTAAATGGTGCTTGAACTATCTTAGAATTTATAAAAATGTTTCTACATTAGCTAGGTAAAGGTCTAGGCATTTCTATATCTTTTCAAACTAGTGTTACAAGTTTGTTTAACTTATTGTTGAGATTGTTAGACTAATTCATATTTCAAATATAAATACTATGATAATGGGTCACTCTAAAAGGTAGAAGAAGATTCCGGAAGAAAAGAGAAGATTCCGGAACAAGGCGGAAGATTCCGGAAGGTAGTGGAACCCTTCTAGAAGGATGCGGAATATTTCGGAAGGTGACGGAACCTTCCTTCTGGAACGATGCGGATCCACCCAGAAGATGCTGGAGACATCTAGAATTTGATGGAACTTTGTAGACTAGACTAGAAATCTAGGGAGAGTTCTAGACTTGTATAAAATTGAGTAAGAAGGCTCCGGAATGATCTAGGAGAATCGAGTTCCGGAACCTTTCCAATAGAGGAGGTGGAGATGACTATAAATAGGGGAGGTCACTCCTCATTTGTGTAACTCCATCAAGAAGAGAGTAATAAGGCTTCTAAGAGAGCTTGTAAGTGAGGTTGTATTTGAGTGTTTGAGTGTGTAACAAATTACCCATTTATATATACTCGGAGTGAGTCGGGAAGCGCAGAATTTTCCCCAACAGAGATAAGGTGAAATGAGTTGCTCACATATGTGCTGCGATGGTCTGGGTTGTAGGAGGCAAGTCAAGTGACAGAACTTAGAGTAATTACGGTTAAAAGAGTAAAATAAAGCATAACGGAGGGCTTGATCAGTGCCTATGCTAATGCAAGGCCAGTGCCTAAACACTAGAGTCAAAGGGGTAAAAAAAATAGTGGTTTAGTTGAGCCTCAAGAGTGTCATGAGATATTGTTGTAACTTAGTCAAGATAATGCAAAATGCAATGACTCGTCCGGAACACCGATGGCTTGATCAATGCCTATGCTATTTTAAGGCCAACCCTCTGTGTTTTCGGGATACATTTTATGGGCATTTTACATTTTACAGGACATTCCTCATTATATTAACTTAAAAATGTTGTGAAAAGTTAACAGAATAAATCCGCTCCGAATCCTAATTCTTTTTGTATGAATAATGGGAGATCAAGATAAGAAGCTTACAATTTTTAGGCCATGGATAAAAGACTCGGCACAATTCTTGTGCAAAGCCAAGCTGCAATCTTTGCAGGTGTAGACTGCGTCAAAGATTTGTTGTTCACAAGCCATACAATTCGCCACGTGTTCAAGTCCTTCCTCTGAGTAGCCACTAATGCAATGGTTTCCTCTGCAAAACCTTTGCTTCCTCGTACTAACCATTGAATCCACATCAGAAGTAAGAGAAGGAAGATATTGCGATTGTCGCCATTGATGGAACACCACAAGATGCGGACCATCTCCTTTCTTACGTACAATCATGTAGTGAACCGCATCCATGAAGTGAGTCGGCTCGGGCGGGTTTATAGTATACAAAGGACTGAAGTAGGAGCTATCTGAAAATGGATCCAAAACCAGCTTTGAGACTCGATCACCGTCGAGTCTCTCATCATAATCGTCTTGTATTGCCATTTCTATATCATCCCAATTCTTGGGTTTGAACCACTTTCTTGAGTAACCCGGATTACAGTTTAAGTAATTCTCGAACTTCAGCTGCCATGAATAAGTATGCTTAGGTTTACACTCGATGATGACAATCCGTGTATGACCTAAAGATGCAACCAGCTTGATTAGCTGGTCGAGGTGAGATTGAGAGGAAAGACGGGAATCAATGATAATATTTTCTGAAACTCCTAGCCATAGATGTGATTTTGCGATACCGCGAAGGATCTTGAATGCGAGATCTCTAGCACATGTGGTTGAAGGAGTTGGAGGAGCATGTGGATGGAGAACATTGAGGACAACGTCGAGGGACAAAACTGGACATCTTAGAGATTTTGCTATGAGGTTCGCTAGTTCTGTCTTTCGTGTGAATGGGGGGCCTTTCATGGCTATTATTGTTTTCTGCTTGATTCCACTCGACATTTTATCTTGCTTTTTTGTTTCTGTGTATAGGATTTGCGAGGAAGACACAAATAGATATAGGGTACGTCTATTATCAATAAATAATGGAGTAAGGAGTCGCTTGAGGAAGATATTTGTGTGTCAAAGTTCGATATAGACGGAAGGTAGAGCATGGGTTATATCATGGAACATATTAAGTACATTTTATAAACTTAATACGACTTTATTGGAGGTGTGTATAAAGAAAAATTAGGCCATGACTCATGATCTCCACTTACACTGAAAAACTAAATTAAAGGGGTTCATTTAAAGAACATTTGGTTAAAAAAGACGATGTAAAATCAGACGGTAGATTAGGCATTCTTGTTTAATCCAATTGCTATTATAAAAAGAGATGCGTAATATTTATTTTAATCCTTTCGATTCAAAAAAACCAAATTGAAGGGATAATCTGTCATCAAGTTGGATTAAAAAAATTCTTAGTGGGTTAGGTAGGAATTTAAGATGTCAAGCAACTTGAAAAAAAAAGAAAGTGGTATCAATAATTGTAAGAGATGATCACTCTCGTTACTCACATTCAAAGGGGACATTTCGATCACTATATATATATATATATATAACGTCGGCGAATTACTCCTACGTTTTAGAATGAAATTTTATCGAATTTATGTGATGAGTTTCGACCTAACGTGCATGTACGCTCGCTTGCATATAACCCCGCTTTACAGTTCGATGATATCAGGGGTTAACCTATATTCATTCGGTCTATATCCTCTTGGTACATGACTCCGTTCTACGGACTCGGAAAACCAGCACATCAAGATTATTATTTTACAATAATTTTCATAATAAAATACCTCGTAACAATACGTTTGATTAGAGAACTCGAAAGGGAGATATCATTTGGAGGTTACAAGGTTAAACAACATACAAATCTAATATAATGATTTTCTAGATCAAAATCTAATCCATCTTCATTTACTCAATATCGATCCTCCATTTCTCTTGGAATAAACCAATTCCAAGACATCATTTCCAATCTCTTTTGAAAAGTACAACCCAAATGAACCTCAAATTGACAATCTTCACAAGAGTAAAACCAATTCTCCGGATCCCTATACTCTTGAAACTCATCACACATGTAATCCTCCGTATCCGAACTCGAGAACTTGAGCATCATACAATGATGGTGTCCACCGTGCTCATGATTCACCCGACTCGGTATCTCATTAAGGCAGTTAACATGATAGTATGTATTACAGATGACAGATCTTACAAGAGTAGAACAGGTAACTAGCAAGAGTTGCACAAGCTAAGCACGGATGAATCTCTTGAACAGCATTCGGTGGTAAGAACACGTACTATAGAGAGGACATGTTCGTCGCAATCGTGCTTGAAAACTGTGGGCACTATTTGACACTTTAGATTGGTTTCGAAGAGGCAAGAGACGCAGTCTCGGAAAAGGGCTTTTGGTCTTGCTTGCATGCAGTGCATGCATACGTCTTGGGTAGCCATGGACGAAATGTATTAGGGCAAGGCTTTCTTAGTACACTTCTGCCAAAGGACTCCGCACACTCCTTGTGTAAAGCTAACCTGCATTTGTTCAATTAATATCTTTTGCTAAACTCTAAACCACATTAGCTATTTCTTACCATTTACGGTCCGTTTGGTCGTAGTTCCGTAATTGAAAAGAAAACGAATTTATTCTTGGTTTACGTATGTTACTATTTATTAATAAAAATATATCAAGGGTAGGTCTTGCCTATGTTAGGTGTTTCTCATTTTGTTTTTTTTTTGGATATATACCTATATATTTCGTTCACTTGAAATTGCAAAAAAAAAAAAGAAAGTGTTTTCATATCATCACAAGTAGGAATAATAGATTTGTTTTCTTCTTGTTTCCGAGGTTACAACTAAATCACCCGTTAATATACTTAGATTTAAAATATGAAATTGGTAAGCAACAACAGGAAAATCCAGAAAGAAATGAATATTATGGGATAAAATAAAAATTATAAAATTACGAAAATAAAATTAAGAGATTTTCTTCGTCTTCATGTACATAGTTTGTAGGATTCATCCCATATATTACCAAACAGGTCCATATTAATTTTATTTATAAATAAAAGGTAGTGGTTTGAAATATATATATATATATATATAGTTTTGAACCCTGTTTGAAAGGCGATCTCTCACACAATAGATCATCGAACAAATTGTTATTCTTTCTTCAAGTTAAAATTACATTTTAATTATAATACTCAAAACATTTAACCCGAATTAGAATTATTGATGCACAATACCGTAACTAAAATCCAAATTATTATACTTAATTCAACATCTAAAACCCAAAACTTAAAACATATGTCCATACTTAAAGTTTAATAACCTAAACTAAAACACAGATACGATCAATCAAATTAACAAGCAAAGAGTACTGACCTGCAATTGTTGCAGGTGTAGGCAAAACCCTTGATTTCCTTTTCACAAGCAATACAGTTGACCTCAAACTCATCTCCTAAATCTTCCACGCAATTGTTCATATGATGACCTTGTCTACAACACCATTGATTCCCAATCTCCATCTTCCTGGACTGGCTACTACTTCCACATCCACTATTAAGATTAACGGAAAAAGACAGTTCTTGCGATTTCCGTCATTGATGATACACTACGATCCCAGGATCTTCACTGCGTGTGATCAACTCTCTAATCGCTTCAACGAAAAGAGGAGCCTCATTTTTTGACTTATTAGATTCACTATAAAACGAAAGACGAGTTTTATAGAGAAAATCCTTGAGAGGATCCAATATAAGCTTTGAAGCTTCAAGATTATATTTCGATCCATCATCATAATCACCTTGGATTGAATCTTTGATGTCATCCCAACTCTTAGCCTTGTACCATTCACGGGTTCGATCATTATTATCGAGTTGTCGTAATTATTCTTCGAAAAACATCTTCCATAAGTAGGTGTTCTTCGGTTTACACTCGACGATAACAAGGCGTGTGTTTGGATAGATGAGATACTAACATTTGACAAATGATTGCGAAGGCGAGTTCTTGCGACGGTAATGGCGAGATCATGTTGTACTCTTTTGGAGGAGAGATTTGGATTTGATTTGGACCTAGAATGTTGAGGAAATCTTCGATAGATAGGAGAGGAGAACTCAATGAGGTTGCAATGAGGGTCGCGAATTCCGTCTTTCTTGTGTAAGGTGCTCCTTTCATTGCTATTATTGATCTTGGCTTGGCTTGATCGGACATTTTTTGTGTTTGATTGAGTTCAGTTTAAAGTCTTGTAGTTCAAAACAATGGAAAATATGTTGTGTGTGGAAGGAAGTTGTTTGAAGAGATGAATTATTGACAAAGTTATATGAAAATGAATAAATCAAATATCATGTGCAAGTTGGGAAAGTTTATTGTAAAGTAATTTTGTTTAGTGGATTCTTAAATTATAATATTTGAAAAATAAAGGTAAAAGGACATTATGACATTTGTGTTTTATTTGATGAAATATACAACATCTAATGCTCATAATTTTATCTTGTCTAATTTAAAAAACGACCGAATTGAAGGATATGATTAACTATCATCAAGTTGTATGAAGTCATTTTTTTTATTTATTATGTGTGCATAAATTTTCTTTTTCAATTTCTTTTAGTAAGATAACTTCTTTTTTTTTTTAATCCGCTGAGTCAGATGATGTGAAATGGAGCATGTTCGATGAACTACACAAGTAGATTAAAATAAAACAATCTAAGAAAATTGTCAAGATTTTTCCGTAATTGAGTGTTTAAGAAATCAGGCTTTAATTTGGATGAAAAATGCGAAGATAGTGCTTAAGAAATTATTGATGAAAATGTCATGATTCATCTTTAATTGACGAGAATTTGGTTATGGAAGGAGATTAGACTAATTAATTTATTTTTAGAGTAAATTACACAAAATCACTTTCATATATATATATATTTATTATATATATAGGGTCAGGATCCGGTAGGAACAACTCTTAGAGTAGGGAATAGGAACTCCTAGAATCCGTTTGATTAAAATTTGTACGTACATGATGGAAGGTGCATAATAAGCTTCCAAGATGAGAATCACATGATTGTTCATTTTTTATTATTCATTCATTAAATAAGATACAAATTAGGAAAACAGATTTCTTATTTTTGAGTTATCCAAAAATAAACATTGAAGCAATTGATCGTTAATATATTTTATAAGAAATTTGATCGTTAATATATTTTATAGAGAAATTTGATCGTTAATAAATTTTATAAGAAATTTGATCGTTAAATTTGTTAGGATTGATCGTTAAAATTTGTTTTGGTAGTTAAAATATGAAAAAAGACATTTTAACCACCAATTTTTCTCTATAAAATTTTAACGACCCACAAAAATTTAACGATGACTATATTAATTATATAAAAAATATTTTAACGACTAAATTCTCTCTATAAAATATAATAACGACCAAATATGAAAATAATGTATTACCATAATTTGATCGTTATTATATTTTATAGAGAAATTTTGGTCGTTAAAATATTTTTATCATAATTCTATTAGAGACAATATAATATTCTCATTAATTATTACCATAAACAATGTTAAATCTTAGACGTTCATCTATATTAATCCAACGACTATTAAAAATCCCTATTCCCTACTCTAAGAAAGATTCCTACGTTATCCTAACTATATATATCCTTTTTCATATGGCTGCTTTTTATAATATTTTTTTTACAAATAACCACCACTTGTTACGATTACAAAACTATAACAACAGAAGACAACCACTCGCCAACTCTGTTAACTATTCGTCGTGGGACATTTGGACCTACATGTTACTAATAATTAAAATGCATAAAAAAAAACTCACATGTATCCGAGTCTATTCACCATTTTAAAGAAAAGAGATAATATGACTCTTTTACTATATCCTCGTTTACAATTTCTTAACCAATTGAACTAAATTGTAAAAGTGTTTATTTTTATCAACTTTAGTTAATATTTCTCAATTTATCTAATATGCAACATTATGAGGGTTCTACGTTTAGGGTCACTGTCCTATCACCCTAGAATTCCAAGATCTATCACTAGTTATCAATTAACAATAAAAGGAATAAATCACGAAGTTCATATATATGTCTCATCCACTAATTTTTATTAATTCAATACACATTTTTCCGTACATCTCAAGATTCTCAACTTAGTCACATCCAATATTATTGTTTATCGTGTCATCTAATAAGTGTTCATGGACATGTAATTAAGGTGTCCTAATAAGGGAATTAGAAGATGTAAACTTATATGTTAATTTCTATGGTAAATTGTTTCCTTCAAAACTAGATTTCGTCCTTACCAAACAATAATATACCATAGAAGTATAAATTTTGTAAAATCTTGAATCAATTATCTATTGACCAGTTTCATTTATTAAAGACACTTACCATTTTTATAATTATATTCATTTTATTCAAAGGGTATTTTAGTAACTTTCAATCAAAAGAGATTTGCAAAAAAAATCAAAAGAGATATGCAATCAATTGGTCAAATTTCTCTACAATTTAAAACGGTAAGTAATTTAATGTCACTTAATTATTCACATTTAATGTTTCCGTTTTAATAGCCCAATACATAAATCTAAATTTCATAAAACTGTTATATCGAACGGTTACATTTGTTTATCATCTATGTACATCTTTACAATATTCTCGATTCAATTTTGTATAGAATTTCCTTGATTAAAATATTTACTACTCTTTTTGACATTAATTGTTATGATAAAAACTAGTTCGTAAATGTAAAACCCCCATATTATAAACATCTACACAAACGGTTCTCTATTGAACTCAAACAAAATTGATCAATCTTCAAATGGGAACAAACTTTCCCTACGCCATGCAAGTTCGTTGCAGGATCTCAATGTTGCTGTTGATGATAATCTACTTGCAGAATGCTGAACGAGCAATAATGCCTGTGATTGCCGGAGATTTGCTGTCAGAGAAGCCGAAAGGAACAGTGAAGACGATAAATGTCGTTGTCCATAGCTTCATATACAAATTCCATTGCTTTTTCTCAATTCATGATCTTTGATATATGTTTATGACACGATTCTTTTTGTTTATGTTGCAGACTGAAGATGGTGATATCGTAGATTGCGTTGATATCTATCAACAACCTTCGTTGAATCACCCCCTTCTCAAGAATCATACCATACAAGTATATCCTCACTTTGTATACATCTTTTTGTATTACTTTCAGGGCCTGTTTGGTATTCATATCGGTATATTATCCGTATATGACATATCAGAATTGATACATAATGTTAAGTTTTTCTTCGTCATCTTCTTCGTATTCAAAAACAGTTTTGTTTCTTAACCGGAGAAGATACCCTTACGATTTAAAGTGAGATTTTCACTCTTTTTATTTGATTATGACTGCAATTTCACATGATTTCTAGATAAGACCTACCAAATACCCCGCCGGTATACTGGAGAGTGTACATGATGCTTCTGCAACGGATCCAGAAACTCAGTTCGCAAATGAGCAATGCCCAATAAGAACTGTCCCAATCCGAAGAACATACAAGCGTGAATCTATTACAAGATCATGGAGAAGAAGCCTATCTTTTACTCAAACCAATGGAAGCAACTTGCAAGCCAAGGGAACCAATCATAAGGTACATTGGAAAAAATTATCCCACATCGAAACTATTCCTCATGTTACAAACTATGTCCCACATCGAAACTATTTCTCCAAATGGTAAACCTGACGAGAATCTGAAAAATTGTCATTCAGTATGCAATGGTATATCAAAGAACTGCCCAACAAGAAAGGTTTGGAGTAGCTGCAACAATCAACCTCTGGAACCCAAAGACGGAGCCTAACGATTACAGTGTTGCACAGCTTTGGCTAGCCTATGAAGATGGTGGTCAAGCTTTGGAAACCATTGAAGTGGGATGGCAAGTCTTTCCACGACACTACCGTGACAGCTCTACAAGGCTTTTTGTATTGTACACAGTAAGTACATATATGTCTTAATCAACTGATCCAATTTTCATTTGTGAAACCCTAATTAGTTGCTTGTGTTTATCAGAACAATGGTTTCAAATCATACTGCTACAATTTGGATTGCCCGGGTTTCGTCGTCGTTGATAGAAGTGTCACACCAGGGATCAAACTAGACACTTTGTCTTCTTACAAGGGGATACAATATGGTACGGAAATGACATTGGTTCAGGTAAGGAGTAATCTCGTACTGTATATTCAGATATGTATGCCAAACTGATATATGTATTGATATGTGTGATATGTTCCCACATCGACTATATATGTGTATCATGTGCATCTTCTCCACGACTTAGACCTGCTTAAAAAATTAATAATTTGTTGTGTGGTATCATTGGAAATGTTCCCACGTCGTATATGTATATTAAACTGATATTTGAATTGAGATGAGTACGTAAGTTCACTTGATGTGCATCTTCTCCGTAACTTGAACATGCCGGACATGAAAAATTAATAATCTGATGTGTGGTATCATCGTACAGGATATGGATACTAAGGATGTGTGGTTTTACATGGCAAGAAAACATGTCGGATACTGGCCGGCTTCATTGTTCACGCATCTAAGAAACGGAGCTAACCTAATTGCATGGGGAGGCGAGGTGTCTGAAGGGGCTAGCTCGACACATCCAACAACAACCGCCATGGGAAGCGGACATTTCCCTGAAGAGGGGATGGGAGGAGCAAGTTTTATGATGAAAATGCGGTATCTTGAGAGGAATCGTATTGTGTTTCCAGTAGCAACTTCGATGTCGTATATGAATACGGATTGGAACTCGTATCATGCCTTACCATTGTCCAGTGATCAAAAACAAATCGGGACGTATGGGTCTCACCTCTACTTTGGAGGTCCTGGACGTCACTAGCTTGTTAAGATCATCAAGTTACTACCTAATCTTATATATAATATGTTTGGTCTTATACATTAAGTTTTTTTTGCCAATTTTGTTCGTGTTACTTCGGGTTTCAACCTATTCGGATACAAACCGGTTTCAAGTTATTATCTTTAGTAATAATAAATACACTGAAGAATCCAATGTTACCTAACATTACCTAATATGCAATTTTAAATGAACTCAAATACAATTAAGCAAATGGGAAGTACTATCTCTTCCTACAGCATGAAAGCTCGTTGCAGGATCTCAATGTTGCTGTTGCTGATCGTATTTTTGCTGAATGCTGAAGGAGCAATTGCCTGAGATTGCCCAAAAACTGCTGTTGAACAAGCCTAGAGGAACGATGCAGACAATACGTGTATGTTTATGTACAATCTCCGTTGTTTTCTTGGTTAAGTATTTACTTGTTCTTCGTGTGTTTTTAATACGCTGTTTTGTTATGTGCAGAATGAAGATGGTGATGTGATAGATTGCGTCGATTTTTATAAGCAATCTTCTTTGGATCATCCTCTTCTCAAGAATCATACCATCCAAGTATGTTAAGACCACCTTAATTTGTTACAACAATTCTAAATTTCTTCCATGGAATTTTCATGTGTATTTCCTCTTAGGTCGATTTCTCCTCACTGCTTTGCTCCGATTTCCTTCCTTTCTCATTCATGCTTCTCTTCGATCGAGTTTTTGTGTCTCTTGTTCTGTTTCTACCTTTCTTTGTTATTTTGGTTTTTCAAATTATAACAGTTAGTTTGTCTGCTTAATTTAGTAGTCTATGTTTACGTGAAAAGAGAAGGTCTATTTTGATTTAACCATAAACAAAAAATGGATTTAGCCACTTTATTCAAATTTGTCTAGGTTGTAGAATATTTATGTTTAATCCTATTATGGTTGCTAAAGGGTTTTTAGACACGTAATACTAAGTTTGTGATGAGATGTAAAGGAAGAAACCGTCTCTCACACCTATAACAAAATGCATTGTGAGCCTAATGTATACATACTTGCGTTACTACCCGTCTCCTTCTACAGCCAATCGATTTTAGGATGAAGCACGGCACACGTGTCCTCCACATCGTAAGTCCTGAGACCGAGGTATAAAAATAAACTAACAGTTTGTTATGCCGGGCGAGCTACTCGACTAGGAAAAAGCTTTCTAGATGAGACCTTCTTCATACCGAACTGGCCAGCTTGAGAGAGCAAATGCCCAGAAGGAACTGTTCCAATCCGTAGGTCATACAAGAACGAGTACTCTAATTCACAATTTCCGCGAACAAATTAATCGTTTACACAACAACGCAATGACAAGAACGACCAGGGAAGCAATTCACTCTAAAAACCCAAAATAAAATATTGATAAAAATGGAAAAATAAAAAGCTTCTCTTGCACGGTTCAGCTTTGGCTCCGGTATGAAGAAGCTCCTGAAGCAGAAGAACTCATTGTAGCAGGATGGCATGTATTTCCACAGCACTACAATGACAACAAGACAAGACTTTTTTTTACTGTAAACAGTAAGTGCAAAATGCAAACCCTAATCCTTATATATTCAAATTGACTCAACTGATCAGTACTAATCCAGACATGGATTATCAGAACAATGCTTACAGAACATACTGCTACAACTTCGACTGTCCAGGCTTCATCATCGTCGACCCAAACGTCACCCTCGGACAAGTCGTGCCGGAGATATCTTCCTATCGAGGAGAGCAGGTTGCAATGGACGTAGCACTATTTGTGGTAAGTAGATTTAACATTACGTTGTAACACAAATCACATTTTATTACCGTTAATATTAATCGAACCCATATATATTTTAATCGTCTTCCTGATTCATCTACATAATTTGTGTTCAATTAATTCCGCACATGAGTACTAAAGCGAAATTGAGTTTAATTAATTCTAAAGTCGAGTCCAAAAACAAAATTGATTTTATTTAATTTCGCATTTATGGTCACAAAAAGAGAAATTGATTTTAATCAATTTTGTACTTGGACCCGAAATTCCCGAAATTGAAATTAAGTTTAATTAATTCTGCACTTCGAAATTAGTTATAATTAAATAATTCCGCACGTTGTCCCCGAACTTTAATTGATTCCGCATTTGTAGTGCGAAATCGAATTTAATCAATTCCACACTTGGACCTCAAAATTGAATTTTTAAATTACCGGTTTGATTCCACACATAAAATGCAAAATTGAATAATTTTTACAAATAAAATTCATAGGTATGTTTAACACGACCCTTTATTACACAATGATTTATCTATCTTCATTGATCAAGATTCGAAAACAAAGAATTTGTGGTTTTTCCCTGGAATCAAAGCCTGTTGGGTACTGGCCTGGTTCGTTGTTCAAAGAATCAAAGATCTAACAAATGGAGGCAACGTAATTGCTTGGGTAGGAGAGGTGGCTAGCTTGAGTTTTCCGACACCAACCGCCATGGGAAGTGGGTACTTTCCCGGAGAAGGATTCCGAGAAGCAATTCAAGCTATGTACGCCAAATGCAGTATCTGGATAAGGATGATAATATAATAATTCCGGGTGTAGAATCGATGTCTTTTATGAATACGGATTGGAGCTCGTATCGTACCTCGGGGTTGGCATGTGAAAACCCAGGATTTGGAGTGCACTTCTACTTTGAAGGTCCTGGAAGTCATTGATATAGATCGATTTCATGGAAAGAGAATAATTCATTTTGACACTCATGTTTTATAAAATTCCAATATGTCGGAAACCTTACACCCGGATTTTAATACTTGATTTCTTCCTAATATTGGAGCTCTCACATTGATTTAAAATATATAGCATATTTCAAGCCTTGTATATTTGATATTTGATCGATGGAATACTACTTCTATTATCGACCAATTGTCTTTAAGATGAAACACGTTGGACTTACATGCTAAACCTACTCCTCACTATATAGTATATACATATACCTGGAATTTAAATCTTTGACAATATTATATAAAGGGTCCACTAAATGGATAATAAGTTCCCACGCCTTATTTTTTGAATGAGCTTTGATCTAGCCTCTTCTATTTTTATTAATGAGCACCACTCTTTATCTTCTATTTTCTTTTCTTTGATCATGATATTAAGTCGTAGGTTCTTTGCCATATGTATCTTCTTCATCGACCTCTGTTTATCCTTTCTTTGTTTTAAAACCGATTTTAGGAGTTTCAATTTTGAAGAGTCCATTAATGCTGGTGGTGGAATTTAAAAATTTTGGATAAATTACGATTTTACGATATTACAAATTGGTTATTGAACTGAGTAATAAAATCGATTATAAAAAGGAGATGTTAAAGATGAGAATTGAAATAAGAATATTGGGCAATAAAAATGGGTATTAAATACGGTTATGTTAGAACCTAATTATTTTGTAATGTGTTTGGACAATCTATATACCTTTTCTTAGACTAATTTTTATATTAAATCACTAATGAAATTAATAATTTTTTTTATTAAAATTATATTTTAAAAAAGTAATTGTACTGGTTATTCTTTTAAAGTAAAGTAAAGATTTGATCAAACAACTGTGTTGAAGAAGTTCTATTTTAAACTAAAATTTTTAATATAAAATAGTAAAATTTGTAGTATAATAAAAAAAATAAAACTTTTCAAATAAACTATTTTCTAACATAAAACTTGCAGATAAGCTCTATTGTTACTATTCTTTATTTTCCACTATATATATATGGATCACTTATTTATGACGAATTTATCAATTTCTCACATTCCTATAAGCAAAAATCCCCTTCCTTATTCCAGGTAACCATTCAATCGATTCATCTTGAAAATAAAAAATTAATTGTTGTACATCCTTAACGTGTTCTCATAATCATTCGATTTTAAAGGGTTAGATACAATCAAGTATCGGTGATAAATTATTAGTTTTATGTTATCTGTTCATTTTATCATATAAAAGTTTATTGATATTTGTGTTATTGTAAATGAAAAGGATAGTTTTACATACATCATTGACATACGCAAGTTTCAAATCATTTATCAACAAATACTCGTGCAAAAGATAAAAGTATAAACTAGTTAATATTTAGTATTACAACTAGCTTAGTATCCGTGTTTGTACGGTGTTGGGAAAAATACAAACAAAATAGTTATTAATATAAAAAAAATTAATATCATAATAAAATAAATATAAATTTAGATAAAATTATATAATAAAAATAACAATTCACGAGATTCAATTTCCTCCGTGATGCGGGAGGCCGGGAGCATCGAAGGAAACTCTTCAAAGGTAACATAGTAAGAATGAAATACTAAAATGTCCAGGATGGACTTTGTCCATACACGTGTTTGTGTGTGGGTCAACGGACCGGTCTGACTTTGTACATGCATAGTTTCAATATCATAATTTAGACATTATTTAAAAAAAATGATACAAACATTATAAGATATAACTTGTTTATATCGATAATAAGGCAAGTTATCTTCCTATAAACTCATAAGTATATTTTTTTTATTAATTTTTGAGAAATTTCGGATGATGTCCTTGTAATTTAGTGTTTTTTAAATTTTGTCCAAATGATTTTTTAGTACAGATGGTACCCTTGTGTTTTAATATTTTTCGAAAAATGTCCAATTTCCTTTAAATTGTAAAGGGATGTCAACTTAAAATAATTTAAAAAAAAATTATGTGCAAAATATTTAACCTCTTCTTTCTTTTTTATAAAAAGAAGTTTTTTTTTTCTTCTCATTTAAAAAAAATATTTTATTTAAACGAAAATGAACATTTTTCGAAAAATATTAAAACACAGGGGCACCATCCGAACTAAAAAACCTGCGGCAAAATTCGGAAAATCTCAAGGATATGAAATTTCCCTTAATTATTTTATCACTACTTTATTATTATTTTTTTATATAAAAATACAATTTATCACAAATTCACAATGGGCAAAAAAACTACTTTTCTATAGGAAGATTATTAGTTTAAATTATATTAGTGTCAATTTCTAAACTGTGAAATGAGTTGAGAACTCAATATTATAATCGAAATAATACCATTTATGAAAAACAAGAAAACCAAGGATATGAAATTGCTTTAAGAATTTTAATATTTTAAATATTAAAAATTCCAAAAAGTTAATTTTTCAAATTTTTTTAAAAAAAATTGCTGTGCGTGTATACTTATTACAGCCTCTAATCAAATGTATAATGTATTTTAACTTTTAAAATTTGTTCAAGTATGACATTCTACATTTTCTACATTACTAGTATGAAACGTGGTAGTAATTTTTTTTTTTAAAACGGAAAGCGGTTATGTTAGGCTACCTTCTCAAGGTAGTTCAACCTAAAACATCCTTGCGGATGAGGATACGAAGTTCGAGATCATCAGAAAATTGGTGTTGGGGGTCGAGATTTTCAAGTGGGTCAATCGGTCAGCAACACAGTTGATTTCTCTGAAAACATGTCTGATCTGGATTTTGTCAAAAAAACAAAAATGTCATTTTAGTCATTGATACGATTATTAAATACTTACTCAGATCGCGACAAAAAATTTGTCGTTTTAGTCATTGATACGATTATTAAGAAAAACATCTTATTACAAAAATAGTTAATAAATATATAATTTTCAATGATTTTTCTCGTAACTCTCAAATAATAATCTTGAAATATAAAATGTCATTTAAACTAGACCAAATTCCAAATGTTATAACTATATTTATTTTGCAATCGGAGGAAATATATTTATCAAATATGGTTTCAAGGAAGTGTCGTTTTTAATTATGAATACTTGCCCCTTCAAGAAAAGGATTGTTTAAGGCCCGACGTCGGATATTAACGTATAACTGGCACGGACTAAGATTACAGTTTAAGATATGACCTCATAGTTTCATTCCACGCCATACAAAAAAATGATGTTGACGCACAATTTCGACACGCATCAACGTCAAATTTTAATATACTTTTTTTTGGGGGATTCCGAAAATTCAACTTTGACGCACAGTGAGATTACCCGTCAAAGTGAATCTCTGATGCACAGTCTCGATCAGTTCGCATCAGTAAATCAAACATCGTGTATCTAGCGGGCTGGAAAAAGTATCAATATTTGTAATAATAACTGGCTAATATTAATTGATACTCCTTTTGATTCTCAATAATTGTCATTAGAGATTCAAAAATTTAGCTCAATTTTTTTAAAAGAAATTTGGTTCACAATATATGACATTACCGGTATATTTAATACTCCAACCTTTCACAAATAAAATTTCACCTATTTTTTCAAATATTATTTGTATTTTTAAAACACTATTATCTACCCTCCTCGTATATTTTAATAATATTTTATATTATTATATATCATTAAATATTATACCTTTTATTTTTAATTTTCACAATATGTGTTTTTACTCTCAATACAATTATTAGGAACCGGATTTTCATAATATATGCGTTTTTACTCTGATTACAATTATTGGGAATCCCTATAAAAAATTATTGGGAATCAGGAGGGGAATAAGTAGTTTTACCAATGCCATTTCTTACTTATCACCACATTATTGACAGTCATTATGGATACTTGTAAACATTAATTAGTTAACATTAATTACTTACAAAGAAAATACTTCGTAGTTAACACTAATTGATTGTATAAAAAAAATTTCTGGGTAAAGTCTTTTGCCTATATAAGTATACCAAATTGAGGCGTTCCTTGTCGATATTTGAAGTTCAGATTCTTTAATATTTTGGATATTCCATAGCCATGAGAAATCTATGCAAGATCTCGATGCTTTTGGTGGTCATCATTTACTTGCAGAATGCCGAGGGAAGAAAGCTAAAGGTTGCTGGAAACTCATTGTCGGAAAAAGCTAAAGGAACATTGAAGACAATCATGGTAGGATACAACTGCAATTCTTCTTTATCTTTTTCTTGATTGATTATTGATATAATGATGTGTAATTGAAACTCAAAGTTTGTTTATTTGTCTATGTGTAGACTGAAGATGGTGACGTGATAGATTGTGTCGATACCTATAAGTAACTTTCTTTCGATCATCCCCTACTTAAGAATCATACAATACAAGTATGTTACCGACCACCTTATTTTTTGGTACAAGAATTAATTTTCTTATTGAGGTTTGAATTCGATACTTTCTAGAGATGTTTAGAATAATTTCAATGCTTTTTCGTAATAGATTTCTTCTTTTATTTTCGGTAATAGGAATTCTAGATATGGACTATAAATGCCAAAAAAGTGAATAATTTCAATGCTTTTCCGCAATAGATTTTTTCTTTTATTTTCGGTTTCCTTGTTTTCTTTTCTCCACTTGAAAAAGGGTCGATTTGTCTATCGACTTATGTGTTAGATGGCTGAGCCCGACGTAATGTATATGGTCTATGTTGGACTACTGGTTTCGGTCGATTCACCATTAAGTTGGCCGGGTTTGAATTTTTGTTGGCCCATTTGTTAGGCACAATTGATTATATATATGTTTATAATCTATTTTAAAATGGTTTTCAGTTCTTTTAAATATCCACTTGATTATTGTAATTAATATTACAAAATTTAGTGCAAAACATTATCTTGATAGTGTCACCGGACGTAGTCATGAAATTTCATATCCTTTCCTCTCTGAATTGCATGATAATCAACCTCTTATTATGTTAGGTAAGTCTAATTCATTGATATCTTTTTTTAATTAGAAATATGTGAGGACTCAAAGACAAATTTATGGTGGTCAAAATAATCTATCAATATAGTCGAGTTTTGGGATACATGAACTTGAATTACAAAATTTAATAACCGAATTATTTCACATGCAAAACCCAACACCGGTTACCCACCACCTTTAATTTTCCGCCGGCTGCCATTTTGATTTTCATACATTCCGTTAGACTCTATAACCCAACGACATTAGTCGCCGACAACCTTAAAAAAAAAACAAATTTTGTAATCTAGCTTTATTTATTTATTTATTTTTAATGTTCGCGTCCTTATGTATCTTGCTTAGTAATTGGTAATTTATCTCAATGTTTTCAAGATGAGACCAACATCATACCCCATTGGCTTTCTGGAGAGACCAAATGATGCTTCTGTGACAATTTCCCAAACTTGGTCTGCAAATGAGAAATGCCCGGAAGGAACTGTTCGAATCCTTAGAACATACAAAGACAAGTCTACTTCAGCAGTTTCGCCAACAAGTCCATCGTTTATGCAACTCAATGGCACCAACGACCAAGCAAGCAATCATCGGGTACGTAATTAGGAAAATTCGGAATGATATCGGGAACTATAAGACAAATAGCCTTTTCTTATTAGGAGAAAACACATCTCTTTTGCTAGTTTGATTGGTAAAAAGAGCTCATGAGTTAAAATAAACCATAATTTTTAACCGCCTATGTAAAAATTGGAGGAGCCTAGTTTGTTTTCAACATAATAAATTTTTGAAAAAAGGCATAAAACAAAGAAATATAATACAAATTATTATCGGAAAATTTAAAATCTTTGTACATCCGAAAAAATCTATACCGGAAGCTATTTTTTCGAAATTTCCCAAAAATTTTAGTGTAAGAATAAAACCTTCTTCTTGTTCAGTTTGCTATGGCATATCAAAGAACTCAACAACAAGAGAGGTTTGCAGTATCTGCAACTATTAACGTTTGGGACCCTAAAACGGAGCCCGCGGATTACAGTTCAGCTCAACTTTGGCTCGGCTATGAAGGAAGTCCTCAAGATCAAGAAATTATTGTAGCGGGATGGCAGGTAATTTTGATATTTTTTCCAAAATTTTTTTTATGCAGTTTATTTAGAATTGTTGTAACAAATCATTTCAACACAGGTCTTTCCACAACACTACAATGATTACAAGACAAGGGTTTTCATATTGTATACTGTAAGTACCCTAATTCTACACTGAGACAAAAATTTGTGAAAATAATCTCACGTCGATTAAAAATGTTCTTACAGAACGACGGTTACAGAACATATTGCTACAATTTGGACTGTCCGGGTTTCATCATTGTCGACCCAGATCTCGCCCTAGGGCAAGTTGTTCCGGAAATATCTTCTCGTGGCGCAACGCAAATTGCTATAGACGTAGTACTATTTGTGGTAAGTAGACTAACCTCGCTCTGTTGCAACTTTGAAAACGAAATGAGAAAAAAATACAAATGAACATTAAAATAAAATGTAAATAGACTGAATTCGTTTTCATTTTGTTTTGTTTTAGAAGTCGCAACTAAATGGCCATTGTTATTACATTTGTAGAGTAATGAATGACATTTGACATGATATTTATTTATCAATATTAAACAGGATTCGAAGACGAAGAACTTATGGTATTACTTGGAGAAAAAACCGATTGGATACTGGCCTGGTTCATTGTTCAAACATCTAACAAATGGAGCAAACATAATTGCTTGGGGAGGGGAAGTGGCTAGCACGAGTCATCCTACCGCGACAACCATGGGAAGCGGATCCTTTCCGGAAGAGGGTTTTCGGGAGGCAAGCTACATGCGCTATATGCATTACCTAGATAAGGATCAACATGCGGCAATTCCTGATGCAAATTCGATATCTTATAGTAATACGGAGTATACCTCGTATCACACCACGCCATTAACGACTGAAGAACAAGAAGGAAATCAGGGTGGGGCATTATTCTTTTTTGGGGGTCCTGGAGTTCCTAAAGAAGATTAGGTGAAAATTCAGATTGAGCAAAGATATCATTACGTATGTGTTGGAACAAACATGCAAATTCATATTGAAATTAGTTGTTGGAGATTTTTGATGGTATATTTGAGGGTGTTCATCTTATATTGGGAATCTATGCCATGAAATGAGTCAACATCGGCTAATTTTGCAATAAGTTACGAGGTTGAGCCGAGTAACCGAGTAATATAGCAAACCTATAGTATATTTCTAGTCGAATGAGCCAAAGTTTGGAATGCTCAAGCTCGGTTCTTATAAACAAGTCCACTCCGAACCGAGCTTAAATTTTAACCAACCTTCAAAATGTGTTCATATTTAACTCATTTAGAATATGAACGTGATCACACTAAACTTTTTCCGATTTGTGGCTAATGATCACTGTTAAAATACATTTGGGTGAATTGGGTAAGTGAGCTTTTTTTGCCCTAGTAGTGTAGTTACAAGTAGCCTCTTTTGTTTACACAAGCCCAAACTCAATCGATTACAAAAGCCCAATCGATTTGGGTGAGTTGAGTAATGAGTTCTTGTCATTTGGGATTTTTGAACTCTGACATGCCTACCCCACCTTTTTTTACCAACTCGACTAATTGAACTTGAAGGTGGTTATTTTTTTAAGTTATACTTAATATCTAATTACCCAAACTAGTGTAACGTAATACACAAGTTTGATTTACACAAATTACCTAAATTCGATACATAATTCCGATTTACCAAATTTGTAATTACCCAATGATTTACACAAGCCATCTCGATTTACACAAACCCTCGTTCGATTTACCCGAGTCTTCATTCGATATACATGAGGCCTCTTTCGATTTACACAAGCCCTCTCGATTTACACAACCCCTTTCGATTTAGACAAGAGACTACAATGTATTTACACAAAGTCACAAACAATAAGAAATTAGTATAAAACCAGATTTTCTTTCGATGCGGAAAAATGTCTTATAAGTTTATCATAATCATAACTTTCAATCAATCACAAATAACCAAAAGGATGATAAATTGATGCACTCGATAATCCATATATTATCTCACTCATTATCATGACCTAATTCATGAAAACTTCAAGTTCAATGCTTCAACGTTACAACATGAGTTTTACACTGAGACACAATAAATGATAAATCTGACACAAGAAAAACCACTGCAAGTCATAAATTCAGAGTTAAACAATGATAGTTTTGCTATTCTATACACAACATGAGAAGATTGAAATTGAAATTTCCTTCAGCTTTGTGAAACTTCTCTACTTAATTTAGTGGCAAACTGACAAAGTCGAGAGGGAGATGTGTAAAGCTCTGAGATGGACCATAAAAGTGAGGGAATCCATTGTTGTCTCATTTCTACAAGTAAAGTAGACTGGGATGACAACTTGAATGTATTCAATCTTGTACAAGTTACCTGGATAAAACTGAAGAGACTTGCAAAGTAGAGGTGTAAAAATTTACCTTTTGCCTCATCGAGTAACTAATGGCTTCAAAACCAAGGAATTCTTCAACAAGAGACTTAAATTTCATCCTGAAAACACCCGTAAATCCAATGTCCTTTACCAAAACAAACATACAAACTAAAAGAATCAAACAATAGCTAATTCACTAATAAGAGTGATTTCTGTCAAGTATAGATGTGAATGATATGATACCTACACAGGATATGTGACACCTAGTCTAGTCTGCAAGTACAATATTTGTATATGAAAAATTAGATCATAATCCTCAATCAGAATTTCGAAAAACTTTAACATAACAAGCTAATTCAATGTAAATGAAAGATAGGAGAAGGAGAATGAACCTTGAAGGATTAACACAAACGCAATCTTGGCTGCTCTCCCCCAAGCCTCATTCGATTGACGCAATCTGGATGGTAGGGATAAGTGATTTACACAAGCCCTTATTCTTACCGTACAAGATCGTTTTTCCCTCGCTATCCTTCACTGCTCTCTCCCATCATCTGATTGCTGCTCACTCTCCCTCCTCCAATGCACACAATTAACTACTTCTTCCACACCGGCCTCGACGCTAGTATATCCGCCGGTGTCTTCGACTTCACTTTCGTCGTCGATTTTCTAGGAGAAGAAATTATATGAGAAGAGTGAATTTGACAGAGGAAATGAAAAATGAAAAACGAATAGGTTAATAATTTAAAGAAGGTCCAACTTGCCCCTTCACTTATTTAAATATTATCGATTGATTAAGTCATTTTTCGTTAAAAATTAATCCGAAAAGTCTAGGAATCTAGCTTGTATTTCAGATAAAAAAAAAACCCTATTAAATGGGAAAGTTAAATTTTTTTTTTTTTTGCTTTGAGTTCTTAAATAGTCTTAGCTTGACCAATTTCTTCTTTTTTTTTTTTTTTCCCTTCCTTAAACTGCTACAAAAAATAGTTAAAAGTTCATCTCAAAATCTTCTAACACTTATTTGTAAATTAATAACTTAAGGAGTTTCAATTTTAAATATGCATGGTCATCAATACTAAATAAAATTACATCTTGATATCTTGTCGGTAACTCAAGTATTTAATTTGCGGTATTTATTAAGATAATTTTGTAAGAGTGATGTTATTCAATTAGACAAAAAATAACGAAACGATGAATGCAATTGAAAACCGGATGCGGGACAGGTGGATCGATATTGGTGTGGCCGGGAGGCGGAGTACGATTGTGTCCGGTGTGATTTCGCGAACATGTAATCGTTTCTCCAACGTTTGAGTTTTGACATATTTAGCTTTTGGGACACACTCTCACTACGTCTGCACATTCTCATTGAGCCTACGAGGCGTATATGTGGTGGTGCACGCAAAACTAAATTCAATGTTTGAATACAACAACTAGAATATAATCATTGGGGCAATGTTCAAATTTTACAAGAAACTAACATGAGGAGTACTCCAATTACGCCTACGGGACACACTCGTAGTGGGAACGGTAGGTGCACTACTATAGTAACACACTCATATAATAATAACGAGCTAAGCAAGTCTGTAAGACTTACTTGAACTGGTCGACGACCGACCATTACCCGTTAGTGTCTACACGTGAAATCAATATCAACTACATGATCAAACAGGAAAACGTCTTAGAAACATATTTCTACCACTTAGATAACTTCTAGAAAGTTCCTAGATTTGAAAGTTTTCGGAAAGAAAGAATAAGAAACCCTAACTCTTAAAAAAAGTACCAAAATGACCCTACCTTTTCCTAAATTAAAGTTCCAAAAAGTGCCAAAAGCGGCTCTAAGTATCTTGTATAACCCAACAACACATCAAAACAATAAATACCATAACGGGTTTGAAAGTTCACTCGAACTTACAACTTAAGCCAAAACCTTAAGGAACCTTCTTTCATAAACAAGTCAATCATATTACCCTACTTTGGCCTAGCATATACACCTTCTACTAAATTCCAAAAATTCCGAGAAAATTCTTAAACGTCTATGATACTTCTAACTAGAATGATCAAAATCCACAAACACCTATCCATAAGATCCATGCAAAATTCCAAAGTTGCTTTCAAGAACACTTAGTTCCATACTTAGCCAATTTCGATCCCCTTATTTTTCAGCAACTGTGTTTGGACCCAACTTCCAAATATCATAAGTCTTAATCTAAGCGTTGATCTTTCCCAAATTTTAACACCATAAACTACGGACTACCATCTATAACATATCAAAAATTCATATGTAGATGAGGAGTTTAAAGTACCTAAAGTTGATCCCAAAGTTGATTGCTCGAATTTGGAATTCTGAAAAACTGGCACAATTCAAAACCCACGCGTCCTGAGTTTGATTCTTGCGAGCGGCTAAAACTGGAAATTTGCACAAGAACACTAGATCTAGTGATCTAGTGTTCGAATCCTGTGAGAGACTAATTGAATTTAATCAACCAACTCTCCCATGCACGTGTACGTTAGGAGGAAAGAAGGAAGAGGAAGAAGGTCATACATTCTCCTACGCCGCTGCAGACAAGGAAGCAAGAAGAGAGGTCTCACGATCTCGGCTTTGGCATGTAGCTGCCCGTGCGTGGAAGAAGAAGAGATAGAGAAGGCCGGTTGATCCTCATGAAGAAGAAGGAGAACAGACCAAGACTTGTGCTTTGTTGCTACTAGGCTGGATAGAGAGAGATAGACTTGCTTTGTAATTACTCATGCTAGTGGGCTTTGTTGCTACTAGTCCGATTCTTATTAATTCAAAAGAAAAACTAGGTAAATCGAGTAGGCTCCTGAATTAAAAATATTCGATTATTACAGTCATGCATCCTCCAAAAAAAAGCACAAAATTTTAACATGATAAAATTACTCCCGTACCTTCTACAAATTATAAAATTATCATCGGAACTCTTATAAATCATTAAATAAAAATCTTATATAAGTATTAAAGGAGAGTCCTTCTTTGCCACGTGTCAGCACCAGATTTAACGCAGGCTAAAATTTATTTTAAAAAGTTAATTATTTTAAGTTGTTAATATAAATTATTGTCGAAAATCCAACAAAATCTTTTTAAAAAGTTATTTATCTAGATTATTAAAAAATCAGATTTGTAGAATAAAAAAATCAGTAATCTAAAATGTAATTTAAATATATTTATTGAAAATCAGAGATTTAAAAAAAAATATAATATATATTATGTTAACTATGGATTCAGATTTATCAAAAAAATATTAAATTTTCCATAACAAAAGCACTTAATCCCCATTTTTAAAAATCTTAAATTCACTTCAAAATCATGAATGTAGATCCTCCGTAACAAATTACTATATATTTTGAATGCCATTTTAAAAAATTTTCAATTAATCTATAGCTACGTTGATTTATCAAATCTAAAGTTAACAATTTATTTAAATATTCAATATCATCTACTATTATATTTTACAAACTGAAATTTAAAAATAAATTTGAAAAATAGTTGTAATTTGTATATGTAATTTTAAATCAAAAGTCCGCACAAGGTGTGGGTATTACACTAGTATTCGATTATTACGGTCATGCATCCTCCAAAAAAAACAAAATTTTAACATGATAAAATTACTCCCGTACCATCTACAAATTATAAAATTATCATCGGACCTCTTATAAATCATTAAATAACGTAGATTGATGTAGATTGCTGAATCAAGTAAACCAACGGTTCAGATTACTCCGTAGCTCCTAACAATATCACTATGTACATAAATTATAACCTTTGTATACTCGATTTATATATAATATATACATTAGATATATCCTAATATATAAGATCTCCATATACTAATGTTTGGTTGGTAAGTGATATTTAATGTTCTTTTGATTTGATTTGATTTATATTTATAATAATTAATTAATATTAATGGGTAATGACATACATTTATCAATATAAATTGATAATATTATATTCCTTAATTTGGATATTCTTGTCCAAACTTGTCCCGATATACATCTATAAAATTGAGGTGCTTCTCATTCATATTTGAAGCTTTGAACCTTCAATATTTTGCATATTCCTGTAAACCATGAAGAATATATCCAGGATCTCGATGTTTCTTGTGGTGCTGATGATTTGCTTGCAGAATGCTGAAGGAAGAAAGCTAAAGATCGCTGGAAACTCAATAAAGCCTAAAGGAACATTGAAGACAATCACGGTAGTCTTTCTCTATATATGCATGCTTATTTATAAATCTTTGATTCATAACTCATAGCTTATTTGATTTGTTTATGATACAGAGTGAAGATGACGACGTGATAGATTGCGTTGATATTTATAAACAATCTTCTTTGGATCATCCTCTTCTCAAGAATCACACCATACAAGTATGTCACCACTACATATTCTGTTAGATTAATACAAACAAACATCTTTTATAGTAGGATTTTCTTTAGAAATTTTTTCTTCTTCTTCTTATAAATGAATCTCTTTTTAAAATATTAATTATTTTTTTTAAATATTTTATATATGGTGTTTGGCTGTTTTAAAAAAAAAAATTAAAGTTGGGGCTCTTTTTCAATTTTGATAATTAAATTGGTTATTTTATTACATTTTTCACTTAAATTACGGTACCATACTTGATTATTTGATTTATTAAAACTTAAAAAACATATTCATCAAAATTGACAATCTAGCGATGAACTGAAATTTTAAAACTATTTATAGGAGTAGATAATTTTATAAATGAAACCCATTTATTTATTTATTTTTTATGTCGGGGATTCTTTTTTACAATTTTATAACAATAATTGGTTATTTTACTGAAATTATGTTACTATACTTACTTATCTTTATATTCTTATTTTTTTTTTTTTACCATTTATGAACTGATTTTTTATTTATTTATAGGAATAGATAATTTTTACAAAAAATTGTAATTAAAATAATGATCGACAATATTAGGCTTATATTGTCTTTTTGCATGCTTATGTCGGCTAAATGGTACTGTTTGCTATGCTATGTAGATGAGGCCTAGTTCATACCCGACTGGCCATTTAGAAAGAACAACGCCCGATACTTCCACGACCGTCTCACAAGCTTGGTCTGAACAAGAGGAATGTCCGGTTGGAACGGTTCCGATTCGAAGAACAAACGGTGTCGAGTCTATTTCACTAGTTCGACAAAGAAAACTACCTATCGACGAAAAAAACGAACAACCCCAGAAGGTAAGTACATGTTTGGTTGCAAGAGTAATCTCTAAGGCATATATGTTTCGAAAATAATTAGTTGCTCTTGACTCAGTTTGCGGCAGCATTCCAAAGAACTTCGGGTCAAACGATGTTCGGATTAAGTGCGATTATAAGCTTGTGGCAACCCACGACACAACCATCCGATAGTAGCGTCGCTCAACTTTGGCTTGGCTATGAGCCCGGATTTGATCAAACCGAGTCTGTTGAAGCGGGATGGGAGGTAAAACCACTATACATATATACATGCACGCATACATCGTCGTTTCAAGGTATATATATGTTCATACATAAATATCCGCTTTGTCTATATAGGTCAATCCACACCATTATGGTAACGGCATGACAAGACTTTTCATAGCGTACACGGTATGTGATGTCTTAAGAATTGATTAATGTGGACCTTAAACATAATTTACGTATTGGATTCTGACCTAACGCATATACGTTCGACAGAACAACAACTACCAAACATACTGCCACAATATGGACTGCCCGGGCTTCATCCTCATCGACCGACGCGTAACCCCCGGAGCCTCATTCAACAAGGTTTCATCATTCAAAGGACCAGGCTATATGATAGACATAGGATTATTCCGAGTAAGTCGAACTAAACATAACCCTAAAATCACGTACTCAACAATATATATATATATTCAAGAAACGTATGATTGATCAATCGTAATGCAGGATAGTGAAACAAATAATTTATGGTTTCACTAAGGAGGAAAGGCGATTGGATATTGGCCATCTTCATTGTTCAAACATCTGCAAAGCGGATCAAACGCCATCGGATGGGGAGGAGAGGTTTACTCAGCCGAGAGGACGTCGTCAACCGCCATGGGAAGCGGACACTTCCCCGAAGAAGGAGGAAGTTATTTCAGTCAAACGCAATTCGTAGATGTGAATCAAAATGTGGTTAAGCCTTACACAAATTTGGTCAAAATTACGAATACAAATTGGAACTCGTATCATGCCTTGCCGGTCACTGTTGACTCTACGGCCGGCGCACATTTCTTCTATGGAGGGCCCGGAGGTCATTAGTCAAGTTCGGGAAACATATGATCCCATGCATGTATAATATATGAAAATTTTAAATGATGTTCCTATGGATTGTTTTGAGGCTGTTTAAGGATTTTTATTATTTATAAATTAGTTAAAATAATTTTATTTATCAAGTTAGTTTTTGAATATTTATCAGATAGTTAATTTAATTTAGAATTGTTTGTAAGTTCAAAGAATCGTTCCTGATAACGAAATAATTTTAAATCAATTAAAAAAAAGTTTGATTAGAGTTCTTTTAACTATGACTATATATCTAAAATAAGATATAGCTATCATATCGTAGTATCTTTATAGATTATAAATAGATTTGTTCAATAGTTTTCATTAATAATTGACTATGTAAATCTTTTCATAACATTCATTTGAAGGGGAAAAAAATTAATATCATTATAATAAGGGTTGTGTTTGGCAATAATGGTGAAAACACTAGTGTTATGTTAGTGTTTAGAAGTGATTATGGGAGGATTTGTGGTAAACACTAGTGTTTAGTGTTTAAAAACGTTAACGAGTGTTTGTTTATACAACGCAATTAAACTATTGTTTTCAGTTTGCCATGTGCATATCACGTGCTTGAATAAATATGTGTAGAGACTGTTAATTTTTTGGTTTCTCTTCACTGAGAGAAAATTGAAGACGATGAAGAGGATTCGAACGAACCGATCGCATCGTTCTCTTGAATCCTAGCCATTCGTTGACGCAGCACAATTATCTCAGCCCATATCGCATTGTTCTCTTGGTTGCTTCTCCTAATCCTCTCGTACAATTCCTTTCTTGATTGACTTGTTTCCGTCGATGAATTGAATTAGGGTTAAATGGATAAGAGGGAGACTTCTTGAACTTCTTCAAGCTGTAAACTAATGGCCGAATTGCAACGATTTCCCCTCCCAATCTCTCACTCTAACACTGGGATTGTGAATGACTTCCGGCAATGATTAAAGCTTCTTTTTTGTCGGAGAAATTTGTGTTGATGATCGGTGGTCTGGTGTGAGATCCAATGGAAGACAAAGTTGTCTGCGAGTTGCACTGCGAAACCCAAGAAAGGGCGCTCGTTACTAGCAAGGTGCAGGGTATTTTTTTAAATTATATAACAGGTATTTAGCGTAAATAGTGTAAAAGGACATGGGTAACAGAGTAATTTTCTACTCTGAAACACTCAAAACCCGCCCCAAACCCTTCTCTGAATGAGAGTTTCAGAATCCCGCCCATAAACACTAATTACTAGTGTTTTACAGCGCGCCAAACACTCGTTAAATTTTCAAACACTCGATAACACTCATAGACACTCACCCAAAATCCATGCCAAACACATCCTAATAAAAAATTAGTGTAATTGACTATGTGGTTGAGTGGTGGCGCCGGAACAGCGTCGTGGAAGAGAATAGAGGCACGAGCTGGTGGTTGAGCGGGGGGCGCCGGAGTGGACATCCTGAGCGATCTCGCCGGAGAGAACAGATGGAAGGGAGAAGGCTGTTACGCAGAGAGAACACGGGAGAGGACAGGATTAGAAGGGTTTCGAAGAGATAGAAAGGGTATAAGAGAGAAAACCAAAAATCTGGTCGCCGAGAACAATTGCAAGATTCGGCACAAACCCTAATCGGGGAGGGATTATGGTTGAGGGCGGCAACACTGGTTTCTCCGGGAATCTCGAGCCAGCGGCATCAGTTTCTACTCCAGTACGGCAAGGCATGACGGTAGCAGGCGAAGGAGGTGATGGCAGCAGTTTCAACATTGAAGCAGCAGATGAAGCAGAACTTCAGGGAGGTGCAGGTGGGAGACTGAAACATAGAGCGGAGGGAGTCTGGCGAGAGGTAGTAGGAGGCTTGGCGGCTTGAGGGTGTTAGAGTAGAGGCGGCTTGTGATTTGAGGTTCAGAATTACCCGGTTTGGACATAGAGTGGCTACCCAGACCGGATTATCCACTTACGTTCTTAAAAAAAAATAATGAGTAATATTTATATAAGTGAAGGGGTAAAAGCAATGAAAATTAAAAACTACCAAAAAACGTGAATCTTCATTACCGGTTTACACAGATGCATCAGCGAAATACCCGGGCAAAATCCGATTGCAAGAGTTCTCCGAATTCTGACGTCACCCAGGCGAAACAAATTAAACCCTTCGGCAAGACTTTGGCGAGCCTTCGGTGGTTGTCTTTGGTGAACCCTTCGGCAACCCACCGAATTACCTAGGCGAGACTTCCCAGGCGAAATACCCAAGCGAAAGTTTGGTGGTTGTCTTCACCACCGCCTCTCCACCCATGCTCAAATTATTGAATATACCCCAAAGTTTTAATCACAGAAAACAACTCAACTTTTTAGATTTGTAATTTGGAAATTACATTGGAATTAAAATTGGGGATTAAAATTAGGAATTAAAATGAGTATTGCGAATTGGACAATTAGTAAATTGGTTATTGCGATTGGAATTTGGTAATTAAAATGATTTTTCGACATGGGTATCACGATTGAGTAATTAGTTATTAGTAAAATGGATATTATGACTATAATTGAGTAATAAAAATTGGGCATTAAGATTCAAACTGAAAATTGGACATTACGATTAAAATTGAAATTTGGGTTATTAAAGTAGATAATTAAAGGTATTCCATTTGGGTAATTAAGACCGTGTAATTAAAATTTGGGTAACATTATTTTGGGTAATTAAAAACTGGGTATTATTAAAATTGAATAATATAACGACTCGAATTTTTAATAATTCAAGACGTCACTAGGATAATATAACGACTCGAATTTGGGTAACATTATTTTGGCTCCCCTATTGTTCCGCCCCTGCGGCTTAGGGAACCACTCCTGCGATTTCCGACGGCTGCAGCCGGTTTTGTTGACTCCTTTGACCCGTGTTTTACCTTCGTCTTACTTCTTTCTCTTCATTGCTGAGCAAGGGTTTCCTTCTTCACTTTTCATTCCAGACCCTACGTCCTTCTTGCTTCTCCTTCATCTTCTTTGATCTTGTTCTTGGTTCTTCTTTGAGTTTGGCTTGAGAGCCCAGATTGACAACAATAGCACTAGTAATCTGCAATAAAGTCCGAATAGATAAATAAACAGAACCCGAAAGGGGTCTGACTTTTCAAAAGGTTTTGGTATTGAAATGAGTACAAAATATTTTGGGATATCGTGTACGTGAGCCATTGCCCCTCTGAAGATCTCGACAGTATATATATATATATATATATAGATATTCTGCTGTGATTGATTTGATATATACATACGGCATATATATAGCCTTCTGAGTTAGGTTTACGTCCTCTCCAGATGGTTCAGACTAGAGCCTTACTTGCAGTTGGACGAGGTAGAGGTAGGCCCCCTCTAGGTAGAGGACGGGGTAGGACTTCCGCTGTTGATCCACGTGCAGCGGAAGAGGTTCACGAGGATGTTGCTGAGAGTGTCGTTCCTAAGGCTGGGAACGGCGTAGCTGCGAGTTTGTGTATTAGCATGCATTTATTGGGATGGCCCTTATGAGGCACTGTATGGGCAGAGATGTCGTACACTATTATGTTGGGATGAGCCTAGTACGGCCAGTGGTGTGACACCTGATCAGATTCAGGATGATATGGCTCGAGTAGCACTGATTCGAGAGCGTATGCTGACTGCGCAGAGCCGTCAGAAGTCTTATACTGATAGGAGGCGTAGACCTCTAGAGTTCAGAGTTGGAGCCCATGTGTGGCTGAGAGTGTCTCCAACACGGGGTGTTAGACGTTTTGACATTAAGGGGAAGCTGAGTCCCCGATATGTGGGACCGTTCGAGATTTTGGATCGGGTTGGGAGCGCAACTTACAGATTAGCTTTGCCTCCGAGATTAGAGGGTGTTCACCCTGTATTTCAGGTGTCTCAACTGAGGGAGTATGTACCAAATCTGAGACACATTGTGATTTTTGATGATTTGGTGGTTGAGCCGGACCACACCTTTGTTGAGCATCCGATTGCAGTCCTAGAACGAGGTATGAGACGCCTGCGTTCGAAGGACCTTCCTATGTTGAGGATACAGAGGTCGAGATGAGGATCTGATAAGGCTACATGGGAGACTGAGGATAGTATCCAGAGGAACTATCCAGAGTTTTATGCCGAGATAGATGTACCAGTAGGATCGACGAGTAGATCTTAGTGCTATCTTGGTGATGTTATGCTTATGTGCTTATATGCCATGATGTGTTTATTTTCGTACTAGCTGTGATGTGATGTGTGATCTTATTAGATCCTGTTGTGCTAGTGCGATTGCTTATAGCTGGGGATGGTTCTTTCCTCCATGCTATTGTGATGTGATAGGTTTAGCCGGAGATGGTTCTTTCCTCCATGCTACTTTGGTGGACGTAGTCTTGCTGGAGATGTTTTTCCCTCCATGCCCATGGTTATGTTGATGAGGTTCTGGCTAGAGGTGTTTTTACTCTATGCCCTGGATAGTATAGTGATCTTACAGCTGGAGATGACGAGTTCCTCCATGCCCGTGTTTGAGGTTATATAGAGAGTTATACCTCGGCTTTTGAGTCCTAGAGGTTTGAGGATGTTACAAGTTTCGGGACAAAACTTGTTTTTAGGAGGATGAGGTGTAAGAGCCTTAGCCTTGGGAGCCACTTTTGGCCTTAGCCGCCCCTGCGGTTTCCGACGGCTGCAGCCGGTTTTGTTGACTCCTTTGATCCGTGCTTTACCTTCGCCTTACTTCTTTCTCTTCCTTGCCGAGCAAGGGTTTCCTTCTTCACTTTTCATTCCAGACCCTACGTCCTTCTTGCTTCTCCTTCATCTTCTTTGATCTTGTTCTTGGTTCCTCTTTGAGTTTGACTTGAGAGTTGTGTGTTGTGGTTGATGTTGATGATGGATGTGGGTATGCTGAGCTTGGAGGCCAGCTACTGAGGTGTGTGATCTCTCCTTGCAGCCTAGGACCACAAGAGTGGTAAGTGATCTTGGTTCATCTTCTTTCTTTCCTTGATTCCTTCTTCATAGCTTAGGATTAGATGCATGTTTAAGGGTGTTGATGTTGGTATGTGTATGTATATGTATATGTATATGCTTGGTTTTGGTGAAGAGAAGACGTGAGTGGATCACGAGAATAGCCGAAGAGGAATCGCAGGTTTACGTTCTGTACAGACGCCGCCCCCGCCCCTGTGGACGCCGTGCCGCAGCGCCCACGACAGCGCCCGCGCCTTGCCTGCGTTGCCAGCGTCCTTTGTCACCGCACCCGCGGCTGAGTTCCGCCGCGCCTGCGGGTTTCCTGCTCCGCCCCTGCGTCTCTTGTGTCACACAGGTGCGTCTTGTCCCGGATCTACCTAGAGTTAGGTAGATCCTTTCCTTTCCTAGTATGAGCAGGTTAGTAGCATGCTAGGTACGTGTGTGAGGATAGAATGATGAGGATGTGATATATTTGTATGCCGGTTATGGCTTTGAGGTTTATGAGTTAGGATACGATCCTTATGGATCCCTTGGGTCTAGGTGTGACCCCTATGATGGATATGAGTTTGATATATGTTGTGATGCCTTGTTTAGGCAGTGTTGATCTCCAGAGTTGGTCGAGGTTGAGGTAAGTCCATAGGACTTACTTAACTGCTATCCATATATTGGATGTGTGCATGAGTGGTGTGTGCTATATGATTGATAGCCCGAGTTATGTTGATTACCTATCTATGGTTTAGTGACTGCCCATTGTAGGGCCGTGACAACTTGTCCTTTCATCCCGCTGGGAGTCTGGAGGTTCTCTACGGGCAGGCCAGTCTAGCTCAGTGGGCCGGCCACCTGCACCACTGCCATAGGGTACAGGGAGGTGGGACCGGATCCCCACTTTAGCTGGCACTATTCCCGAGAGGCGAGGGTTATATTCCTCGTGTCACATACGTTCATATTGATATATATATATTTACGCTTGAATGACTGGACGTTATAAAGATAATAAACCGGGTAAATGTGTGATGGCATGGTGATGTGTTCATGATTCATTGGTGTGTGATTGTGCTTATGCATCTTCTTATATATGCATATGGTTAGCTAACGGTTTTATACCGTGTTGTAGATCCTTTGCAGGTTAGGAGAGCTGCAGAGTGATCCAGAGGGGTGATCTGTTGAGGGCTCCGTACACTGGGTCGTCCTCGTGGGATGCGGTCTTTTGATCATGTATATGATTATGTTTTGTTTGTACTCAGCAGTACTTTGTATAAACCTTTTGATACTTTTATAACAGTTTAATGTTTTGTATTTAATCTATCAGTGCCTTGTTGTAAGATTCAGTGAACTTGTTGTTAGGCTAGGGTCAAGATCCATTGTGAGATCTCAACCCAGTAGCACCTCGAGTCCTACGGATTTGGGGTGTTACACAAGCAACAAAAGACTCGCTTGCAAGCGTTTAGTTTCAAAAGAAGTTCAACCGACCCTTGAGTTAACATTGTCCCGAATTTCCACATCTTGCAGCTGACGTCCTTGTATCGTTCCTATGATCAGAATTACCTTAAAAGAATCGGTTAAAAACCGTTAGCAACCGATCATAATATATCTAGGAGAGATCATATCAACACATCACAACACAACACATGTATTCAAATACCATATAACGTGCTCATGAAATGATATAATTCTTTTATGAATGATGCACGTACGTGAATGCAATATGAAATTTACAATAGAACCCGGACCAAATCTGAAATCATTGCTTATACTATTATGGTTTTGGTGTGAGCATCACCATTGCACAAATTAGGTTAATTCAGACATTTTTCTTATACCTGGGAGTCAAACTAATCATGTCTCGGGTCAGGATTACTCGTGACGGGTTGTAATTTCAGATACTGACCACATGTAACATTTTTCCGTTCAAGATTCCAAACTCACAAACTCACCCTTAAAATAAATAAATAGATAATGATATTATTTAACGACTGCTGAGTTATTTACATTATAGTTAGTATAATTAATGACCAATCGTATACTTTAAAATAACTTGAATTTAAAAATTTATATAATTTAATCTTTGAACACATAAATAGTATAATATTTATTAAATATAGAAATATTTTTTTTGTTTGTACCATAATCTTCTATTATATATATGTTATATCATACTTTTAATTATAAAAACTAAATAAAGATAACAATGCAAACAATTTGATCAGTGTAATTAAGTACGACATGTATCAAATTTCGATGTGGCTTACGTACGTGAAGATGTCATACAGAAAAATCCGACATGACTTAATGTGGTGACGTACCTGACCTTATACACTAGCTTATTTTTAGTATTATATAGTAATTTAAAAAATATTGAAAAAGGGTGTATTAAGTATTAACGATTATTCTAATATAAAATAAACTGTTGAAATTTTGATTAAACTTAATTCTAAATTTTAATTTTTCTATAAAATTACTATTAAACAATTGAAAATGGGTTATGATACTTACATAAAAATAGTTATGATACTTGTTTTACAAAATTTGTTTTTCTTTTTTTTTTTATAATTTTTTTTCCAATTTTCTTGAATTTTTAGCTTTCCTTGCTTATATCTATAGTATGGTTTTCATGTATTGCTTGACCTACCGGAGGGTATTATGAACATTTTGCATGTTGATGTAAGGGGTAGGGCTATCCCCCATTTGCTGACTACTTGGCCCGTTTTTTCCTATTTATAATAAGCGCGACTAGATGCGCCGGAGACCACTAACTCTCCTTTACACCAAAAAATAAAATAAAAACTATTACGTGGCACTATTCCTATGAATTGCAGTAGTTAATATAAGGCATGTAATCAATATGAATATACCAGTTAGTATAATCTAGATAATTATTATTTCCTAATTAATTTGTAGCTGAGCACTATTCTTTATATGTTAATTGAACAGAATCAATGTAATTAATAATTGCATAGCTTTTTTAGTAGTTGACATGGCCATTTTTCTTTATTGGATTAATTGAATATAATCAATGTATTTAGTAATATACATTGATTTGTATTCAATGTTAAAATTTATTTTATTTGGAAATAATTCAAAAAAATTTGAACGCATTTAATAATTAAAAGTAAAATAAAATCATGGTTTTGAGTATAAATATTTGTCTGAACAAAGTCTACTGCCCCATATTCCAAAGACTACCAACTTTGTCTTAAACATGAAATATCAATGTTGCATCTCAATATTACTCTTGATGAGCGTCATTTGTCTGCATTGTATTCAACTCGGTGAAGGAACGAAGTCTGAGATTGCCCCGCATCTCGCGAGAAAACTCGAAGGAACAATGAAGACGATAAAGGTAATTCATATGTCAAATATACATTTTGATGGACGAAGGTTTTTCACATATATACCAAATGGACAAATCCGAAATGTGTAAACAAAATTTATTCTTGAAATCACTAGATTATGCAATTTTCAAATTGTTGTTTACATATGATTACACATTTTAAATAATAGTATATTTTCCTTTTAATTTGGAAAAAAAAAGATTTTTTCTACTACATGTACAAGATTAAGTTTAAGTAGATAAACTTCATCTATCTTATGCCCTTTGTTTGTATGCAGACTGAAGATGGCGACTTAATAGAATGTGTCGATATCTACAAGCAACCCTCTTTGATTGACCCATTTTTGAAGAACCACACCATACAAGTTCGGCTAATTAAATTACAAATCATGTTCCTTTTCGGTTAATTTTGCTTAGTTTTTGTTCTAATTATTGGATTTTATGTGTTGTTAGATGAACCCGAGTTCATACCTAAGACGATTAGTACATTCAAATGAAGATCCCACTGTGTCATATCAAAATTGGTCGAAAAAGGAGGAATGTCCCAAGGGAACAGTCCCTATCCGTAGATCATCAACTGCGGATGATAAAAATTTACTGAATCCTCGGGAGATTTTACCTTCTGGCGTTTTTAATACAAGCAACGACGGGCAACATAAGGTAGAGTAATGGCATGCAAAACCCAAAGAACTTGATATGAAATTAGTCGATTTCGGCTAATGTTTACTGATATGTTTACATAAGAAGAACTAGTATGAAATCTTATCATCGTTTACGCAGTATGCACTTCTCGGCACAAGACATATATTTTATGACATATATGGAACGGTTGCGTATCTTAATGTTTGGGAACCTTGGACCGAAGACAACAACTATAGCCTCAGTCAAGTATCGTTGGTATACGCATATGGCAACTCAGCTATTGAAGCTGCCGAAGTAGGCTGGATGGTATGTACATTAGCTCGCGATTTGATTATAATATTGAAATATTCGCAATTTATTTTTAAAAGTCTCTCTATTTTGTTATCTTTGTTAATATGATGCCGTTTCCATCACAGGTGAATCCAAAGAAATTTGGTGACAAGCGCGCAAGGCTTTTTGTTATGTATACCGTAAGTTCTTGGACTCTATACCATGAAGAAAGATTTCGTAAAATTTGTTAATTAAAATGTATCTCTATTGATTAACATTCTAATAGTTTATTCTTATTGATCAATTTTGATCAGAACGACGGGCTTCGAACAGCCTGCTTTAACTCAGATTGCCCGGGCTTTGTGCAAATTAGCAAAGTTGTCGCCCCGGGTGCAGCGATATGGCCTATTTCCTCATACGCCGCACAACAATACAAGATACAAGTCGGAATATTTTTGGTAAGGATGATTATAAGTGGATTTCTTTTCTTCTTAATTTATATATGGACGTGTGATAACAAATTGATGTCATGCGCGTTAACTCAAATCCAACAAATTAAACTAATAATTTTATATCGTTAAGTCAATTAACAATAGAAAGAGTTACACACCGACATTATATATCATACTGTAAGTTTGTTTAGTATCAAAGAACTCGAACATGCAAACTCTACATGATATTGATCTACCATGATTTCATCGGTTATCGTATAAATTTTTTAATACATTTTGATTTTGTGTGACAGGATCGTAGGACTAAGAATGTATGGTTTCATTTCGGAAATATTTGGGTTGGATATTGGACTCCATCGCACTTACCAAATCTTTCGAAGTCAACAAATGTGATGACTTGGGGAGGGGAGGTTTTCCAAGGGGCCTCGACGTCAACCCCAACGACAACCGGAATGGGAAGTGGTCATTTTCCGGGCGAGGAGTACGGAAAAGCGAGCTTTATATCAAATGTTAAGTATGTGAATAGCAATAACCTTGTGATTGATCCAACTGACGATCGTATAGGTTATGATGTTACCGTACCCGAATGCTATGGATGCTCTACTGATTTTAAAAAAGATAAGCGACTCGGTGCATTCTTATACTTCGGCGGACCCGGACGTTCACCGCAAGCTTGTCCTTGAAGTACAGGAGCATGTAACCTTTGTACTTAATTGATTTTGAATGAAAATAATTAATAACTAGTGTAATACCCGTGCAACGCACGTGATTTTTCTAATTTCTTTTTAAGCATATTTTTATCAAAAATAGTTATATATTTCTATTTTATTTACAAAATTTAAACTATGTCTTCATAACCCATCCATTATTAATATTTAAAAATTATTTATAATTTGTGATAATTGGAAGACTATTCTCATTAAGATCTCAACTCTTTGAACTTGGAAATCAATTTCGGATCATCGGTTAACCTAAGTATAGTAAAACCGAATTTGGATCGAGATGTGTGTTCAACAAGTTTGTATTGATCAACATCAATCTTAAATAAGATTGAACAAGTCTTGCCAAATAGAACATGAAGATCTTCCGGAATGCTTTTCAATTCAGTCCCCTACATTAATGATTATCGAATTGATAATTAGAATAATTAACATACTTACAAAAATTTATATATTATATATTATAATAGATTAATGAATTCTTATACCTCATCTAGAGAATCTGTAATATAATCAACAGATTTGTTCAACAATTGTTGAACATCCCAATCGAACATAACAAAAATTGTATTGCTAGTACCATCTCGTACCCGGATTCGGAGTTTAAACCTTCAAGGTTAAAATTCAAGAGTAAAGGTCAAACAATTAGTAACAACAAATAAATAAGGATAAAAGGTAGAAAGTATTACATTTTTCACTTTTCGATCGCACTTTGGACAATAAAAGGTTTCACCAAGCTTCTCAACCTTCTATAATAGTTTTAGACTAATTAAATACAAAATACAAAATTCATGATTACGGAAAAAACGTGAAATTAAAATTGTACTTATCAATCAAATATCTGTCGTCTAGATTACGATTTAGTATGCGTTCATATGATACGAAATCAAAAATGCGCATTGGGATTACATATCCGATTGGCTCAACGGACGTCATAGTAGTGCAGGATATAAAATTCAACTTCAGGTGATGGTGAGTGTATCGATAAGAACCGGTTATCGTATCCAAACCAAAGTTTGTTATGATATACACACCGAACTCGCGTACATGATTAAACTTCTTGAACCATGCTTTCTTGTAAAATCCTTGAATTTTACTACACTACAAAACAAATAGTGTAATATCCGGAAAATTTTAATAATTTTCCTGGTTATTTAAAAAAATAATAATAATAAATAAATAAATAAATAAATGAATAAATAAAATGAAATAAATTACTTTTTAAATATTTCGTAAGCTTACGGAAAATTTATTTAATTATTTTATAGACACTGTATTAATTTAGTATGGAAGTCGAATTTGAAACGAAGAAATAAGTAAATGTTCCAAACCGAATGAATAAATAATAGAACCGAACCAAACCCGCTACACTTCTGAACCGAACCGGTCGAGCAGAACCAAGTTGCTCCTACCTTGAACCTTGGACCAACCGGCCTTCTTAATCCCACTTGGAACATTTCCCTTACCTGCTTTGACGGCCCATTTGCTAGCTGCCCATTTCTTCATCGTGGGCCAAGACAGGAACGCAGGCCTCTTCATCTTTAGACAAACACGCAGCAGTGAGGAGATGGGAGATGACGTCGTTCAGTTGGTGTCTCCCGCTGCTTCTTCGTCTTCTTCAATCCGTAACGCCAGTCAAGCGAGTTTTACTCTGCTTTAACTCCAGCCGTTGAATGGTTTTGTTCACATCGACAAGCCGCTCCTCTGCAATTACTCTCTCTCAAAACAGCCCCCGCTCGCCCAGATCGAAGCAGAATAAACCATCCTTTCTGTGCGTGAAGGACTGCGAGCTGGACCACACTGCGACCTCCTGCGACTCGACGCTGGCCCGAATCTCCGGTAAGCCTCTACGCTCGAGTGAGAAACTGTTAACGAGGATGAAAACAGGTTTAATCGAGATAATGATTTCGCAGGGCCAGGAGATTGAACTCGGTTCGGCCATTGCAAATTTCAGGCCATCGCTTCGTCAACGAACCTCGAACAGAGGCGCCCTCCGGTTGAACCCAACGGCATACCTTCCTTCTGACTAGACAGATCGAGACCGGAACTGTTGGCTCCACTCCTAGACGCATTGCCTCGCCCAAGTACTGTGCAGATATTGAAAACGTGAGCTTTCCCTAAACATTCCTTTGTCAACCGTGGCTCTCCGGGATTTTCGATCGTTGAACCTTGTATACTAATACTAAAATGCCTTGTTTGTTATAGTGGAGTGTCGAACCCGAGACTTGACGTAAACTGCTGCTGACGCCACTTGACACGAGCTATCATATTGCTTACTCTTAAACCGACCCGGTTAGACCCAATTCCGAGCTTTTCGATTTAGTGAATTCCGTAAAGTTTATTATAAGTCCTAAGTGTAAATATATATATTTTAGTGGTCAAATGCTTTATATGGAAAACCATATATATTAAGAAAATATTGGATTAATGATAGATACATATATAAGGAAGAACCGAAATTTAATAGATGAAAAGAAAGGTATGATTGAGACTGGGATAAGAATAGAGAGTAGCGGAATAGTCGCTAACCTTAGACGAGACGCGTTTTGCAGGAAGTATTGATTAATAAGAATACAAGTTTATAGATGAGGGAACGTGAAAGGGATGGGTAGTTCATAAAACCAAAGTTGTTAAAGAACGTTGAGGTATTGATGTTAGGTGTCATATTCTGATTTTGAAGAGCGATAAATCGAGTAATAATGTGAGTCGAGATTGGTCTAATAGATGATAATATAATGAACAGGATAATCGGATCTCTTGCTGGAAAGATTGCGAGACTTTGGAGACCAGTACGATAAGGTGAGTTCGTAGGACTCACTTAGCTACCGTTTTATACTGAGTGTGCATTTGAGTGGTGTGTGATATATTATGAGAAATAAAATGAACGGATTAGATCACGGTACTTTGTAATTAAGTAAGGCACAAGTGTATGATAACGTGCCGTAACCGTCGGTCCGGGCCGATGGTGCCGGAGGATTGCCCCGCGACCAGTCCAGTAGGTATACGGGAAGAGGTACATACACCAGCCCTACTGGTTTACGGGGATGAGGGCAGGAGTCGGGAGACTCTTGTGTTACAAGATAAGATGGAAATTAGACTGGATCAAGTCACGTAATGAAAAGATAATAAATCGGGATCTGTGTGTGCATGTTGAGTGATTTATTGTATATGCCTCGTGTGTGTTTGTTGGTCACGTCTTTATACTTTGAGTATTTTATTTAAAAATTTACCATTTTAATATTTGTGCCTTGTTGCAAGGTCCATTGTGAAATTGTTGTCAAACTAAGGTCGGGACCCACTGTGAGGTCCTAGCCAGTAACGCTCCGGATTCCCAAAATTCGGGGTGTTACAACATGGTATCAGAGGCAGATTGGCAACAATGACACTCGCAATCTTCTAGAAAGGCCAATATAAACAGAACCCGAAAAGGGATCTGGTTTTCCAAAATGAATTTCTAAGTTTGTTTAATGTTGAGTCGGTTTGGGTAGTAGTACGGAAACCACCGCTCCACTCTGCAGATCTTGGTAGTAGTAAGTTAGTGTGAATTGTACTTAGAAATAATAATAGTGGTTATAGTCGTTTGTCTCGTATAGACGGCGTACACCTGTATAGTAACCGTGTCGTGTTAGGGTAAAGGTAATTACCTTTCTACCCTTCCCACACGGAGTAGAATTAATAAGGCACTACAGATCAAGCACGCGAGTGGAGGGATAAAAGCTTCCAAAGACGAGAGAACGGAGCGTGAGACTGCTGAAAGTATGATCCAACAGTACTAGAAATTCGAAGATATGACCAACCAATAAGGTCACGCCTCGAAGAAAGCCAAGGTTCACATAATAATTCCAAACTGCAAAGATATAATGGTCGTGATTTTTCCGAGAATACGAGTTTAACGGACAGAACTGTAGTAACTGCAAATGCACCTAGTTGCACAATAAGAATGAAGAGAAGATGGAAATGATGTGGTAAAAGCACGAGAACCAACAAAGGTATCCTCTTGACCAAGACTCAAGATGCCAATAACAGGGGATATTCCTAGGAAACGGGAAACAAAAGAAGAGAGCATCATAATACTTTGAGGAATGCGAAAATAAGTCATTTTACGGTGTCATGAAGTACGATCAAATCAGTTGGACGACGGAAAGAAGTTGAGAATTATGGATCGCTTGCGCAGGAAGTCAAGCAAGAACGAGTAAGCGAATAACACTAGTAAGGGTACGAAGAAGGAATTCGGAACAATGACGTGCTTCCCGATGAACGGTAGAGTATCATAACCAAATACAGTAAAGGAACTGACAGGAATGAATGATGATACATAAGCCACCAGAAAAGAACACCAGCACATGTGAAGCGGGCAAGATGCCATCGCTGCTAAGAGACGGCTCTTTAAGTCGGATAAATACGAGTGAAGAATACAATTTGATATAAGAAGAACCGAGATAGGGGAGAAAAAGAGAATCACATGAATGGAGAATCATTTCTCAGTATAAAACTCGCTAAGAGCATGAAATGGCATGGTCACGCCTACACATCAACCTCATACGGATTCTTTGAGGTCAAGTGGGTAATCCCCCGCATACAAGTGGACAAGAGAGGAAAAGACTCAAATACCGGAAATGAAAAGTTAAAGAGTAAAGACGTCCAAAGAGTAATGTTGACACTCGATAGGCACGACCTATATGGAAATGATAAGTTAAGAATACAAACTACCTGAGACGCAATATCACTGGGAAATAGAAAGGACGAGACCGATAAGACAACCCGTAGACCGGGACGATCATTGGGAACAATACATTTCAGAGAGAAACTAAAGAATGATGATTATACACAGGCAAGACGCCCCAACCAAAGGGCAGTAAGGCGCTCGGAGTTTATCCGGCAGCAATTAAAGTATCAGTTAATTAAGTCAGAAGCTGAGATATCACACAAAGGGAGATGGCTTGCAATGAGACATAGAACAAGGTTGGACAGATAGATTTAATGTTTACCCAATAAGTAAAAGGGTGGAGAGACATCAATCAGTGGAAGGAACAATGAATATCTGAGCGACAACATCACGAGTGAGTTAGGAGCGACGTTGAAGTATGAGTTGAGAAACCAATCCGATACCCAAGGAAACCCGCTAGAGAAGGAAAGAAAATTGACCGCGCTCTTGTGTGAGGAGTAAGACTAACTACTTAGTGTGATTTGGACTAGATCAAGGGAGCTTGAAGAGCTAAAGATAAGGGTCCAAGGCTAGAGGACGTACCAGTAGTGAGTGCACGAAGGTTTTCCGGCATGACTTCCCTGGCCTACCTCCACGGCGGAGCGTAGAATTCAGTATTGAGTTGGAACTTGACACGAGACCGATCTAGAAGGTTCCCTACCGGATGACACCCATAGAGATGGCGAGCTGAAGAAGCAGTTGGAGGATTTAGCAGAGAAGGGGTTTATCCGACCTAGTGTTTCTCCTTGGGGTGCTCCAACCAAAGGACGTACCGTAAAGTTTATTATAAGTCCTAAGTGTAAATATATATATTTTAGTGGTCAAATGCTTTATATGGAAAACCATATATATTAAGAAAATATTGGATTAATGATAGATACATATGTAAGGAAGAACCGAAATTTAATAGATGAAAAGAAAGGTATGATTGAGACTGGGATAAGAATAGAGAGTAGCGGAATAGTCGCTAACCTTAGACGAGACGCGTTTTGCAGGAAGTATTGATTAATAAGAATACAAGTTTATAGATGAGGGAACGTGAAAGGGATGGGTAGTTCATAAAACCAAAGTTGTTAAAGAACGTTGAGGTTTTGATGTTAGGTGTCATATTCTGATTTTGAAGAGCGATAAATCGAGTAATAATGTGAGTCGAGATTGGTCTAATAGATGATAATATAATGAACAGGATAATCGGATCTCTTGCTGGAAAGATCGCGAGACTTTGGAGACCAGTACGATAAGGTGAGTTCGTAGGACTCACTTAGCTACCGTTTTATACTGAGTGTGCATTTGAGTGGTGTGTGATATATTATGAGAAATAAAATGAACGGATTAGATCACGGTACTTTGTCATTAAGTAAGGCACAAGTGTATGATAACGTGTCGTAACCGTCGGTCCGGGCCGATGGTGTCGGAGGATTGCCCCGCGACCAGTCTAGTAGGTATACGGGAAGAGGTACATACACCAGCCCTACTGGTTTACGGGGACGGGGGCAGGAGTTGGGAGACTCTTGTGTTACAAGATAAGATGGAAATTAGACTAGATCAAGTCACGTAATGAAAAGATAATAAACCGGGATCTGTGTGTGCATGCTGAGTGATTTATTGTATATGCCTTGTGTGTGTTTGTGCTCTAGTGACACTTTAGTACTAGGACCGGGTGTTTGGTTATTTATTTCAGTTATTTATTTCTATAGTTGACTTTTACTGTTAAGACTTATTCGTCCTAGAGATTGGTTGTGTTATGTTGGTCACGTCTTTATACTTTGAGTACTTTATTTAAAGATTTACCATTTTAATATTTGTGCCTTGTTGCAAGGTCCATTGTTAAATTGTTGTCAAACTAAGGCCGGGACTCACTGTGAGGTCCTAGCCAGTAACGCTCCGGATTCCCAGAATTCGGGGTGTTACAAATAGAAATTTCAATGTGAGTATATACATATGTATTAGGATATTAAACTACTGCAAACAATAATATGAATCAAAATTTCGGTAATTTAGCTTACGTTTTCATCGATGCAAACCATTTCCGTTCCAATAACAATAGGATCCTTTATTGCAAGGTCGTAAACATCCCATATCGACATAACTCGAACTTGCATCTTAAGATTTGGACTGAACTCCATACTCAAATCAATAATCAAAACGAAATTATTCTCCATATCCTGCATAAAAAAGAAAAGAATGATAGTATTCATACGAATAATGAAACTAAAAGATGAAAGCTCACGTAAAAGTTATTGCTCTAGAGTTGGGATGATGATGTACATGTAGGGGGGGGGGGTCCAACTTTTATAGGAAACATATACATATTGCTAGGGTTTTATAACTAACAATATATCTGGTTGTTAATCTGCAGATATACATCCCAGTATAAAATCGTGATTCGATTAAAAATTAAGAGATTAAAAAATGAATTAGCTTAGAAGATCCGTGTTTTTTATTTGCAGATCTAGTTTACAATTTAATTTGATTGATTAATATTCAATTGAAACACGTTAAAATTAAGAGATTAAAAATTATTTGTAGATACGTGATCTAAGATATGATTGAAACTAACTTATCAATTAAGATTCTTTTTATAAATTAATAATATTTTAATACATAAATCGAATGACCCCAACAAGAATACATATATCATATATGTATTCCTGTTGAAACATATATGATATATGTTTCAACAAAAAGTGAAGGTGGATGCTTACAGATTTTATAGGAAATACCTACGTATTTTTAGGGTTTACAATAAAAACAAAAACTAATATATATAATATTTTGTTAATATCTTAATAACTAATGGAATTTAAAGAGATGATATACATGTAAAGGGGGAATTTCCAACTTTTATAGGAAACACATATACGTATTGTTAGGGTTTACAATTAACAAATAAAAATATACATATATAATAATAATAATAATAATAATAATAATAATAATAATAATAATAATAATAATAGATAATTTTTATTAAAAACATCCGATTATGTAAACCCATTCTTTTAATAATATATATATATATATATATATATATATATATATATATATATATATATATATGTATGTACATGTCAAGGTTGAATATATATAAATTTTTATTTGTTAATAATAATAATAATAATAATAATAATAATAATAATGATAATAATAAATAATTTTTATTAAAAAACATTTGATTATGTAAACCATTTTTTTAATAATCTAGATAAATAACTTTTAAAAAAAATTTTGTTGGACTTTGATAATAAATTATGTTAACAAAATAAAATAATTATCTTTTTAAAATATTTTTAGGCTGCGTTAAATCTTGTGTTGACACGTGGCAAAGAAAGGCTCTCCTTCAATACTTATAAAGATAAGATAAGATAAGATATGGGTTATTTGATTTCATGAGTTGGATTTTGTTTATATGGATTTATGTTATTTAGATAAATAGTGTTAGGATTAATTCGTATTCTTATCAAAAGGAGAAGTTTCTTGATTAAAGACCAAGTTTGACTTAGCCATTTATATGTAATTTTTGCGGGTCTTGTTCTCCTAGAATTAATCTAGGTAAAATTCCTAAAATTCCATTAAAAATATTAAAATTAAAAAAAGTAATTGAAAAAAAAAGATTTTGAGAGAGAACAAAAACTTAATCTAACCATTGGATTACCATTTAATGGTTGAGATTTATTCAATTTTAAGTGAAGTTTTTTTCAAGAACTTCACCGTAACTAGAGCCAATTTTTTCCATTAATTCGTATCCATCAGGTGACGGATAAATTGATTTTTTGTCGGGTGAAATACAATCTATATTTTAAAGGCAAGTGTCGGAAAAAAAAATTTAATAAAGTGTAAACTTTTCAGTTAAAACTAAGGGGGGTGTATTCAATCCAGAGTTTTAAAGATTTTGACTGAATTTAATAATCCATAGAATTTGCTGATTTTGTGGGATATTTTAATTCTATATAGAGTTCATACAGATTTTGTCAGATTCTATCAGATTAATACATGGCCAAAAGAAATCATCTAGAAAAAATAACATACAATTATCAATCTATTAAAATTCACAACCAACGTCAACATTTTAATAACATACAATTACTCAAATCAACCTAAAACCAAACGGCTCCGTTGACAAAATATACACAGCAGATATAAAAAAGGTAACCCGTATTATAATAATATACATAACATATTCTTTATGTCATCCACCCCAAAAACATATATAACAATATATATAATATATTAAAGCATATGGAAAAGTGCAATTGCACTGCAGAACAATAAGATACTTTAATCAGTTTGACGAACCCAAGCACTCGAAGTCCATACGGTACAGATCAGTAAGACGTATGAGTGTGCAAATTGAGAGGAACGCTCACACGTTTCTTATGACAGATCAGTAAGACGTATGAGTGTGCAAATTCCGGTCCGGTCCGGTCCGGGTTTTGGATCGGATCGGACCGAAACAGAACAGGTCCGGTCTTCGGTCCATTCATTTCGGTCCCCAATCGGTCCGGTCCGGACCTGATTTTTTTTATAAAAAAAATTTATTTTTAAAAAAAAAAAATAATTTTCCGGTCATAGTCATATATATATTACAAAAATTAAATTAAATTATTTTTAGTTTTTTAAAATTTTTTCCGGTCCATCCGGACCTGGACCGGTTTTTGGACCAGACCTAGACCGGAAAATTTGGTCCATTTCCGGTCCACTTTGTTCAGGTCTGGACCTTTGAACAATCCTAGTAAGATGAACCCAAGCACTCGAAGTCCATACAATCAACATGACGGAAAACACGAGAAAGAACTAACCTCCGACGATGCACCGAGTCCCAGCACTCGAAAACGCTCAAAAACGTTGATTTGGCCGTTAGAGTTCTTCAGTGCTGTAGTTTGGTATGCAAATCTTATGTGTTGGGAGAAGACTTCTAATAGGGTTTATAAGTAATAAAAATCCTACAAAATCAATGAAATAATAGATTCTTTTAAAATCAAGAAACTTTTAAATACTATAGGAATTTTATGAAAAATTTAAAATCCTAATTGAATACCAAAAATTTATATGGACTTTTAAAAATCTATATTGAATACCCATAGACTTTTAAACTCCAAAAAATTCCCGTAAAATCTTAATTGAATACATCCCTAAATTAGTGTATTACCACACATTGAGTCGGACTGACTTTTAATAAGTTGTAAATAATTATGTATTCATGTATATTTTTGAATGTTATCTTAATAAGTTTGTTCGATAGGTGTATAAATATACATTTTTAGATTAATGACGATGTGTTTTAGTCAAATAATCTTAAGCTTAAAAAATAAAATGTTAATATGAGTAAAATTTGGATTAGGTTAAAAATATACATGTATGTATTATATATCTTAACAAATATATAAATAATAATACGATGAAACAAACCGGGTAAAAAATACCAAAAAAATGATCTAATGATGGGGATTCAAGTTGGATGAGATATATTGCGGATTATTATCATCTTTAAAAATTAAATAAAAGAAAAAATCAAGTTCAGATCAATAAGATACGATTGTAATATATTTTAATTTCGTTGAGATATGTTTGATTAGATTTCAAATTTTATAAATTCTTAAAACAAATATCTCGGATTATAAAACCAAAAAAAACTAATTTGATTAGTAAAAATAAAAAACCATAATTTTCTTCGATTCGTAATCAACTACTCCTAGTAATATTATCTTAAATAATTTTCTGGATTCCTCAAAGCTAAAAGTAACTACATAGTAATTTTCAAAGACGTTTGAGTATATCGGACTCTCTGTTGTAATTAGCTAATTCTAACCTTAAAAAAAACTAATCGAAATTAATCCTAACAATATCATTTTTACGTCATGTGATATTGTGATCATCGCCAATCTTGTAAGGGCTATAAGTCGCGAGAAAGGTTGCTTTACTGAGTCTTCTTTGACCTCAGTAAGCCCATTGTTGGTCACACTTTCAGTCCGGATGTTTTGTTTTAGAGAAGTGGGGGTCACCAATCTCAGAATAAATTTAAAAAAAAGGAACACATTATTAGAGGATTGCACTTCACTTAATTAACCTTTGCTTGATGTGGATGCTCAAGGATCCCTAGCATAAAAAAATAATGTATGGTGTAAGAACATTACCAACTTTAGAATGATAGCTAAAAGATAAGGAACGAAAATGATGCTGTTGTAGTAAGTATGTGGCCATATATGCACTGTGAGAGGTAAAAAATGATATGAGGAAGAGTAATATATGATGAATTTGACTGCGACAATTAAAAAATGTAGAGTAAATGCAATGTGCATTATGACCAAAACATATCCTTGTGCAATGTAGCCTTTTGGGATAGACATGTAAGACCCGAGGTTATAGGACGTTGTTCTTGTTTGACAGAAAACAAAGATTTAAGAAATAACTCTCTTATTTACCTTAAGGAAAATAACTCAAAACTTTAAGCTCATAAAACTCATAAGTTATACCATACAATTAACATCTCCTTTTATAGGGAATATATGACTCCTAATCCTATTCTTAATAGGAAAACTTACAGATTAGATAACTCCTAATCTATCTTTAAGTATAATAAGATATCTCCTAAAATAAATAACTTCTTTCCTAAGTTAGTTCTTTCCTAAAATAACTAACTTATTTCCTAAGTTAGTTCAATCTTATCACAACATTCTCCCCTTTAAGCTTGAACTAACTTACTCACATCTTGAACTCCAATAAGATCTCTCATCTCCTTGAACTTGAATCTCCCAAGAGCCTTTGTTAGAATGTCCGCCTTTTGTTCATTCCCGGGAACATGTTCTGTAACACCCCAAATCCGTAGGACTCGAGGTGCTACTGGGCTAGGATCTCACAATGGATCCTGACGCTAGCCTGACAACAAGTTCACTGAATCTTACAACAAGGCACCAATAGATTAAAACAAAACATAAAACTGATATATATATACATATCAAAAGGTAATACAGAGTAACTGCTGAGTACAAAATCAAAATATCAATCCGTACAATATAAATATCCCATATCCCACGACATCGCCCCAGTGTACGGAGTCCTCAGCAAATCACCCCTCTGGATCACTCTGCAGTTCTCCTAACCTGCAAAGGATCTACAAAACGGTATAAAACCGTTAGCTAACCATACACATATATAAGAAGATGCTAGAACACAAACACACATCAGGAATCATAACACATCATCATACTTTCATACATTTACCCGGTTTATTATCTTTATAACGTCAATCAATCAAATAATATATAGATCTGCATATGAAAATATGTGACACGAGGTATGTATATAAACCTCGCCTCTGCGTGCAATAGCTAGCTGGAGTGGTATCAACACACCTTCCCGTATACCAAAAGGAGTGGTTAGTGCCCTTCCCGTATACCAGATCTAACTAGCTTACAGAGAACTTCCCAGACTCCACTACGGGATGAAAGGTAAGTTGTCACAGCCACTACAATGGGCGGTCAATATAACATAGGTCGGTAATGAACCATATTGCATGCTATAAAACATATAACAAACACCACTCATGCATACATCCAATATAAGGATGGTATCTAAGTAAGTCCTATGGACTTACCTTAACCTCTGAAGTAGTCTCAACCACGATCAATCCTCAAACACGGTCCACTCCAAACTGGAGGACAACACTGCCTAATAACAAGGCATAACAATATATCACACTCATATCCATCAAAGGGGTCACACCTAGACCCAAGGGATCCATAAGGATCATAACCTAACTCATAAACCTCAAAGCCATAACCGGCATAAATGATAACGTACTCATCATCATTCTATCCTCATATACGTACCTAACATGCCACTAAACCGCTCATACTAGGAAAGGAAAAGATCTACCTTACTCTAGGTAGACCCGGGACAAGACGCACATGCGTGACAAGAGAGACGCAAGGGCGGAACAAGCAACCCGCAGGCGCGGCTAAGATCGGCCGCAGGCGCGGTGACAGTGGCCGTAGACAACGCAGGCACGGCGCAGGCGCTGTGACGCGGCTTCCGCAGGGGCGGCGGCTTCTAGGCGCGGGGCGGCGACGGTGCAGAATGTGATCCCGCGATCCTTCTTCATCTCTTCACGTGATCAAATCACGTTTTCTCTCATCCAAAACCACACACATACATATACATACACATTCCAACATCAATCTATGATCAATTCATCTAATCCTAAGCTAAGGAAGAAGAACAAGAAAGAAAGAAAGAAAGGAGAAGCAAGAAGCTCATCTCTACTGCTGGACTAGTTAAGGAAAAGCTCCACAACCACAACTCAGTTGGCTTCCAAGCTCAGCAATCACATCTACCATCAACATCAACCACAACAACACATAACTCTCTTCAAACTCTAAGGAAACCAAAACAAGATCAAAGAGAAGAAAGCGAGAAGCAAGGAGGACGTGAGTAAAGCACGAATCAACCGGTCAACAAAACCGGCTGTAGCCTCCGGAAACCGCGGGGACGGCTCCTTGGGCCGTGGAAGCGGAAACCCGCTGGGGCGGCATACAAGCCCGCGGGGGCGGCTAAGGTAAAAACTAGGTCCAAAAGACTAAGGCTCTTACATCTCATCCCCCTAAAAACAAGTTTCGTCCCGAAACTTGTAAAATCATCAATCCACTCGGACTCATAAGCCGAGGTATAACTCTCTCTATAACCTCAAATCCAAGCATGGAGGAAAGAGCCATATCCACCTATAAACAATAATCATACTAGCACCACAAGATCTAATAAGATCATATATCACATCAAAGCTAGTATGAAAATAAACACATCATAGCATATAAGCATATAAGCACATAACACTCACCAAGATAGTACTAAGATCTACTCGGTGATCCTACTAGTGCACCTATCTCAGCATAGAACTCTGGATAGTTCCTCTGGATACTATCCTCAGTCTCCCATGTAGCCTCATCCGGTCCTTGTCTCGACCACTGTATCCTCAGCATAGGAATGTCCTTCGAACGCAGGCGTCTCGTACCTCGTTCTAGGACTGCAATCGGGTGCTTAACAAAGGTGTAGTCCGGCTCAACCACCAAATTATCATAACTCACAATGTGTCTCGGATCTGGTATGTATTCCCTCAGCTGAGACACGTGAAATACAGGGTGAACACCCTCTAATCTCAGAGGCAAGGCTAATCTGTATGCTGCGCTCCTAACCCGATCCAGAATCTCGAACGGTCCGACATATCAGGGACTAGCTTCCCCTTAATGCCAAAACGTATAACACCTCGTGTCGGGGACACTCTTAGCCACACATGGGCTCCAACTTTGAACTCTAGAGGTCTACGTCTTCTATCTGCATAGGACTTCTAACGGATCTAGGCAGTCAACATCCACTCTTTAATCAGTGCTACTCGAGCCACATCATCCTGAATCTGATCAGGTGTTAGACCAGCTCTGCTCATCCCAACATAACGGGGTACGACATCTTTGTCCATACAGTGCCTCATATGGGGCCATCACAATAGATGCATGCCAGCTGTTGTTGTATGAGAACTCAACAAGTGGGAGATGATCCGTCCACACTTGTCCCCAATCCAACACACAAGCTCGCAACATATCCTCCAGGGTCTGAATGGTCCTCTCTGACTAACCATCTGTCTGAGGATGGAACGCAGTAGTAAAGTGCAAACTCGTCCCCAAAGCAGTATGAATCTGCTGCTAGAACCTCGAGGTAAATCGTCCATCTCTGTCTGAGACGATCGTCCTCAGTACACCATGGAGTCTCACTATCTGCCTAGTGTACTCCTCAACTAATCTGCTCACCGGCCAGGTCTCCCGAATAGGAATGAAACGTGTCGTCTTCGTCAATCTGTCTACTATAACCCAGATAGCATCAAAACTCCGGCTCAGTCTCAACCCAGTCACAAAGTCCATGGTAACGTCCTCCCACTTCCTCTGTGGAACATGAAGTGGATGAAGCTCACCTCCAGATCGGCAATGCTCTATCTTGACCTGTTGACAGGTCGCACACTATGCCACAAATCTGGCCACATCGGGTTTCAGCCCTCCCCACCAATATGAACGTCTCAAATCCTGATACATCTTACTCGTACCTGGGTGTATAGAGTAAGGTGTACAGTGAGCCTCCTGTAATATCGTCTGACGTAGATCTGCATCAGCAGGTACACAGACGCGACCGCGGCGTCTCAATACTCCATTTGCTCCTAGATGGAACTGGGGTGCCTCATCTCTAGACATCCTCTCTCGGATCCTCATCAGTGTCGGGTAGGTCTCCTGCTTCTGTTGGATCTCACCCAACAAATCAGGAAAAACCTCTAAAGTACGCAGCTGGGCATCCTCATCAGGAAACTGGATGTCCAACTCTAATCAGATCAAATCTCTCTACAACTGATGCTGAACTGTCATCCTCGCAATCGCCTGCTCTCGAGGCGTCTTCCTGCTCAGGGCGTCGGCGACAACGTTCACCTTCCCTGGATGATACAGAATCTCTAAATCAAAGTCCTTAATCAGCTCGAGTCACCTACGCTGGCGGTTATTCAATTCCCGCTGCGTGAAAATGTACTTCAGACTCTTATGGTCTGTGAAGATCTGACATGTAGCACCATATAGGTAATGTCTCCAGATCTTCAGTGCATGAACTACCGCTTCCAACTCCAGATCATGAGTCGGGTAGTTCTCCTCATACGTCTTCAGCTGTCGAGACGCATATGCAATCACTCTGCCCCGCTGCATCAACACACATCCCAAGCCTAGCTTGGATGCATCACTATAAATCACAAAATCCTCTGTACCCTCTGGCTGTGCCAAAATAAGAGCAGAAGTCAGACGTCTCTTCAGCTCCTCAAAACTCTGCTTACACTGATCAGACAAACAAATCTAGTAGTCTTCCTCAGTAGACTCGTCACTGGACGGGCAATCACCGAAAATCCCTCCACAAAGCGTCTGTAATAACCGGCTAGGCCAAGGAAGCTACGTACTTCCTTGACGTTCGTCGGTGTAGTCCAAGTTGCTACCGCCTCTATCTTCGTTGGATTCACCTTGATCCCTTCAGCTGAAACCACATGACCCAGGATGCTACCTCTAGCATCCAGAACTCGCACTTAGAGAACTTAGCATAAAGTTCTCTATCTCGTAAAACCTGCAACACAGTCCTCAACTGTCCTGCATGCTCCTCTCTGCTACGAGAGTACACCCGAATGTCATCTATAAAGACCACCACAAACTGATCCAGGAAGTCGATGAAGATATTGTTCATCAACTCCATAAAAACTCCTGGGGCATTCGTAAGCCCAAATGGCATCACTACAAACTCGTAGTGACCATATCTAGTCCGGAATGCTGTCCTGTGCACATCCTGCTCTCTCACCCTCAGCTGGTGATATCCTGAACCAAGATCAATCCTGGAAAACACAGTCGCTCCCTGAAGCTGATCTAACAAATCATCAATACGAGGCAGTGGATACTTGTTCTTGATGGTCACCTTGTTCAACTCTCTGTAATCAATGCATAATCTCAGTGATCCGTCCTTCTTCCGTACGAAGAGGACATGTGCTCCCCATGGGGACACGCTAGGGCGAATGAAGCCCTTCTCAGCCAGCTCCTCAAGTTGCTTCTTCAGCTCCAACATCTCGACAGACGCCATCCAGTATGGGGCCTTCAAGATAGGTCTCGTACCAGGCTCTAACTTAATACTGAAGTCCACACTCCTCTGAGGCGGAAAACTGGACGGCTCAACAAATACATCTGCAAAATCATAAACAACTGGGATATCCTCTAACTCTGGACTCTCCCCCTCCATGGCATAACACCAGAAGGCCTCACAACCTTGTGCAATCAATCTAGCTGCCCGTATCGCACTGATAACTGTGCATGTCTTTCCAAGGTCCCAACCTCGGAAAACCTCTATCTGACCTAACTCGGTAGAGAGGGTAACAGTCCTCCTACCTACATCTAAGACTGTAGAATGTCTATCCATCCAATCCATACCTAGAATGACTTCTTCATGCTCTAATGGCATGACAAAGAAGTCAACTAGTAACACACGAGTCCCTACATAAATGGGACAGCCATGAATCTCACGGGTACCTCTGACCCTATCACCATCGAGTAACCCTATAATAAAGGGCATCCCCTCAACTGTATCTAGGCTCAGACGCTCTACACAGGCATCAGAAATAAAAGAATGCGTAGCACTAGTATCAAATAAGACTCAAATAGGTAAACCATGAATCAGAATGGTACCTGTAGCAGTCGGTGCAGCTGGCTCCTCTGCACTTCTCAGCTCAAATACACGACCCTATGGTCTTCTGGTATCAGTGGTGCTCCCACCACGACCTCTGCCTCTACTCGGCCCAAGAGCAGATCCCTGAGTCGTAGGGTGATCTGGGACTCTCTGTTGTACCTGTGTCTGCTGCTGCTGAGGTGGCCTCTGCCCACCTCCCGCTACACTGGTAGGGGAAGAACCCTGCTGAGATGAAGCTCCGCCTTGGCGGCAGTAAACAAATCTATGACCCTGCCTACCACAGGTGTAGCAAGTCACTAGTGGCCTCGTGCACTCGGGCCTCATATGTCCTGGCTCACCATAGTTAAAACACTGACATCCCTTATCTGCAACCGGTGCAGATGAGGGATGACTCTGGCGTATCTGACCACGCCAAACACTAGCAGCACCACCAGTACCACTGGTCTGCCCTGTACGCTGCCTCTTCTCAGACCCTCCGGTCTGAGATGCTCTCCTCTGACCAGCTCGCTCCCTCTCATAGTCGGAAGCTTTGTCCTGATAATCAACCAAGGTCTCAGAGTGAAACCCTGCCATGTAAGTCCGGATAGTATCCCTCGGTCGTCGGGAAAACAGATATACATGCTAATCTGCAGGAGGTGCAGCTGGACCCAGCAATGCCAGCTCCTCCTGAAACCTCCTAATAGCCTCGGAGACTGGTACATCCTCAAACCCAGCCTCCACAAAATCCCGCAGTTTCTCCCTCCTCAGAGAGGCAGGGTAGAAACGCTCTCTGATCATAGTCCTCATATGCTTATAACTGGTAACCTAACCCTGTACTGATCTCTACCAGCGTTGTGCCAAGTCCCGGAATAAAGTCTGCACCAACTCGATCTGTTTGTCCACTGGACATCTAATGGACTCCAGAGCTGAGTCCACATGCCCAATCCAGAGCTCAACCTCTAACCCCACCTTCCTAGTGAAAGGGGGTACACCCATATGATGGAATGCCTTCAACCAGGTATCTGGTCTAGGCCCTCGATGCTCCTCTCGAACCTGAGGAATCTCAGCAGCATGTGCTTGTACAACTGGCACCTAAGTCACTCCGTGGGATCTCTCAGATGGTCCCTCCTGTGCCTGTAAATCTGGGGCACATCTACCGGCTCTGGCAGCCTCCTCTACTCGTCTGATATAAGCACGGAACTTTGATCCCCCCATGGAGACACGATCAGACTCACCAGACTAGACTCTCTATGACCCCTGTCTCTCAGCTGCACCGTTCCTAGTCTCAGGAACGACACTCTCAGCAACCTCCTCATGTATCTCTCTCGCTGCCTGTGAACCACCAGCAGGAGTTCTACCTCGTCCCCTACCTAGAGGGGGTCTACCTCTACCTCGTCTAGTTGCAGGTAAGGCTCTAGTCTGAATCATCTGCAGAAGACGTAAACCTAACTTAGAAGGCTATATATATGCCATATGTATAGATATATATATCAAATCAATCACAACAGAATATCTATATATATCTATACTGTCGAGATCTTCAGAGGGGAGATGGCTCACGTACACGGTATCCCAAAACGTTTGTACTCATTTCAAAACCAAAACCTTTTGAAAAGTCAGACCCCTTTTCGGGTTCTGTTTATTTATCTATTCGATCTTTATCGCAGATTACAAGTGCCATTGTTGTCAACCTGGCCTCTGATACCAACTTTGTAACACCCCAAATCCGTAGGACTCGAGGTGCTACTGGGCTAGGATCTCACAATGGATCCTGACCCTAGCATGCCAACAAGTTCACTGAATCTTACAACAAGACACCAATAGATTAAAACAAAACATAAAACTGATATATATATATATATATATATATATATATATATATATATATATATACATACATATCAAAAGGTAATACAGAGTAACTATTGAGTACAAAATCAAATTATCAATCCGTACAATATAAATATCCCATATCCCACGATATCGCCCCACTGTAAGGATTCCTCAGCAGATCACCCCTCTGGATCACTCTCCAGTTCTCCTAACCTGCAAAGGATCTACAACACGGTATAAAATTGTTAGCTAACCATACACATATATAAGAAGATGCTAGAGCACAAACACACATCAGGAATCATAACACATCATCAAGCTTTCACACATTTACCCGGTTTATTATCTTTATAACGTCAATCACTCAAATAATATATAGATCTGCATTTGAAAATATGTGACACGAGGTTTGTATATAAACCTCGCCTTTGCGTGCAATAGCTAGCTGGAGTGGTATCAGCGTACCTTCCCGTATACCATAAGGAGTGGTCAGTGCCCTTCCCGTATACCAGATCTAACTAGCTTACAGAAAACTTTCCAAACTCCACTACGGGATGAAAGGTAAGTTGTCACAACCACTACAATGGGTGGTCAATATAACATAGGTCGGTAATGAACCATATCGCATGCTATAAAGCATATAACAAACACCACTCATGCATACATCCAATATAAGGATGGTAGCTAAGTAAGTCCTATGGACTTACCTCAACCTCTGAAGTAATCTTAACCACGATCAATCCTCAAACACGGTCCACTCCAAACTGGAGGACAACATTGCCCAATAACAAGGCATAACAATATATCACACTGATATCCATCAAAGGGGTCACACCTAGATCCAAGGGATCCATAAGGATCATATCCTAACTCATAAACCTCAAAGCCATAACCGGCATAAACGATAACGTACTCATCATCATTCTATCCTCATATACGTACCTAGCATGCCACTAAACCGCTCATACTAGGAGAGGAAAGGATCTACCTTACACTAGGTAGACCCGGGACAAGACGCACCTGCGTGACAAGAGAGACGCAGGGGAACAAGCAACCCGCAGGCACGGCTAAGATCGGCCGCAGGCGCGGTGACAGCGGCCGCAGACAACGCAGGCGCTGTGACGCGGCTTCCGCAGGGGCGGCAGCTTCCAGGCGCGGGGGCGGCGACGGTGCAGAACGTGATTCCGCAATCCTTCTTCAACTCTTCACGTGATCAAATCACGTCTTCTCTCATCCAAAACCACACACATACATATACATACACATTCCAACATCAATCTATGATCAATTCATCTAATCCTAAGCTTAGGAAGAAAAACAAGAAAGAAAGAAAGGAAGGAGAAGCAAGAAGCTCACCTCTACTGCTGGACTAGGCAAGGAAAAGCTCCACAACCACAACTCAGCTGGCTTTCAAGCTCAGCAATCACATCTACCATCAACATCAACCACAACAACACACAACTCTCTTCAAACTCTAAGGAAACCAAAACAAGATCAAGGAGAAGAAAGGGAGAAGCAAGGAGGACGTGAGACTGGACTAGGAAGTGAAGAAGGGAACCCTTGCTCAGTAAGGAAAGAAAGAAGTAAAGAAGAGAGTAAAGCACGATTCAACCGGTCAACAAAACCGGGTGCAGCCGCAGGAAACCGCGGGGGCGGCTCCCTGGGCCGCGGGAGCGGAAACCCGCTGGGGCGGCATACAAGCCTGCGGGGGCGACTAAGGTAAAAACTAGGTCCAAAAGACTATGGCTCTTACATGTTCGACCTCTATCTGACCATTCTCAACGCACTCCCTGATGAAATGGTACCTCGTATGTATGTGGTTGCTCCATCCATGGAAAGCTGGATTCTTAGTAAGAGTTATAGCCGACCGGTTATCTATCCGAATAATGACCTTCTTTCTTGGTCTCTCAGTAATCTCTCCTAGTAAGTCTTGAAGCCATATAGCTTGACGAGTTGCCTCTGTCCCTTCCATGAATTCAGCCTCACAAGAAGATAATGCTATTGTTTCTTGTTTCTGCGAACACCAGGAGATTGGACTACTACCACCAAGATATAATATGTGACCTGTCGTACTCTTACCATCATCGGGATCTACATTATAGCTGCTATCACTATACCCAATCAATTCTGTCGATGTTGAAGGGGATGATTCAATCTTTAATCTGAACGATGCCGTTCCTTGTAAGTATCTCAAACACTGCTTCATTGCTGCTCCATGAGATTCTTTTGGAGTTTGCATGTACCGACTTAAAACACAAACACAATATGCCAAATCTGGCCTTGTTGTGAAGCAGATAACGAAGACACCCAATGATTCTCCTGTATCTTGTCGCATCTACATCCTTTTCTTCCGACGCCTTGGATAACTTCAACCCTGTTTCCATTGGCGCGTGTGCCGGGTTGCATTCTCTCATACCAGCCTCTTCTAGTATTTTAAGTGCATAACCGCGCTGGTTCAACGTAATCCCCTCCCTGGATTGTCACACCTCAATTCCAAGATAGTATATTAATTTCCCTAGGTCACTCATCTCAAATTTTGTTCCCATCTGTTTCTTAAACTCGATGATAATCTCCACGTTTGATCTTGAGACAAACAAGTCATCAACATACACCGCCACAAGAAGAGTGTCATGTAGTACCTGTTTATGATAGACCGATGGTTCTTTAGAGCATCTCCTAAACTTTACATCCTTAAGAATCTGATTCAGCTTGTCATTCCATGCTCTTGGAGCTTGCTTTAAACCATATAAAGCTTGGTTGAGTTTGTAAACTTTGTCTTCACATCCCTTTATCACAAACCCTTCTGGTTGCGAGACATAAACTGTTTGCTTTATCTCCCCATGAAGAAAAGTGGTTTTTACATCGAGATGATGTATTTCCCATCCACTAGATGCTGCGAGATTGATAAGAAGATGAATTGTTTCAATGCGAGCTACTGGAGCAAAAACCTCATCAAAATCTATTCCATGTCTCTGCACATATCCCTTTGCGACAAGTCTTGCTTTGTATTTGTTAATGCTGCCATCTGAGTTCCTCTTGAGTTTGAATACCCACTTCAAGCCGATTGGTTTTGTTCCACGTGGAAGCTCAGTCAAGTCCCATGTCCGGTTTTTGTTGATTGAATGTATCTCATCCTCGCTCGCAAGTATCCAGTTCTTTGATTCCTTTCGTTCAACAAAACTTCTGGGTTCGTCACTCAACGCAAGCAACACACGCTCTACTTCTTCTTTTGCATAGAGAACATAATCATCAAGGTACCTAGGTTTGATACTCATCCTTGTTGTTCTTCTTAAACCTGGCTGATTTTCATGCTCGGTAGCATTACCGTCTTCATCGTCAGTTTGTGCTTCGTTTTCGTCAAGATCATTAAACACCTCCATTCTGATATTGCTTTCAGAACCTCTCTCTCGTTATCGTGGTAGATTCTGTTCCTCGACGATGAGCTGTTTCATTGTTTCCCTCTAATAGTGGTTGGGAATTCTCTTCACTAGAACAAGCTACAACTCGAAAACGATCATTATCTCCAATTCCAAGATTCCCAAAATCCCCAATTGTTATTGTAAACTCTTCTCTTCCATTATCATTTTGAGAATTCCTATTCCAATTCCACCCTCTTGTTTCATCATACACCACATCTCGACTAACCGTGATTTTCCGAGTCTGTAGATCATAAAGTCGTTATGCTTTTGATCCTGGTTCAGTGCCCAAGTGAATTAATCGTTGTGACCTATCGTCGAGTTTCTTCAAGCCCGGTTTCTCTAATCTCGCATATCCGATGCAACCAAAAACTCGAAGATGTGCAATATTTGGTTTCTTCGATCGATACACTTTGTAAGGCGTCAAATTTTGTAGTGCTCTTGTAGCTATTCGATTTAGGAGATATGTGGAATGCCTTATCGCCTCTCCCCACAGATAGTTTGGTAGCTTCATGTGCTTCAAAATGCTTCTCGTCATCTCCATCATCGTTCTATTTCTCCTTTCGACAACGGCATTATGTTGTGGGGTATACGGAGCTGTAAGCTGTGTTTTAATTCCTGAGTTATCGCAAAATAGGTTGAATTCCTGTGACACAAATTCTCCTCCTCTATCTGTTCTTAAAGTTTCAATTTTCATTCTCGACTCTTGTTCTACTAACTTCTTGAACTTTTTGAACTTATCAAACGAGTCGCTTTTCTCCTTTAACAGAATGGTCCACATGTACCTCGAGTGGTCATCTATAAGTACAAAAATATATCTGTTTCCAGCTCCTGTGCAAGGTGTAACAAGTCCACACAGATCGCCATGTATGAGTTTGAGTATCCTTGTTGCTCGATATTGTGTTGCTTTAGGAAAAACATGCCTAGTTTGTTTTCCAAGAAGGCATTGAATCACACATTCTCATCTCTACTTTGACTTGCGGAACTCCTAAAACGAGTTTCTTGTGTATCATTGACTTCATTGTCTCTAGATTCACGTGCCCTAGACGTGCATGCCACATGCTTGACGTGTTTGACTCAATCCAATTTAGACAGATCGTACATTTGGCTCCCATTTGAACCTTGTATAACCGATTCTTCGATCTAGTTGTTATGAGAAGAAGTTTTCCGTCACTGTCATGTATCGTCAAGATTTCTCCCTTCATTCTCACATCGCAACCATTTTCAGTGGCTTGTCCAAGGCTGATAATGTTGCATGTTAACTCTGGGATGTAGTAAACTTCGGACAATTCTCTTACTTCGCCGTTTCTGTCAATGAGCTCAATAGTTCCTTTTCCTTTGATGTCTATTGGAGAATCGTCTCCAAACTTCACCTTTCTTGTGACAGTTTCATCAATCTTTGAGATTTACCTTTGATCTCCGATCATGTGATTGCTTGCTCCGTTATCAAGGTACCATATATCATCACCAGTTGTGTTCTCCTCAAACTTACTCGGTATTACCTTCTCTTCGTTTAGATAAATGATTTCATATATCATGGGTTCGTCTGCTTCCTCGGTACCATTGTTTTTCATTTCTTGGGCTTCCTGAAATTTTAACAATCGATCGGGACATCTTGATGCGTAATGCCCAAATTTATCACATCGGTAACACATCACTCTAGACAAATCTCTGGTTCCGTTGGACCTTCCACGACCTCGACCCCTTTCATTGTTGGATCGTCCTCCACGACCGCTGATTCTGGAGTTGCTATCACGTTGTGGTTGGTCTTGTTGGGGCTCTGTATTTGCATACATAAGCTTGTTCTGATCTTCTTGTTCTTCCTCTTCTTCAGCGATGTGTTCTTCGTAAGCTTTCAATCGCCCAATATCCTCAAAACTTGTTTTGTTGTGATCCACCATTTGTTCAATAGCAGCTACGATCTGTATGTATTTTTTTCGAGGAAGACTCTTGAGGAATTTCTTAACAATTTTTGATTCCTCAATCTCAACTCCTAGCGAAGAGGATTTTGATGAAATTTCTGATAACTTGTCGGCAAAATCATCAATTTTGTCGGTGTCTTTCATCTTTAATCGATCGAATTCCGTCATTAATGTTTGCGATCTTGCATCTTTAACTCTTTCAGCTCCTAAATACCTGGTTTTAATGGCTTCCCAAATTTCTTTCACCGTACTGAGTTCTCCAACCTGCAAAACGAGACTTTCGGGGATTGATTGAAACAGCAACACCATTTCCATATCGTTTTTATCTTCATCCTGCTTTTGTGACTCAATGATTTCCCATGCTTTGTGAACTTTGAGGCAAGTTCTCATCTTTATTGCCCACACAGTGTAGTTGGTTGAGTTAAGCATTGGACATTTAATGGAGGAAGATCCTCCTCCTTCCTTCATCTTTTGCGTCGACAAGTCTGTGATACCGGCACTATCTTTATCGTCTGCCTCCTTTGCCATCGTTGCCCTTCAATATCTTCCCTAAGAATTTTGTAAGGCTCTGATACCAATTCTTGTTTGACAGAAACCAAAGATTTAAAGAATAACTCTCTTATTTATCTTAAGGAAAATAACTCAAAACCTTAAGCTCACAAAACTCATAAGGTATGCCACACAATTAGCATCTCCTTGTATGGGGAATAAATGACTCCTAATCCTATTCTTAATAGGAAAACCTACAGATTAGATAACTACTAATCTATCTTTAAGTATAATAAGATATCTCCTAAAATAACTAACTTCTTTCCTAAGTTAGTTCTTTCCTAAAATAACTAACTTCTTTCCTAAGTTAGTTCTTTCCTAAGTAAGTTCAATCTTATCACAACAGTTGTCCCCATGTCAACCATGCACGCACATAAACTTTTCAGGAGGTCAACGATACTGAAATTACTCTCGCACGAGCACGCTTAACTCTAGAGTTATTTGTCCTTACTTTATCACTGAAAAAGAAGAATTCTTGTTGACATGAGTTGCAATCCATTCTTATAAGCTAATCACAAATCCCCATTTACATGATGCACACTTAAACTCCTGACGTTCACGTCAGGCCAAAGACCGTCCACTGAGCCGAGTTACCGCCTACTAGGACAAGTGGATAAGCGATGTAACGATACACAAAGTAGTCATTTTTGTCAAAGTCCAATACAGACGAACTGTAAAATTGGGGATGTGTCCATCTTAACATCAATTGGCAATAGGAGAAGTAGTTCACCAGCCTTATTACTAGACTCGTAATATGTCACCACTTTAGATATGAGAACTTATTATCTCAACACGCCCCCACAAGTGCAACTAGGGTACAAACGGAGTTGACACTTGTCCACATATGAAGATAGCGTGCCAAATAGAGACTAACCGTTTTGATATCATGTCAAGTTTAAGGTTTGATGAACTCACAAATGTTGGTGGGAGAACCACACTTAGAAACAAGTTTATTAAGCTATATTTATAAAAATTATAAAATTATATTCTACAGAATAATAAGATCACGTGGAATCAAAACATATAAACTAGCTTAGTTTATGTGATGATTTTATCTTCATTATCCTAACATCATGGATGTTTAATGTTCCTGCATCGATAGTAAAGGGATAACAAGTCTAGTATATAAACTTGGCGAGCTACTTCTCGTATTGCTAATTGATTTTCAAGATGGAACCCTACTGAGCTTATGTGTTGGATTTGGGCCCAACGCAAATGTGTTAGGACATGCGATGGACCCCCACGTTATATCTGGTCCGTTGGAATCTTTGTTGGTATCAAAGCAGTTCCATCTTTAGGTCTTGGATTAATGGGTTTGTCGGTATTTTTAAGACTCTAATTGCGGACATGGGAAATAATAGTCCGTCTGATGGTCTAACCGGCCTTGAGGCATGTTAATGCGTCCTTGGATACATTCAAGGAGAAACTCTGGATCTAGATCGAGCTAGAGCTCCAACTACTCTGTTTGTTGATGTAAGGGTGGATCTCACGATAGAATATGGTTGGCGGAAGCTATGAAATGGATGCGTAAAAAAATAGTTGGTCCGATCAAGGTTGATAGAGCAATATGTGAAGTGGAGTGGATAGGTTAATTCTTGAAAAATCCTCGAATGTGAAGTCTTGGATTGAAACTCCAAAGAAAACTTTGAGAGGGAAGAGGTGATGCCCAAAATCAAGAAGGAGGAAATACTTCTCGACTAAACTTGATTTAACTTGAACATATCTTACAAGTGAGACCAAACATCCTTTATATAGAGGATGAAGCCGGAACAAAAAGTCAAAAATGAAAGGCCTAAAAATGGAGTTCAATAGAACAGGGCTTAAAGGGGGTCCAATCGGACAATGCTTAAAGGGGGCTAATGAGAAAGCTTAAAAGGGAATATTTCACAAGAATATCTCTTCTATTATTACATAAGCAAAATATAGAAATAACGCTAAGTAAAAGACGTATTTCGGCATAACGGGCAAGCCTTAACTGTGAGAGCCCTTCCTTTCGGACGGAGATTGGACCATGGCCGAGATTGGCTTTGGGCCGAGATTGGTCTTGCCGCACCCGCGGGCACATGTGCCGCCCCTGCGGGTTCCCGCCCCTGCGGCTCTGTGATCCGCCCCTGCGGGTTACGGCGGCTGCAGCCGGTTTTGTTGACTTTGTTGACCCGTGCTTTACTCCTTTACCTTCTTCGTTTCACCTTGCTGAGCAAGGGTTTCCTCATACTTTCTAATCCAATTTACGTCCTTCTTGCTTCACCCTTGTTCCCTCTTGATCTTGTTTTGGTTTGGAAGAGTTTGGATTGAGTTTGGATGTGTTGTGGCTTGTGGTGGTTGATGATGGTGAGTAATGCTGTGCTTGGAAGCCAGTAAGTGTTTGGTGATCAGTGCTTTAGCTAGCTACAGCCGTGGTGAGCATCTTCCTCCTTGCTTCTTCATTCTTTCTTCTTCTTTTCTTGTTCTTCTTCATTCCTTAGCTTAGGATTAGATGTGTGATCATAGGATGATGCTGATTTGTGTATGTTATGCTGGTGTATGAATCTGGAAGAGAGTAGAGGGGAATTGATCCCGGAAAGAGCTGAAGAGAAACCGCGAGGTTTCATTTTGAACTGTTGCCGCCTCCGCGGCCAGAAGTCACCGCCCCCGCGGTTACCGTGTCACAGCGCCTGCGTCGTGCCAGCGGCGTGCCTGCGCTTGCCAGCGTCCCGTGTCACCGCCCCCGCGGCTACGTTCCGCCGCACCCGCGGTTGCTTGCTCCGCCCCTGCGTCCTTGTTTTACGTAGGTGCGTCTTATCCCGGATCTACCTAGAGTTAGGTAGATCCTTTCCTTTCCTTTCTAGTATGAGGAACTTAGTACCATGCTAGGATACGGATGTTGATGAGTATGATACGGAAATTCCGGTTAGGGCTTTGAGGATTACGAGTTGGATATGATCCCTTATGGATCCCTTGGGTCTAGGTGTGACCCTTTGTGTGATAGGATTGTGATGTATTTATGTATGCCTTGTATAGGCCGTGTTATCCTCCAGTTGGGAGTGGACTGAGTTGAGGTTGATCCAGTGAGACGACTACGAAGTTGAGGTAAGTCCGTGGGACTTACTTAGCTGCCATTCCTTTATAGGATGTTATGCATGAGTGGGGTGTGTGTTATATGTTTATATCATGTGTTATGATGGTCACCGACCTATGATGTATTGACTGCCCATTGTAGGGCCGTGATAACTTGCCCTTTCATCCCGCTGGAAGTCTGGGAGGTTCTCTGTAGGCAGGCCAAACCTGGTAAACGGTTCGGACACTTCCCATTCCCTTAGGGTACACGGGGTAGTGTTCCAGGCACCATTCCAGCTGGTTAATGGACCCAGAGGCGAGGTTTATATTCCTCGTGTCACTTATGTTTATATGGATATTATATATGAGTTGAGTACTTGACTTTATAAAGATAATGAACCAGGTAAATGTATGAAAGCATGTTGATGTGTTAAGATTTCTGATGTGCGTTTGTGCTTTAGCATATTCCTATATTTGTGTATGGTTAGCTAACGGTTTCATACCGTGTTGTAGATACTTTGCAGGATAGGAGAGCTGCAGAGTGATCCAGAGTGGGTGATCCGCTGAGGGCTCCGTACACAGGGGCAGTATCGGGGTTATGGGTTTTTGATGTATAGTTTGATTTGTTTGTACTCAGCGGTATATTGTATTAACTTTTGATCCATATATATATATATTAGTTTCATGTTTTGTTTTAATCTGTCGGTGCCTTGTTGTAAGATCAGTGAAATTGTTGTCAGGCTAGGGTCAGGATCCATTGTGAGATCCTAGCCCAGTAGCACTCCGAGTCCTACGGATTTGGGGTGTTACAAAGTTGGTATTAGAGCCCAGGTTCAGAACAATGACACTAGTAATCTGCAATAAAGGTCGAATAGATAACTAAACAGAACCAGAAAAGGGGTCTGACTTTTCAAAAGGTTTTGGTTTTGAAATGAGTACAAATGTTTTGGGATACCGTGTACGTGAGCCATCACTCCTCTGAAGACCTCGACAGTATAGATATATATAGATATTCTGTTGTGATTGATCTGTGATATATCTATACATATGACATATATATAGCCTTCTAATATAGGTTTACGTCTTCTGTAGATGGTTCAGACTAGAGCCTTACCTGCAGCAAGACGAGGTAGAGGTAGACCCCCTCTAGGTAGAGGACGGGGTAGGATTCCTGTTGTTGAGCCACGTGCAGCAGAGGAGGTCCACGAGGAGGTTGCTGAGAGCGCCGTTCCTGAGGCTGGGAACGGTGCAGCTGAGGGATAGGGGCCACAAAGAGCCCAGTCTGGTGATTCTAATCGCGTCTCTATGGATAGAGCAGAGTTTCAAGCTTATATCAGACGTGTTGAGGAGGCCGCCAGGGCAGGTAGGCGTGCCCCGGATCTGCCAGCACAGGAGGGACCATCTGAGAGGTCCCACACCGTTACTCAGGTACCAGCTGTACAGGTACCTGCTGCTGAGATTGTTTAGGCTCTAGAGGAGCATAGAGGGCCTAGACTAGACACTTGGTTGAAGGCTTTTCATCAGATGAGAGTACCCCCTTTCACTGGGAAAGTGGGGCTAGAGGTGGAGCTATGGATAGGACATGTAGACTCAGCTCTAGAGTCTATTAGATGTCCAGTTGATAGGCAGATTGAGCTGGTGCAGACCTTGTTCAGAGATTTGGCACAACACTGGTGGAGGTCTGTGCGAGCACAGGTTACTAGTTATGAGTAGATGAGGACTCTGATCCGAGAGCGTTTCTGCCCTGCCTCTTTGAGGAGGGAGAAACTGCGAGACTTTGTGGAGGCTGGGTTCGAGGATGTGCTGGTCTCAGAGGCCATCCGGAGATTCCAGGAGGAGCTGACATTGCTGGGTCCAGCTGCACCTGCTGCAGATCAGCATGTGTATTTGTTTTCCCGACGTCTGAGGGATACCACCCGTACCTATATGGCGGGTTTTCACTGTGAGACCTTGGTCGACTATCAGGACCGGACTTCTGACTACGAGAGGGAGAGAGCTAGCAAGAGCAGAGCTTCTCAGACCGGAGGGTCTGAGAAGAGACATAGGACTGGTCAAACTAGTGGGACTGGTGGAGCTGCTGGTTCAGGGCGAGGCCAGAGTCGCCAAAGTCGTCCTCCATCTGCACCGGGTGCAGATAAGGGAGTGCAGTGCTTCAACTGCAGTGAGTATGGGCATATGAGGTCAGAGTGTACTAGGCATCCGGTGACCTGTTTCACTTGTGGCCGACCTGGTCATAGAGCTACCTTCTGTAGACGAGGGAGAGCTTCATCACAGCAGGATTCTTCTCCTACTAGTGCAGCGGGAGGTGGACAGTGACCACCTCAGTAGCAGCAGTAGAGTCAGGGATAGCTGAGGGTCCCAGATCACCCTATTACTCAGGGATCTGCTCCTGGGCCGAGTAGAGGCAGAGGCCGTGGTGGGGGCACCACTGATACCAGAGGCCCACAGGGCCGTGTTTTTGAGCTGAGGAGTGCAGAGGAGCTAACTGCACCTACTGCTTCAGGTACCATTCCGATTCATGGTCTACCTGTTAGAGTTTTATTTGATACTGGTGCTACGCATTCTTTTATTTCTGATGCCTGTGTAGAGCGTCTAGGTTTAGATACAGTTGAGGGGATTCCCTTTATTATAGGGTTACCCGATGGTGGTAGGGTCAGAGGTACCCGTGAGATTCACGGTTGTCCCATTTCTGTAGGGACTTGTGTGTTACTAGTTGACTTCTTTGTCATGTCGTTAGAGCATGAGGAAGTTATACTAGGTATGGATTGGATGGCTAGACATTATGCAGTCTTAGATGTAGGTAGGAGGATTGTTACCCTCTCTAGCGAGTTAGGCCAGATAGAGGTTTTCCGAGGTTGGGACCTTGGAAAGGTAGGCACAGTTATCAGTGCTATACGGGCAGCTAGACTGATTGCACAGGGTTGTGAGGCCTTCTTGTGTTATGCCATGAAGGAGGGGGAGAGTCCAGCGTTAGAGGATATCCCAGTGGTCTATGAGTTTATTGATGTTTTTGCTGAGCCGTCCAGTTTGTCGCCTCAGAGGAGTGTGGATTTCAGTATCGAGTTAGAGCCTGGTACGAGACCCATCTCGAAGGCTCCATATCGGATGGCGCCTGTTGAGATGTTGGAGCTGAAGAAGCAACTCGAGGAGTTGGCTGAGAAGGGCTTCATTCGCCCTAGCGTGTCCCCATGGGGAGCACCTGTCCTCTTCGTACGGAAGAAGGACGGATCGTTGAGACTGTGTATTGATTACAGAGAGCTGAACAAGGTGACCATCAAGAACAAGTATCCACTGCCGCGTATTGATGATTTGTTAGATCAGCTACAGGGAGCGACTGTGTTCTCCAGGATTGACCTGCGTTCCGGGTATCACCAGCTGAGGGTGAGGGAGCAGGATGTGCATAGGACACATTCAGGACCAGATATGGACACTACGAGTTTGTAGTGATGCCATTTGGCTTACGAATGCCCCAGCCGTCTTTATGGAGTTGATGAACAGTATCTTCATCGACTTCCTGGATCAGTTTGTGGTGGTTTTCATTGATGACATTCTGGTATATTCTCGTAGCAGTGAGGAGCATGCAGGACATCTGAGGACTGTATTGCAGGTTTTGCGGGATAGAGAACTTTATGCAAAGTTCTCTAAGTGCGAGTTCTGGATGCCAGAGTAGCATTCCTGGTCACATTGTATCCGCGAAGGGATCAAGGTTGATCCGGCGAAGATAGAGGCAGTAGCTGCATGGCCTACACCGACGAACGTCAAGGAAGTACGTAGCTTCCTTGGCCTAGCCGGTTATTACAGACGCTTTGTGGAGGGATTTTCTGTGATTGCCGTCCACTGACGAGTTTGCTGAGGAAGACTACCAGGTTTGTGTGGTCTGATCAGTGTATGCAGAGTTTTGAGGAGCTGAAGAGACGTCTGACTTCTGCTCCTGTTTTGGCACAGCAGGGTACTGAGGATTTCGTAGTATACAGTGATGCATCCAAGCTAGGCTTGGGATGTGTGTTGATGCAGAGAGGCAGGGTGATTGCATATGCGTCTCGACAACTGAAGACGTATGAGGAGAACTACCCGACTCATGATCTGGAGTTGGCAGCGGTAGTTCATGCACTGAAGATCTGGAGACATTACCTGTATGGTGTTACATGTCAGATCTTCACAGACCATCAGAGTCTGAAGTACATTTTCACGCAGCGGGAATTGAATAACCGCCAGCGTAGGTGGCTCGAGCTGATCAAGGATTTTGATCTGGAGATTCTGTATCATCCGGGGAAGGCGAACGTAGTCCGACGCCCTGAGCAGAAGACGCCTCGAGAGCAGGCGATTGCGAGGCTGACAGTTCAGCAGCAGTTACAGAGGGATTTGATCTGGTTAGAGCTGGACATCCAGTTTCCTGATGAGGATGCCCAGCTGCGTACATTAGAGGTCCTTCCTGATCTGTTGGATGAGATCCGACAGAAACAGGAGACCTGCCCGACTTTACAGAGGATCAGAGATAGGATGTCTCTCGGGATGAGGCACCACAGTTCCTGCTGGGAAGATGGAGTTTTGAGGCGCCGGTCGCGTGTGTACCTGCGATACAGAGCTGAGACAGAGGATATTACAGGAGGCTCACTGTACACCTTACTCGGTACATCCAGGTACGAGTAAGATGTATCAGGACTTGAGACGTATATATTGGTGGGGAGGCTGAAGCCCGATGTGGCCAGATTTTGTGCACAGTGTGCGACCTCCCAGCAGGTCAAGATCGAGCATTTCAGACCTGGAGGTGAGCTCCATCCACTTCCTGTTCCACAGAGGAAGTGGGAGGACGTCACCATGGACTTTGTGACTGGACTGAGGCTGAACCGGAGTTTTTGATGCCATCTGGGTCATAGTTGACAGACTGACGAAGACGGCACGTTTCATTCCTATCAGGGAGAC